>JAYRBT010000056.1:4733357-4795461 GCA_036023395.1 Myiotriccus ornatus | reverse complement strand
CTCCATCCCGGAGCTCTCCATCCCGGAGCTCCCCATCCCTCCATCCCGGAGCTCCCCATCCCTCCATCCCGGAGCTCCCCATCCCTCCAGCCCGGAGCTCCCCAGCCCGGAGCTCCCCATCCCTCAGCTCTGTGTGGCCGTCGGGGCGGTGGATCCCCCGGTGTTTTTTCCAAACCCGCGGATTTTGCCCCGTTAACCCCCCGGACCCCGCACCCCAGCGAGCCGGGCGCGGGGGAGCAGGGCAGGGTGTCCGGGGTGGGAAGGGCGGTACCCCGAGCACAGCCGCGGTCTGGAGAGCACTAAAGCTCTGCCGAAGAACCGCAACAAACTTCCCCAAAAACCCCTCGCGGGCACAGCGGGTGAAAGCCGGGGAAGCCTTTCCAGTGCATCCACCGTCCCAAGCCCCGCCGGGGTGCACTTCGCCTTCCCCACCGCCACCCGGGGCCGGGGACACGCGGGGGCCGTGCCGGCAGCGCCCAGGAGCGGCGTCTGTCCCAGTGGGACTCCGAGACGACATATGTCAGTGACTCACCCGGGCGCCTGCCAGATCATTAGACCATGAACGCTCCTTAAAAAGGGAAAAGGAAAAAAAAGAAAAAAAGAAAAGAAAAAAAAAAGGGCAGAAAAAGCAGCGCAATAGCAGCTTCTGGGGGGAAAAAAAAAAAAAAAAAAGAAGGGACACAACAAACAGCATCAACACTCCCAGCCAGCCCCCTCCTCCTCACAGCCGGACTGTTTGTCTGACCTGGGAGGCAGCATTTTATCACTTAGAGATTGCAAGTTCGATTGCAGAGTCTAGGCTGCTGGCTGGCTGGATAATTTGTCTCTCAGCTCCAAGAGAAATGATGGAAGTCAATTTGACAGCTGCGAGGCTCCCCAAGGATTCCAGACCCAAAGTGCACAGAGCAGTGACAGACACGACGATGCACTGAATATCAATGAGGCTCTGCCTGGGAATAGTGCTGAGGCAACACAAATTGCACATGTTCAGCTGGAAGGTTATCACTATCATTAGAGTTATTAATTATTGTTATTATTACTTCTATTATTAAGACATAAGAGAAGCCAGAAGCTCCTCTTGATCTCACAGAGAGCAGATGAGTTCCTAGCTCTGACCCACACGCTGCCCTCCAGGTCCTGCAGCCACAGTGATGGAATCACAGGGTCACTGAGGTTGGGAAAGACCTCCAAGCCCATCATGTCCACCCTGTGCCTGATCCCCACCTTGTCCCCCAGCCCAGAGCACTGAGGGCCACGGCCAGGCCTTCCTTGGACACCTCCAGGGATGGGGACTCCACCACCTCCCCTTCCGAGGCCTGACCACCCTTTCCCTGAGGAAATCCCTCCTGATGGCCAACCTGAGCCTCCCCTGGCACAGCTGGAGGCTGTTCCCTCTCCTCCTGTCCCTTGTTCCCTGGGAGCAGAGCCCGACCCCCCCCGGCTCCCCCCTCCTGTCAGGGAGTCGCAGAGAGCCAGGAACTGGAGCTACAGAGGGTTCAGGAGATCCTGCACCAGAGACAGCTACAGAGCTTTCCACCAGTTAGGGAAGCAAAAGTCCTTGGCCTGAGGTCAGGGAAGAGACTGAGTCATGTGGACCCAGCCTTGCTGTAAGTGGAGACTCCAGTGCCTTCCTCCTCTTCTCACGGTGCCGGAGCTGCCCCGCGGAGCCAGGGAGGATCCCACTGGGGGCACAGCCAGGGAAGGCAGGACCAAAGGGTGAGAACAAAGGTATTCGTGGTTCTGGTGTGTGTTCACAGACCTACTGAGCTGGGAACTGCAGCAGGATTTGGCCCTCAGTGCCAGCACACCACAGTTTATAAGCTTAAAATAAGAACATACAAGTCCCTCTCGCTTGGTTTCTGGGATGGGTGGCAGTAAAACTGAACATCCTTTGCTGCCACTTGCAAACACAGGTGTTCTCATGTGAAAGCCAACTCAGATTCTTTGCTTATTCTGACTTCCTTGGCAAGCCTTGGGCAGTTGGCTCAAAGATCTTTAAATCTGAAGTCAAACGCAGCATTAAAAAAAAAAAAGGAAAGAAAAAGAGAGAAAGAAAAAAACCCACTTCTAAGCAAAATGCCTTTTGTGCTCATACTCTAAACTATCCTTTTTTTTGCCATTGGAGAGAAGAGGGGTCAATTAAAGCAATATCCTATAACCTGCTTACGTAGCAGATTTATTCCTGAAGAACAGATTTACAAGGGAAACTCAGCTCAGCGGCAACGCCATCAATTCAGTCAGAAGCAGCACGATTGTTTGGCTAAAACTATGGCAACTGCACAGACACTAACATGCGATCCTGCTTTATTAAATCAAACCTCCAGTGAATCTGTTATCACCATAGTAACACTTAGTTATTACATGGAAACATGTGGAACTACAGTTGGATGTTGGCATCTGGTTAACATCTGCACAGTCTCTCATTCACATCACTAAAATTATAACCCAGGCAGCAAAAAACTTCAGTGAAACCGTGGCTTTCAAGCCAAGTCCTGGTCTCAGGTGCATTGTATTTAATGTGCAGGTCCGTGCCCTGTCTCTGGGTTTGTAATTAGGGGCTTGGTGTGGTATTTAGGGTTTAGTTTGTGTATCTCCTAGGATGCAAGTGCACACAGTGTCGGCTGGAATAATATCCACGCAAAAACCTGCAAGACCATCCGATAATGGCAACTGGCCCTCTCCCCAGTGCTCTCCCAGGCAGCTCTGCAGGGCCTGCCTCGAGCCCTCCCCAGCTCTGAGCACTTCCAAACAGAGCTTGTTTGATTCTTATTTATTTTAAGCCACCTGCCACAACATTTTTCCTGTCTTCTTCCTCCCACACAAAGTGTGGCACTTTGTATTCAGGCCAGTGCCATTTTGCGAATAAAGCTCAGAATTCTGCAGCCTGAGAGAAGGGGGAGGTTTAGGGCCCCAGCATCTACACACAGTCGGGATGAGAAGTGGCTGAGTTATGTCACTAGAAGGAGATATTCCTGGGCTAAAAATAATAGGAAAGAAAGAAAACTAGTGGTTTTCTTTTGGGCTAATAATAGGCTGTGATACGGTTTTTTTCCCCCTTTGCCACTGAAGCCCACATACTTCAACTCCCAGTAACCAACTCTCTAGATCCGTAGTGAAAAGATGGAAACTAGTAAATACTCTTCCACTTATTTAAACATAATTCCTTCCTTCTTTTGGCAGGATGTAGTATGTAGAAAATGTAAGATGAACAAAGCATTGCACACCATTCAACATAAGCCTGTCCTGCCTGAGCACAGTTTGTCTTGTCAAAGGAAGGAACAGTTTCAAGCACACTAAAATTTGAGGGAAGTTGGTAAATTGAGACATGGATATCCTTGATGAGTCTTTAACTGCTGCCACAGAAAGCTGGCTGGAGAGCTCACAGATAACCTGTCTGGAGAGGCCCTCAAGGACATCCAGGTGTCTGTCCTCCCCAGCCCAGGTGAAGCAGATCACCCCAGAATTACTGCCCACAAGAGGTTCCTCTCCCCAGCTGTGCCAGGGAAAAACCAGCCAGTCCTGGTGGAAACCACGTGGGGAAGGTCTAACCTGCAGAGCTACCAGAGCAGCTGAAGCAATGCTGGCACTGCTTTGGCACAAGGTGAACATCACTGGTGTTTTACATACGCTCACTCTGCAGTCTGCAACAGAAACCACTATTCTGGCTCCAAGTACTGCCACAAACTGAACTCAGTGCAAGAGGCCCTCCATTTCCCAGATGCAGGCACAGACCAACATCCACTGCACCCTGCAAGTCTGCAACTGTGCCTTTGGGTTAAAAAAAGAGGGCCAGTACTCAATCAAAGAGTTGGCATAACACACACCACAGTAAGGGTGGACAGCAGAGATAACAACTGGCAGAGGGGTTAAAACACGCAGCTTTTTTTTGTGCTTTTAGTCACATTTTGGGTTTATAGATGCTTTTTCTCTTTCACCATAAGATCTGTAACTCCCTCCCACAAAAAGCAACAGGCTACAGCCAGTTAGAGACATAATTCCTCTGGATGAGAAGCAGCTTTAACAACCCCAAAGTCACCGCAGGAAGAAGCCCACCCGAGATAGGTCAGACCCTGGGAGCTACTCAGGAGCCCTTGGGCAGCTCAATCTCCACTTCTCCAACACACTCCCACTGCCAGGAAACCCTTGAGGCTCACTCGGAGGTGAACCAGGCGAGCTCAGGGACCTCCCAGGGCTGCTCTGCCCTCCCGGGGTGGCTGCAGTGCTGGGTGTCACCGGGCTTTCCCCGGCACAGCTCACACACAGTCACCTCAAGGTTCCTCCTCGCTTATCCCTTTTTCTTTCTTTTTTAAACAGCAAGAGAAGCTCGGCAAAGATCCACAATGAGCACACCCCCCCCCCCCCAAAAGTCAAAAAAACACCTCATACATACCCCTGCTAAGGCCAAAGGCAGCCCCACACCAGGACTCACCCCCTGCTGCTCCTCCTCGCCCTCTCATCTTTGGTGCTCCCTTCCCCACTACTCAGTTCACCTTCCCAGACAACCTGCTGCTTCCAAATGGCAATCGTAAGCACCTGTGAGAGAACTTAATTGGAACTAATTATCTGTTGGTTGTCTGGGACCCGAGGAGTCACAGCAATTACTGCAGTCAAGAAACAACCTGGGGGAGGGCGTTGCTGCTTTTCAGAAAAATGAGCTGAGCTACTCCCTGAAGGAAAGTTCTTAAAGAGATGGAACCTGTCAAATGGAAGTTAAACACAAGTCAGTGAAATCCCACCAACCAGTGATTTAGTACTGCCATTAAGAAACAGATCTCTAAGAGGAACCTCTATGTGGTCATCAAAAACAGGTCTTCTCCTGCCAGTTTTGGTGTGATTACAGAATTGTTACTCACATAGACACTGCCATGAAGACACATAAGCAAAGAGAATAAGATGATAGAAAGTAATCTGGCATAATTTTGGGCATGGGTCTAACTGGGAGCCTCTCAAAGAGGCTAAAGAGAGAAGTTCAGTAGAAAAGGCTGTGAGTTGGAAGAAATAGTTGAGAGCCTAAAGCAGAAAGAATTCAATGAACACTGCAGAAAACTCTCTGGTGATCTATAACTGTACAGTTCTCATTCTATGAAATAATGATAACTGAAATTAAGTCCTCTTTCAACACTACAGGACATTTCCTTTGTGGAGGAGCTGGATCCCCTAAGAGCCCCAGTGAAATATTGCCGTGGGAGCCCAGAGAGAGCAGCAGCAGCTTGGCAGTATCTGCTTGCCTGTGTAGCACAGGTGCATTTGAACCAGGGCTCCCAGGGGATGTGCCTAAGGCCAGGCTGTTGCTGTATAAAAAGAACTGAAAAGAAATATCTTTAAGTCAAAGCAAAGGTAAATTTGGCTGGACTGCTGCCTAATGGGAGGAAGAAGGAATAACACAACTCTTTAGGAGCAGCTCTCCAGTGGTTAGGCTTCCCTGCAGCACACATGCTGGGGAAGATGCAAGCCAGGTATTTGTTTCCAGTTCTGTTGAAATGCAGAAAGAGAAGACAGCCCTCCTGGAAGCAGAAAGAACTAGTTCAGGACAAAGCAAGGAAGTTTACAGAGTAGCCGTCTTAGGAGCAGCCAAGGTGGAGACTGTAAGGGGATGATATCAAGAAACATTAATGAAGTATTTACACATTCTTAAACCAGCCGTGGCTTCAGTGTCTGTGGAGTCAAGCAGAAGGTGACCAAAGGAGGAGACAATGATGGTATTCAGTGATGGCAAAAAAATGCCAGTGAAAGGATTAAAACTATGATTACATTTTTAGGGCAGGGCTTGTTTTGCTGGAGGATGCCTGTGTCAGTGTTGGATGCATGACAACAGGCAAGGTTCCCTTCAGAACCAAAATATTATTATTAGATTTCCTCAGAAATCAGCAGTGTCCCCTTGACAACGACTCTGGGCAGTTCCTGAGCTCTGGCTCCCAGCACACGGCCTGAGTACCCCGAGGGTCTCCCCCTTGCCCTGCCCTTCAAGGCTGGGTGCAGCCACTCTCCCCCAGCCCTGGGGACTCCCTGGGACTCCCTCAGCTGGGACTTGGACTTCCAGGTAGCTCAGGCTCTGCTGGATAAGACCCTCCATGTTTGCAATCCAAAAGCATGGCCGTGTTTCATGGCAAACTGCATCCCTAACATCTTTATCGTGCCTCTGTCTGCTGGGGAACCTCCATTAAACTCGAGAAAAACTTTTGATAAAACCCACCCTGAGAGCAAAGAACAATGAGGGGGAGGAGAAAAGGCCAATTTTAACAGCTTCTATACGACTTCCCATAAAATCCATGGTTTTCCTTTCTGCATAATTTACACGAAGACCTCAAAGATGATAAATCAGGGGAGAGGGAATAAAAGTTTATTTGCATAAAATGGAAACAGAAAAAATAGAACTACACAGAATACATTATATTCTACTCCAAGGAAAGTCACAGACCTGTTTCTGTAATCTTGGGAAGGAAGCCAGGAAGACTGGAAATACACAGAAAGCTTGAAACAATTGATCTTCCTGGGAGGTTCCACTGGTACCTTTTATCCTCCTGGTATCCAGATGTTTCAGGAAAGGCCCAGAAGTGAAGCATTTGCAGGTTTCTAAGGAATGAGGTGGAGAATCATCCCCTTCTTCCCCTGCCATGCTGCGGCCAAGGCACCCCCCTGGCCTCCAGGGTGAGCTCTGGGCAGCTCCTGCCCCGGGTTTGGTCTCAGCTCTCCCCAGAGCCTGCAGGGTGGGGGGAGCTGGCAGGAGCATCCCCAGGGAGAGCTCTGGGTTCTGGGGTGGAGGGCAGGCCGGGCCAGGGGCTGCTCCGGGCACGGCTGGGGGTTTCAGAGCAGGGAGGGGAGAACATTTTGACAACCTGCACGGTGAGTCCCCTGAGACACCTTTTAACACCTTGCTTTAACACAGAGCTGCTGGAAATGTAGAGCTTCAGCCAGGGCTGAGGTGGTGCCTTCACAGAGTTAAATGCTTCGGTCTCACACACAACATCCCTGCTCCAGCAGTGCCCTCAGAAACGGGCCTGCAGTGCCCCAAACGCTGCAGACCCCCCTCTGGAAGGCTTTAAAGCCACCCCAAGAAATTACTGAACAGCGACTGCTGAGAGGTCAGGGGGGCTCTCCCCCATCAACTGCAGCCTGATGTGCCTTCCCAGACACACTTCAGGGAAGAAAAACCCTCTGACAACCCCCACCCCCTGCCAACACAAAAACTGGAGCATGGCTCTTTAAAAGTAGCCTATTTAGGCCACAGATGCTAAATGAATTCAGCAGACAGACGGAGTAATGGAATGTCAGTGTTCCAGTCTGCTGCCTTGAAGCAATAGGGGTTTTTTATTATTAATTTCTCCTCTCATTTTCCAGTGCTGCCTCTGGGCTCCATGCTTTAGATGCAGTATTCTTGTCAGTCTCGCTAACCCAATTTGGATATAATTAAATTTTAAAATATTAAAGGGATTATAAATACTTCCCACCCCACTTCCCCCGCCCCATTCCCTTTTATGCTGTCCCTCTAAAACTGCTGAATTCTGCTTCAGGACTTAAAATGTTGCAGAATCTGATTTGTTACTGCAGTTTCCTTTGCAAAGGCTGGAGAATATCTGAAGGGAAAAAAGCCCAGGGTTAATTCCAGTAAAAGGTGCCCAGGAGCTTTATGAGATAAAGCGCTTTCTGCCATCCTGACATCTTGGAATCTGATCTCACTCCCATTTGAATTCATGTTAAGACTCTCAAATTCTTAGAATGGGAGAAGTTTTGAGTCACATTTGGGTCCTCCTAATGACGCCAACAAGGTGTGGTTTATCACAGCATCCCTGAGGCTGAGCTCCTCTAGTCCATCACCACTCCAGCAGGGTCAGCTGCAGGAGTTTGCTGAGGGCCGTGTCCGGTGGGATTTTGAATATATTCAAGGCTGGAGATTCCACAACCTGCCTGAGCAACCTGCTCCAGTGTTTGACCACCCAGCAAAAAGCTGGATTTAACTCGGGGTGCTGAACTTTGGCATTTAGTGACGGTGCCAAACTTTTCAAGCTGGCTTAGCACCTATGCCCTAAAGCAGAATCAAACCCCTGGGTTTGGTTTTTGACAGCTGTGAGAAGCAGCCAGATTTGCCATAGCTCAAACCCAGGTTTCTCCCACTGAGAACCACGTGTAATATCCCCTCCTTATACCCTGTCTTGAGAACAACACAACTTCCCTGTCCCCTTGTGCTGATGGATGGAGGCTGAAGCTTCTGCTCGCTCAACACCTGGACACTCACACAGGATTACAGATTTTTATGGCTGGGAAGAACCACTCTGTGTAGCCCATCTCAGACACCAGCATCAGGCATTTTCTTCTTTTTATATGCCCCAGAAATAGATTGTAAAGGTTTGATTTATAAATCCTGGATTATTCTGATAGCATGCCTCCAGCTCTGACTGTTGGGATCTTTGAGCTCTCCAGGTTTAGGAAGACAAAGGCCCAATGTGAGTGTCCCAGTAGAAGGTTCCCTAATTCCCAGCCTTGCCCTTTTGTGGGTCCAACGTGCTGCTGTTATTTTAAGGCTCCATCTGGAACAGAGCCCACAAAAGAAAAGATGAGACCATCACCAGCATCCCTGCCATCTTCGTCCCACATTTCCATCTTGAAAGGATCAAGTTCAGCTTCAGATCTTTCAGGGTCACCAGTGGTTTGTTTCAACAACTGTTCTCCAGACCTCAGGGAGACTCCACCAGGCAGTTTTGTTTATGGCTTCTATTTCCTGTATATTCTTCCCATTGATTGCATTTCCCCGTTCCCGCCCCGGCTCGGATGGGAAATGAAAGGTTGGGGTTAACAAAGGGAATCCAGTGTGTCCCACACATCATGTGTAACACATGAGCTGAGGTTCACCAGAGCACAGGGATGGCTGTCTGGGAACCTGAACTTGCTTCTGCCTGGCAGGAGTCAGCAGATCCCAACCTAACCCAGGTCTGTGTAAGGACTTAGATGGAAAATCCTGACACCACTGAGGTGGTACTGCTGGGCAAGTGACCCAAGTATCCTGCCCTGCTGCAAAAACCAGTGTGCACCCTGGAATAGCATCTCTGAAGATGGTGCCTCTGTAAGTCCATTTGCCTTCCATGAAGCACCTGCTGTTTTGTGAGAGGACACAGAGACTTGCCTTGGATGACTTGAAGTTCCCAGTTCTCACAGAATCAGTGACTGTACATGAGCCACCCCTTACATTGAATATTTAGGTCAGACAAAAGCATGCAAATTGGCAACATGGTATGGAAAATCAGGGCCTTTCTATCAATTTCTCTGTGGCAGGAAGACTGCTCTTCATTACTGCGGGATTATACAGTTGTAGAAGCATGAGAGTCTCTCTGGAATCAAGGCTCTCCCGGCTCCCAGGCCCTGGCTGGGCGGGTGGCAGAGCCCTGGTCTTTGTGCAGCAGGCACAAAGGGATCCATAACACAGGGAGCTAAACTTGGGCTGAGGAAAAAAGCTCCTGAAAGCTCGCAAGTGATGCCATACGTTTTCATTCTGGAGCACGCTATGCAGATCTGGGGAGTCAGCTCCCACCAACCATCTGGAGAGAGAAGTCACTCAAATCCAAGTGCTGAACCTGCTGTGGTAGACAATCGGTGCCAGTGAACTACTCACTACTCTCCCCCTGTCTGTTTTCCTGCCTTTTGCTGCAATAGAGCCTTAAAATAAAATAATCTGGCTACCACTTTCCAAACACCCGCTTCCAAACACCCCAGCTCCCATCTGCAGAGTGCACTCCATTCACCGGGCAAAGTGGGCCACTGCCACAGAAACAGCTCTGCTGAAGGTCTGACCAAAAGGGGGATGCACAAAAGGGGAAATAACACACGGAAAAACTGCCTTTCCTTTGCTGAGCTTCCTCTGGCCCCATGTTAAACCCTAATTTCTGTTTCCTGTCTCCCCAGTTCCTCCCCGGTGCTTAATGTCTCTTTTGACTCCTGTTAAAGGCTTCCTGGGGCTGAAATCTTGGGAAGCCAGCAAGCTCCTTGGGTCTGCCTTATGAAAAGTGACTTTAAGTGCCAGGGAGGGTTTAGCAGCTTTGGAATAAAAGGAACTTTCAGCCACGTTGCCATGAATTGCTTTGTTGCCTGTAGTCAGCAAGAATCAGTTTGAAGATTTCTGGAGCCTGAGGGTATCAATTGCTTTGTTTTTTGCCTCTATCAAATCCATCCCTCAGTGACTTGTGTTACACTGCAGGCTGCTCCGGGACGCTCAGCAGATGCTAAATGGGGCACAAGAGACACATCAAGCCCCTTGGCATGTATATATTTTTAAATCAAATAGGCAGACATGGGCAAAGGAATCTGTGATGGTGAATCAAATGTTCCTGGCTTGCTCTGCTGTACAGAGTCATCCCTCCTCCCCGCAGGACCAGGCAGCCACTGAGTGACTAAAGCCTAAATAGCTTGGGATAAGTGCTCTAAGCCTTACTCATGTGAGTACCAGTTCCAGTGGGCTCACTGGGACAGCGGCTGCCATGGCAGGTCATTTCATGCTTGAAGACATATGGAGAATATTTGTAGGTGGGAGGAATCTAATGAGAACAGAATACAGATTATCTCAATTACAGAAACAATTGGATGCACATCAGCTGGGAAGAAAAGACAACCAGGATCTGGAGAGCTCTTTCCACAGTGGCAGCTCCTGAACAGAGGCAGGAACACTGAGCAAGTTAATAACAGGGATGCCCCTGCAGACAAATCATCTGCCCAGAACTCCTCTGAAGTCAGAGCAGCTTTAGGAAATAGCTACCAGTTCTTAGTAAATAAATTCCTGCTTGGAACAGCTCCATGACAGTTGTTCCTTGTTCCCTTCCATGACATCCTGGTCACAGGGCAGCGACTGGCCCGTTCCGGTGGTAAATCACAGTGTGACAGCACCAGGAGCCAGCCCTGATGCTGCTGCAGGGCCTGCCTGGCTCCAGGGCTCAGGGACACGGGCAGCCCCCGTTAGTAAAGCCGTGTGTCCTGGTGGAACGAGGCCAAACTGCTCCCACCTCTCCGCTCCCTCCTTTCTCCCGTGTCCCCAGCCCTCCAAAGAGCAACAAAGCTCTGCCCTGCCTGGCCTTGCTGGCTGTGGGAAGGGGCTGTTCAGTACTCAGCAGGTCCCTTTGATGAAGGCAGCACGTTGGGAAGCCTCTTGCATGACCACTGACCCAGCCTTTCCTCCCTCTTGCTCTTCCCACAGGATATTCCTGCACGCAGAGCCGCTGGCTTTGCTGGGAACCAGGAATGAGCCAGGGTGACAGACACGGGGGCTGGGCTCCTGCAGGCAGGTTTGGGGCAGCAGTTGTGGCAGCCCTGGGAGCACAGGGCCAGGGGATGCCCAGGAAAACAGTCACAGTTACACAGTGGGATCTGTGCTGCTGTCATGGACCCAGACCCGAACACTGGACCTTCAGAACATGGAAAGTGTCAGTGGAAAGAGAAACTCTGAAAAGTTTACAGGAAACGGGCGCACGGGGATGTTTAGTGATTAGGGGGGAATGAGCTGGGAAAGTCCAGAGACTGCAAGTTATGGACAATTAAAGCCTGATTTAGGCTTTCCTCACTGTTTGCTCAGGCAAATGTCCCAGAGAAGCCAAGGCAATTCTGCCTTAGCAAAGAGGAAAGAACTCTGCCTTCCACCAATGGTGACACCACCCTTTTGCAGGGACTCTTCCTAGAGGAGAGAAGCCAGCACAGCAGTGGTGGCACCCGTGACGGCAGTGAAGCTCTGCAGTGCCAGCCCTGCACGGCTCTGCCTCCCTCAGACACGAGGGTTCAGTCCCAGTGGCTTTCAGAGCCCTAGGCTCCATCCTGGCAGTGCTGGGAGCAGAAAATGCCCGGTGCAGCCTGTGCTCCAGGCTCATTTCCCCTCCTTCGCTGACAGAAGCATCAAGTGCACTTGTACTCTGAGGTCTGTGCTGTATAAATATCCCCAGGAAATAAATAAATGCCAGTGCACTTGTGCATTTCCCTCCGATATTCTTCTCCCCAGCTGCTGTGCTGACAGCGCTTACCAGGAATCAGGCGTTCCATTGTGGCTCACTGTTCTGCTGGAGAGAGATGGGAACAAGATGCTCCCAAGGCAGGGGAGGGGAGGGTACAATCCAGTTACCACAATATTGGTTTGTTTATTTATAGATGCATACACACAGACCTAGGGAGGAAATTCCACCCTTTCCTATCTTAGGTAACTGTGTCACCTTTGGATGCCCTGGTGACCTACCTAGAGAATAGGGACGCTCACCCACCCTCCTAGAGATTGTGAACGAAATACTGAAGGGCAGTGGGATCTTGTGAGTCCTTTGGAGCAGAGACACTGAGCATGGAAACATCAGGCTGGTGCGTCCCAGAGGAGCTGTGCTCCTGTGCCAGAGCAGCCACTGCTGCCCACAGCAGCCAGAGCCTTTCCCCCTGAACTCAGCAGTGCCCGTGGGCAGCCCGGGCTGCTGCAGGCTGGGAGCCCTGGCTTGGCCTGGCCTGGTGTCCACAGGTGGGCCTGAGCCAAGGAAGAGCCCAGCCAGTGTGCCTGCTCTGGCACTGCCCCCACAGTCAGTCACAAACGACCTTGCAGTGCAGATTGTCTCCTGGCACACAGGCATTCCTGCTCTTTCCCTGGAGACCCCGCCTGGGCAGCCGTGAAGTCACGTCCCACCGAGTCATCCCCTCAGTTCGGGGGTGAAATGTTTGGGGATTAAGAGGCTCTCTCCCGTGCGGGGGGTGCAGGACTGGGCGAGCAGAGCTGGGTTTAGGGGCTGGTTCCCCAAAGGGAGACAAACCTCCTTCACCCAGCTCTCATCAGTTATTGTCAGGTCATCTGCTTCAATCCCTAATAACAGCAGACACACACTGTTCTGGATTGTTCTCTGGCAATCTGGATTCTGCTGTTGACCTAAGTTCACTTGCCAGTGCTTATCCCTCCTCATGGCCCTCGGACTGGGCCGAATTGCCATTTTAGCGGGAAAATATTCAATAAATCAGAATTGATGGAGACCGGTCCATAAAACATCCAACAACCCTTCCCTTTTCCCCGTTATCCTTTCACCCCAGCCCAGCCGTGTCCTTCCCACGTGAGGCTGAGCCCGGCTCAAGGACCGGCTGCCGGGATGGGCTCAGCCCTGACCTCCCCTGTGCCTGAGCCCGGCTTTGCACGGGGCTCTGTGTGTTTTGTCTGGTGCTAATGAGCCGGCCTGTGTTATCTCCAATGTCATTTTAAAATTAAATTAACCCCAGACTGTGGGTGTGTGTTTGCATGGCGATAGGAATTCTCTGGGAAGGAGGATGCCTTGGGCGCACACACGGAACCTGCAAAGCTTCTCCGGCGGCTCTGGCTGCTGTGCTGGCTGGCACCACCCCAGGGAGAGTGTGCCCATGCATCACAAATCTGCTTTTTGGTTCCCCTTCCACCCACCCCTGAGCTGAGCTCTCTGCCAACTCAGCTTCTGTATAAATCAAAGGGAAATATTCTCCCCCTCCTGTTTTTTTTCTTTTCCTGAACAGATTGGATGTCATTATGTGCAGCTGAGCTCGCCGGGGCTGGCGGGGGAGGAGGGACAGGAGGAGGGATGGGGAGAAGAGACGGTTTTAGACAAAATGCTCACAGTCCATCAGAGGGGGAAAACAGCCTCCAGCTACAAGTAACCAGCACTTCACACACACACTGATTTACTGGGGAAACCCAGAGAGCTTTAATATTTAAAAATAAAATAGGGAGTGAGGGAAAAAAGAACTAGAAGGGAGGGATGTTGTTGCTGTGGATGGAGCTGGGATGGAGGAGCTGGATGGCACAACACCTTCTCCAGCCCTCTGACTCATTGGGGGGCTCAGGTGGGCATTTATAGAGCCCATGGAATCCTACATCATCACGGTCAAAGGCTTCTAGATCATCTTTTAGGTGGTGAAAAGCACCCTCTTCCTCCTCCCAGCCCAGTTGTTCACTGTGCAGTGCAGACAGTTTCCCATCATTACTGAGGGATCACTGGGTGAAAAAAAGGGAAAAGAAAGGGAGAGGAAGAAGGGAAAGGGGAGGAAGAGAGAAGGGGAGAGCAGGAGGAAAAAGGGGGAAGAGGACAGGAAAAGGAGAAGGGGGAAAAAAGAGGAGTAAGAGGGGGAGAGAGGGAGAGAAATAGGAGGGAAGGGAGGGCAAAGAGAGGAAGAGAGAGAGAGAGACAGACAGAGAGGAAAGGAGGAGTGTGAGCCAAATGCATGGCATTCAAAAGAAGCAGCTTTCAAAAGCTTTGGCTGGGATGCAGATTTGCAGAATCTCTGGACCCATAATTCCCTGGCACACAAAGCTTGCTGGAGGCATCAATGTGCCCAAAAGGGGCTTGCAGAATAAACAGCAGATAAAAAAAACTAACACCCACAACAAGCCTATGAATTAGAAATGAAGGCAGGGGAACAGCTGTACTTCCAAGCTGCAGGTGACCTCATTGTGGAAGCTGTGCCACAGCAAGGCTTGTCCGTGTCCAGTGGTTCTGAAATAATAGGTATGGACAATAATAGCTGGGAGGGAGAACACATTCCCTGGCTATATTAAAGAGTAGGTAATTGCCCATCTCTCCTGCCAGCTATATTTTAATCCAGAACTAAATTACTCTGAACATTCTTACAAACTTCCACGGTTCAGCATCTCCCAAAGCCTCCGCTGACACTCCGAGGCCCAGATTTTTCCTTCTCCCTGATGCCTGCAATGGATGTCACCCAGGAACTGGGGGATCCAAACCAGAGCTCTGCAGCTTTCCACTCAGAGGAGCCTGAAACATTTTCCAAACTGCTGAGCCCACCCTGGGGGACAGAAGGGGAAATGATACGAGAACTGCCACGTCACCAGAGCTGTAGATAATAGAAAGTGGTAAGTGCTGATATTTCAAAACTTCAGTCTTCTGCCATTTACTATGAAAGGAAATGATTCCACAATGAACCAACATGGACCAAGGATAGCAGCCTACACCCTTGTGAGGTGGCTGCACTGCAGGACGGGATGAGGGAAGCAGGGCTGTGGCAGTAGATTTCTTGCCTGCTGGATATAGGAATGCTTCAAAATGCACCAATATTCAATATTCACTATCCTCCCAAACACATGCTATGCCATGACCAACTTTGCCACGAAATAAAGCAGGTTTTGAGAAAGCTGGTTCCTTTACTAATGTTGCAGAGCAATGGAGGATCAAAGTCTGCTCAATTTTTGGAGAAGAAAATGACAAAGAATAAAAAACCCACGTGGGAATATGAAACAAAAGCAGTCATTAAACATTGCTTCTGAATTCGTAGTTTTTTGTTAGAGGGAGATAATTCCAGAGCTATTTGAAAAAAAAATCAATTCCAACTGCAGTTGGTGCTTGTTGTGCAGAGAATGGGAATGGTGTGGCTATAAAAGGGGCCCTCGTTCCTTCCGAAAATGACCGTACAAGTCCACGCTCAGCTCTGCCACGGGGGCATTAAAAATAGTCAGGGATCACGTACACCAAGTCACAGCAATTTGCTGCTACCAAAATAGTTTACAGTATTTAAAAAAAGCTTAATCTAGAGACCGTTCTCTTGGCAGCAGAAACCGTCCTCGTGCCAAGAGAAAAATAATTTGCATCCTTGGTGTCAGTGGTGATGCTGCCACGGTGCCTGAGCGCCCCGGGAGAGGCAGCCAGCCCAGCCCCGCTCCCCGAGACAGGATCCCGGGGAATAACAGGGAGGAGGAAAGAAATTCTCCTTGCAGCGGCACCAGAAATGAACGTGACACGAGCAGGTGGTGACTCATTCCTCAGCTGAAGCATCTGTCTAATGGAACACAGGGCTGTGTTTGGGATCGGGCTCCTTCGCCCTCCATCTCGACCTGTGGTGAACAGGCCCCAAAGAGTTAAGTTTTCAGGGATGTGATTGCCTTGGTATTATGCTCTCAGCTGTGATCAGCAATATGTAACAAAAAAACAGTACTTAAGTGGGTTTTTTTTAAGTATTCCCCACTGTAAATGTGTAATTAATTAGCCTTCCCCTTCCCCCTTGCTCACACATCCAGCCCCGTGGGGACCCTCCCCTTTCCTTCCTATCAAATTCAGACAGTGACTGGGAGCTGAATTATTCATTCAGCTGTAGGTGTAACACAGCCATTTAAGTGATTTAAAGTTCAAGCAGTCTTGCTGCTGTTCAGCAAAACACACAAAAAAAAAAAAAAAAAAAAAAAAAAGTTTAAAGAGAAAAGTAGAGCCCAAGTTCTCTTTTCTTAACCCACTTGTTTGGTTACACAAACAGGGCACGGTTTTGTGAATCAACCTATTGAATGAAAAAGAGATTTGCGAGAACGTCACATCAACCAGAGCACCTGTCACTCATTAAGAAAATACCACAATTATAAGCATCAGTTGAAGCTTTTGTTCCAATATGTCTCGTTGAATATTCTCTGCTGCGATAGTTAATTTTATGCACACTTTGCTGGAAATAGATGGCAAGTGAAGTTCATACTGACAATCACAGAAATCACATTAAGATCCCTGTTTAGTCCTCATTATCATTGTATCAGAGAACCTCATGCTAAAAATTACGTACAGCCAAAGAACAAATTAACCATAATTAACGACACTTCGGAGCACTTCTGATTAGATCTCAAACTGCTTCAAAGTCTTTAATTTTCCGAACATTTCTGCAATATCAGGCAGTGTTTTCAGTCCTATTTTAGAGCTGGGGCTGTGAATAACAGCCCGGGAACCTGGTTCATTCTGGGGCATTTGGGAAAGTTCCTTCGTGCCCCGGGAGGAGATCCAGCCCCCTGTGTCCGTAACCCTGCTCTGGATCCAAGATGTGCCCTCCCAGCGCTCCGCACCTGGGGCTGAATGCTGGTTTTCCTCGAGGCAACACCCAGAGTCCACGGCACAAGGCCCAGCCAGATCCACACGGTGCCAGCAGCCTGGTGCCCCCACCCCTGGTGGGCAGCAGGGCCCGGGGTGGGCTGTGCCAGGCGTGCTGCGTGCCGGGGGACGTGTCGGCCCTAAGGGGTGCCAGCAGTGGGTACCAGTCCCCAGGCCTGGCACTGGGTGAAGTGTTGCCAGTACTTACAGTGTTATTAGCAGCACCCTAATATGTGCTGTTTGCCTTGAAGATGCAGCTGCTTGAATGTCATCTGAATACCTCAGCCTTTATGAAAAAGTGTTCTATTTTTACAGCCGTAATTATGCCACTCAGGATTCTGAAGTACAGGCTTATGCCTTTATTAGTGTAAGATTGGCAACGCTGAACTTAAAAAAAGCCCAAATCCTGAAATACCTGGAGGTATTTTAGGCAGAGGGAAAGCTTGGAAGAAAAGGGTGTTGGGATTGTTGCCCTGACTCCTGCTCTGCAGGGTCCTTCACACACAGGTTCAGGAATCAGCCACAGACTCAGGGAGGGGGTGTTGAAGCAGCACCAGGAAACAGCAAAGGCCTTCAGCAGTTCTGGGGGAGGGTTATCACTTGGGGCCACTTTTGGTTAAGCAACAGTTCAAGGCTGCCCAAATAGGTGCTCTGGGTTCTAGATTGCAGGATGGATCAGAAAATTGTTTGAAGTTACTGTATTACCAGCAATTTTTAAGAGAACTGGAGGCTGCAAAGTGCTGAACCACATCAGCCAGGAGCCAACAAACCTGTATAACCCATAGCAGGGCTCAGTCCTGCCCTGCATCACCTCAGCTCCCTCTGGATCCCACCCTGCAGCTGGTCCTACCCACACAGACTTCCCTGGGGAACAAGTCTTTGATTTCTGTGCCTCCTCTCTGCTCTAGATTTGAGTGGCACCAGCCCTTGACTAGAAGCCCCACTTGCTCAGAGCGGAGTTTTCCTGATAGTTTTCTTTCTATGAATTGCTCCATCACAGGACTGTCATAACAGACTGTTTGCCAATTTGAAATCCAACAGTTTGTCTGGTGTAAGTGTTAAAAATGTTGTCTTGGCAGTTGGTTGGGTTTTTTTTTTTTAGTTTTTTTTTATTTTTTTTTTCTTTGCATTAAGTGAGTTGATTTTTTTTTCTATTCACTTCGACAGTATGTCAGGGAAATTGGATCATTTTAGTAGCCTGCTTTCTTTCTTTCACTTCAAATAAAACTCAACACTTAACCTATGAATTCAGAGTAATTTTATTTTAACTATATAAACTCTGCAAGACTCAGCAAGTTTTTTTTCACTGGAACTTATAGTCATAGCTGGCAGAATATAGTGAATTGTTTTGAAGTGGAATTAAAACCAAAAAGCAAGACAGACACGTGTTATATTTACTGAGAATGGAAGATCTGAGGCTAAGACTTCCCCTAGACTTCAGGCTGAGATGAGGATCTTCTGTGATGACTCAAGTCAGGTTCTTTTTGAATGATCTTTTACCAGCTCTCCTTTTCACCCATTGCAATCCTTAAATGACTAAAGCTTTACAATCTGCTTATGATGAAGGAATCACTTCATGCCTGTGGTCTCTAAACCCCCTCAAACTCACTGACCTGGCTGTCTCTGATGGCCCAGGCTGGTCCTGACTGTGATTCATCACTTCATCACTTCTGATGAAAGAGCCCCCCGGGGCCCAGGGTGGTGCTGAATGAGAATTTCCACAGTTTGACACGGGGTAATTTTGTGAAATTATCAGAGAAAATATCAGATAGGCCACGACAGAAATTCAAAATCAGTAACTGCAACTAACTCTTTGCTAATAAAGGGGGAAACCACTTTACAGTCTCCTGTGAGATCTGAGTAACTCAATGTCCAGGAGAAGGCAGGGAGGTGAGAAGGAAGCCGAAGGATACCTGCCCAGGCTGCAGGGACAGGAGCTCCAGACACGCCTCAGGACAAAAAACAAGGTCCAGGAACCCAGAACTTTAAATTCTTTCCTTAAAGATGGATGAAAGGATTAGCTTTTAATATCCTAAGCTTTCAAAAGGAGAGAGCCACAGAACCACTGGTTGCAGTGACCCATTTTTATCAGGCCTCCCTTTTTCGTCCAGCCCAGAGCGCAGGGACACACAGTCATCCCAGGGCATCGGTGTGCCTGTGAACTGCACCACTCTGCTTCCAGGGGAAACATTTACTGGCTCAAAACCAGAGCAGTACGGGACAAGAGCAATTCTGCTGAAGAGCAAGCAGACAGTAAATGTGACAGGGAAAACTGCTGACCTGGCATTATCAAAGACTCATAGAATACCCTGAGCTGGAAGGGGCCCACAGGGATCATCAAAGTCCAGCTCCTGGCCCTGCCCAGGACACCCCAGCAATGTGCCTGAGAGCGTTGTCCAAACACTTCTTGAACTATTGTTGGTAAACAAGAGTGTAAATCAGTACATTATTATCAGTACATAAGAGTGTATATCAATTATTATCAGTAAATAAGACCCTGAGACCGCACTGTTCTCAGTTTATCCCCCGTTTTTGGGTGTAAACCACTGAAGTAACACCAGTGTAAAACTCAGGAGAGTGAAGAATCAGGCCTCCAGGGGAAATGCAAAGGACACACAAAACATCACCAGAAGGGGATCCTCTCCACCTCCTGGGAGCACGGAGTGGGTGGCCCTGGCACAGGGGACGTGGCAGCAGAGTCTGTGTGTATTGTACCTGTCCAGACCCCACATCTGCAAGGGCTGTGGGGAGAAATCATGTCCAAAATATGTCATAGAAGCCCTAATTTCAAGTTATGAGGAGGTTCATGAGAGAAGGTGCCTGCCCTGACTTCCCAAAGCTCTTGCCTTCCCTCTCCCCCTGCCCTGGGCCATGGCCCTGCACTCTCACCCGCGGGTGATGGTGACGCCCTCGGGACGGTGACACTCCCACTCCTCTCACAGTGGACCCCGTGTGTGCTGTTTCTTCTTAAATGATTCATGACTCCCACTTCTCCCTTCATCTGCCTTTGTTTTCCCGTGCAGGGAATGTGTCTGGAACATGGCAAAACCTGCTGTGCTCACGCCAGCGCCGCGGCGGCTCCACACGAGTGTCAAGGTAACGCCGGCTGCACACGCAGCTCACGCTGGAAAGGGGCTGCACAGGGTTTGGCTTCCACTTCTCTGGCCTTGTAAAATCCCACGGAGCAGCAATACAAACACTCTCCCCACTGAATCACTTCTCTTTGGTGCACACCTCTTTCTCTTTTACTTATTGCCCCCCTGAACTCATCTGCAGCAAAAGGCCTTCCTAGTACTTCACCAACTGCCTCCTCCTTGTGACAGTAAAATCCAGATGTCAACCGGTATTTTTCTACACCAGCTTTCAAAAGTCTTTACAAAGAAACAATGAGGCTCTATAAGGATGGAAAAACTGAAGCACAGAATCAGAAAATACCTTGGCTAAAAGCAGTCAGCAGGCTGCTGGAGGAGCTAAGAATAAAATCATGATTTCCTGATGTTTAGTCTGATGCTCAGTGAATGGGACTCCCTCACGCTGAGAAGGTGCTCAACGATTAACTTTATTTATATATTTACTATTCAGATATGGCATGTTCTCACATCTCTTTATTTTCATGTTAATCATGTTGTGGATCTTCTCCACCCACCTCCCATTTCCTTTGGTACATTTGTTCTGTAGCTATTTGTGTAGAAACCAAGCAATTTCTGCTCCACCTGCTCATAAACACAATGAGAGAGAGAACACAGTGTTACAGCACAGCCACTGCCTTAGCAACAGATTACAGCATCCCTGGGAAGGAACAGGGACCTTCTGGAGAGGAGGAGTGCCCTTCATCTCCCTGAAAAGCTACCACAGGCAAGTTCTGCTTTTAATTATATTTCCAGCCAGCCCCCCCTTAGCTTTAAGCAATCAGTGGTTGTAAAGAAAGAACATAAAAGCTGAGCAGAGTTTGCTCCTCGCACTCAGAAAAGCCAAAGTGGGGCTGGTGAAAGCTTGTGAGCAGACTGGCTCCCACAGAACATGCAGACACATATTTGAGCACTCACTCATGGCTGGTGTAAATAATTCATTCTGCTGAGATCCCAACCCCCTGGTAGCTCCATGTCTGGCAGGACAGCTCTCCTAGGGATGTACAAAAGGCAAGTAAAGCACAGCCCACAGCCCGTGGCTGTCAGACTACAAGCGGCTCATAGATCTGGAACTGAAGTCAGGAGCCCTCCACCCTACAGAAAGCTGCTGAGAAGCTTCAGCCACGAGTTACTGGCCATAATGGGATGGACAAGGGCTGGTTTGGCAGCGGATGTCTGACAGGCAGGCCACCCTTGCTGTATCCTGTCAGAAAAGCAATCATGACTTGATGGACCCGTGATCTCAGTGCCACCTGAAAGGCAAATATTCGTGTGGAGGCAAAGCTATTTGATTTTAGCCTTCTCCCAGTCCACCTCAGGAGGTCACACGTTTTTGACTGCAAGCTCTCCAGCAGCAAGGGTGATGTTCCTGTGTTTGCATTAACACAGTCCTGACCCTGGAAGAGCTCTGCAGGCAGAACAGAGGCAGCAGATACTACAGACTACAGTAATAACGTACAGGTGTAGAAGGGAAGAAGGGTCACCTATATTGCTTTGTTTAGAGGATGAGATTTGGGCAGCTTGACCCATAAGGGAGACTCAAGTCAGAGAACCATCTTCCACCTTGGATCCCGGAGCCCTGAACTGACACAAGGGAACGATGATATAATGGTGGGTTATATAAAAGGTCAGTAGTGACATATAACAAAAAACAGACAAAAAAAATCTTCTTTTTCATTGTCTGGGGATTAGCTATTTCATTAAGCTGTCTGCCCATATTAGAGAATTAAGCCTATTATCTGTTGAAGGATTTCGATGCCAAAAAAGAGAGGTCTGGGCTTAGAGCTCATCTAATCATTTTATGCCTGGAAATATGAAGCAAAACATGGACAAGGTAAGAGGAAATACAGAAAACCTCTGGCCTGAAGGCAAGAGTGAAAAGGTTGTAGGAGAGCAGTAAACTTGTATGCAGAAGGTGTATAGTGCTCTCACTGGGTATCTGGCTCAACACAGGGGCCCTGAAGCTGCAAAGGCACAACCAAAGGCTTTCTGAACTCTGGCCACGACAATTTCTGTGGTCACCTGAGGCTGCAGCCCCTTCACCCGCCAGCAGTGACAGAGACTCAGCTGTGACCCCTCACGGGGAGCTCTGGGACATCCTCACAAAGCATCCCCAGCAGCCCTGGTTTGGGCAGTGCCAGCCCTGGTTTGGGCAGTGCCAGGCCCAGGTTGGTCAGTGCCAGCCCAGGTTTGGTCAGTGCCAGCCCCAGTTTGGGCAGTGCTAGCCCGGGTTTGGGCAGTGCCAGTCCCAGTTTGGTCAGTCCCAGCCCGGGTTTGGTCATCCCAGCCCCGGTTTGGGCAGTGCCAGCCCCGGTTTGGGCAGTGCCAGCCCCGGTTTGGTCAGTCCCAGCCCAGGTTTGGGCAGTCCCAGCCCCGGTTTGGGCAGTGCCAGTCCCAGTTTGGGCAGTGCCAGCCCCGGTTTGGGCAGTGCCAGCCCCGGTTTGGTCAGTGCCAGCCCCAGTTTGGTCAGTCCCAGGCCGGGTTTGGTCAGTCCCAGCCCAGGTTTGGTCAGTCCCAGCCCCGGTTTGGGCAGTGCCAGCCCCGGTTTGGGCAGTGCCAGTCCCCGGGCTGTGAGTGGCACGCAGCCGGCTCGCAGGGTCTGTCTCCCGAGGAGGGAGGTGTCACCCGGGTGAGGATTTGCACGGGCAGCCCACGGAACGCAGCGAGTGCCATTGTGCTGGAGGAAGTCCCTCCTCTGACGCACTGACACCACCTGTCTCTTTACTCTTGATGGCATCTGCTGGCATTTTTTATGTGCCAAGGCATTAATATCAGAACGGAGCAGGGGAGGCAGATACCCAGTTCTTGGGGACCTGGAGTGGCAAAAGCACCTCAGCTGTGCTGGGTCAGGGGATGGGGCTGCCCACGGGCATCACCCCTGGGAGCAGAACACACCAGGTCGTGTGTTTGTCTCCTCTGTTTGAGGTGGCACTTAAAAAAAAAATAAGTAAATAAGTGGCAGGGGATTAAAATGCTTTGCCAGGGAGGAAGACAAATTATCTTTAAAATAATAAAGACTTTAGTGCCAGCATCAGGTACCAGATGGGTCGTAGAGCAATCCTTGACTTGTCCCCAAGAAAGGTAAAGCAGACAAGCTTTGCTGACATTGCTCAGTCAGCCATGAGGCACCACCAAGAAGAGGCAGATGGTCATTCCATCTCTGAAGCTATCTGGTCCTCGGCCTCTGCTGGGAATATATGTTGAGGTGCCAATTACCAGCACTTTGAGTAGTGCCTTTTGTGATCCAGCCATTAATTTAATCCTGTACCAAGATCTATAAAACTCGTTTCACAAAGAATGGCAAAGAAGGCAGGATACCAACAGGTTTTGATAAACATCCAAAATAAATAGCTATAAAACCCAGCCAAAGGCATCAAAGATAAATCAAGAGAAAAAAAGTGGAACAAATTGGTGCCATGTTGCTGACAAGCAGCTCCACTGAAAATCATACGAGTCTCCTTTTAATAAGAGGAAACAGTTCAGAAACCCCTAATGAACCTCTAACCAGAGAAAATAATGTGAAGAGACAAGTGCATTTTCGCTCCCACAAAACACCATTGAGAAGAGGGAATGCTTTTCAGTCAGGACAATCAGCACCAGGTAAAGCCTGCACTGCCCCTCCCCGAGTATATTTTACAGATCAGTGCAAGAGTGCAGCCTCTAGTGCTGTCAATATGGTTCCTTTCAAAATGCACTAAAGTTTGCAAAAGATTAATGAAAGGATCCGAAACAGACCTCCCATTCTGGTGCCACCTGTCAAGCCTGTCCTTGTGTGAAACTGCTGAATAAGTCAGCACTGCCTGGCTTCCCCTGACAGGGAGGCATATTGCAGTGTGCTGAGCTCGGGGGCACCCGGCAGCTCTGGGCGCTGGGGCTGCCACCCGACAGCCTGGGCACCGCGTGCTCCCAGCACTGCCACAGCCACGGGACAGCCCCTGCAGCTACGTGGGGGCTTTGGCAAGGGGAGTCGGACCAGCAGTGTGCCAAAACCCTCCTGGGCCTCTCCTGGGGACATCCTGTCTCTACAAGGGGGATGTCACTCTCGAGGGGGACCCATCCTCCGAAGGATGACCCGAAGGAATGGTTAGATGACCTGTGTGCATTAGGATAAGGGTGTGGCTCCTCTCCTGGCGTTATCAGAAGGTGCAGGGCAGGCTGAGAGCGAGCAGTGCTGCTGTGCCCTCACTGCTGACCGTGCTCTGGGGCTCAGAGGGGGGTGCACAGGACACGTTTAGTAGCAGATACGTGACTGCCCCAGTGGGGTGCATTTCAGCTGATGGACCAGGATGAGGGCTCATGATAAGGAGAAAGAATCTAAATCCCAGTGCTCTGGGATTTTCATTCTCTATTTAAAGAGCAAATAATGGCAAATAACAGCCTGTCTCCTATTAGGTTTTACAGGTAGTTTTACATCAGGTTTAATCTCACAGGACAAGCAGCAATGCTTGGGAAGATGCAAACATTTCAGCTCCTGTGCAGTGTGGCCATCATCTGACCATGCACTGGGGGTTCTTGTCAGGTTTTTACAGACCACGCTGAAGTCTCTGTCCCCGAATGTCAGCTGTGCTTGATGTTATTATAATAGCATGTCAAACAGTTTTACCTGCCCGCCATGACAAATGCCCAGTGGTAACTGAAAATGAAATGGCAATGCTGGTTCATGTATGAGGTATTCTCCCATAAATGGTGAAAAAAGAAGAAAACAGATTTACTGGTCAAGATTTTTCTCTCACTCATTCCAGGCATCAAGAAAGTAATAATGTCATGACTGGAGAACCTACTGTGATGGAGGGAGGAGTACAATCATATTAAAGTTCAGGGAGGCATAAACATTCAGAAATACAGAGGGCACAGTGATGGAAAAATATTTGCAAGGAGACTGGAGGAGAAAACCAACTTCATCTACTGAGTTATCAAACCCAGAGTGGCCATTAGCAGTGTAATAGGAAAATAAAGTTGCTTTACAAAACAGCATAAATTCAGTCTGAACAGGACTCTGTAACTTCTGCAAAGACACAGGGAATATATTAATTAATGGCTTTAGTCATAGCACTGTTGTTGGTAGAAGATGTTGAGACAAATGTGTAAACAGAGGAGCCTTGGGAATGTCACAGTAATTTAAAGTACATAAACCTTCAAAGCACTGCCTGTGATAGAGTGATACATTGTCTTATAATTGGGCAATTGCTTTCATTCCATGATATAATTAGCAGACAATTATGGTTATGTGAAAAATTGCTCCATCTCCCTCCCTTCCAATTTGTGCTGTTTAATCCAAGCAGAGAATGTCTCTTTTTTGCTGTGTTACCAGTGGGTAACTCCATCCCCTCTGCCCAGCTGCAATGGAAGAGCCTCTTGCCTGACTGATGTAAGGGTCAAACATTCAGGAGGGGAACTGAAATCAAGCTATTTGGATAAAGTATCTGCTCTTAATACTTTTTCTTTCATCCTAAAAAGATACCCACTGCTGCCCCAGGCTGAAGTTCAGCACAAGCCCTGCAATCAATGAAGCCAAAGCTGCAGCAGAGTTTAGATGCCCCTGTGCCTGTGCTCTGGTCAAGGCTGTGCTAAGGAGGCCAGTTTTGGCTGCAATCCCTTTCTCTGAGGGCCAGTGTTCAGCCAGCACCACAGAATCCCTGGATCACTGAGGATGGCAAACACCTCCAAGGTCACCCAGTCCAGCCTGCGAGCGACCCTCCTTGTCACCCAGGCCAGAACACTGAGTGCCACATCTCTGCAAGGTTACCTTCCCTGCAGAATGCAAATGCTTTGATAAACCTTGTGAGACGCGTGGTTTCAAACCCACGAGCTCTGCCCGAGCTGCAGCACGTGCGTTAGACCCTCGTTCCTACCCATGTTCTGTTGTGTCTGGAGATAAGCTGTCTCTGCTCTTGACTCACTCCCTCAGAACGTGCTCCTGGGTGAGGTTTGCTGTGTGTCCCTGTGCCCAGCAGAGGCTCAGGGCTCTCTGCACGCTTGGAGAGCACACAGGGCAGGAAACAATCCTGGGCTGTACCGGAGTTACCATCATTTCCTGCAGCTGGGAGCCCTTCCCCGTGTGGGACTCACCTCTGCAACTGCCTCAGGAGGAGTTCTTATCTTTAGGAGAACTGTCTGGGTTAGCTTCAGCAAGACCTTAAAGCACAGAATTCCTGGGGTGCCTGTTTATACCCCAGAAGAGATCAGTGCTGCCTTCACACTGCTCGTGGACACACACACCCCTTCCTCATCAGCACACTATCCACAGATATTCCCAAAGCTGCCCCTTCTTCCTGCAAACACATGTACCTATCACTGGGTGCTCCTTCTTTCCCAGAGCAGTTACTTCCCACGTGTACCCATAAAGAGGGGCAGGCACGTACAGACATCTAAGGGGGGGGAAATGCATTTCAGATGGAAAAGAACAACAACAACAACAACAACCACCTCTCACACTCTCTGTGCTCACTCCTGTGGGAGACATTTATCCATGGGAAAAGCTTTACAAATTCTAAGTAAACGAAAAAAAAAATTATATTTTCATAACATTTGGGAGGAAATGCATCTTAATGGAAAATAGCTAGAGAAAAATAATAGCAGCTAGTGAGCTGAAGGAACTATATTCTCCCTGACATGCAACAACAATAGAAGCTAATGCGAGTCATTTGCAGAAGGAAAAGTGAATAGCTGTGGCATATTTGCAAAGAATATATGGCAGTTTACCAAAGGCAAAGCTCCAAGGAATACCAGCTGGGACATAAGAAGGGAGCTATCAAAGGAGGAGGGAGGTATAACGGCATCATGGGATGGCTGGCACCGCTTCCTTAAAGCATTTCCTGGAATGAGGCAGAGCTGAGCAGAGCTGGGGAACCAAGGTGGGGGTGTCACTCTCGGTGGCTCGTGGCAGGGGGCCAAGGAAGGCACCAAAAACACACACATGGGGGTTTGTAGCGTGTCTCCAGTTGGCAAATTTACCAGCTATTAAAGCCGAGTCGTGGATTAGATTTTATTAATGACTGGTCTCCTGTTTCGATCAGAAAACATTTACTTCAAATAGGATTTAAAAATCAAACCCTTCTAATTAGAACACTTGCCATTTGTGGAAAATGACATCCTACTGACATTGTACTTTGACCTTATCATCTGAAGATCAGGATGATCCATTGCTTTGTGCCCCAGCCTGGCACCTCAGCAACACAGAGGAACGAGGAGGCCCCCAAAGTGCCACAGTAACATCCCATTTATCTGGATGCTTCCAAAAAGTTCATTTCCACATTTGGATATGTTTAAGTGAGGAAGCTGCCTCTGCAACAGAAGAAAAGTGCATCCTTAATTTTGAAAAACAAAGGTGGATAAACTCATTTCTAGCTGAATGCAGATTTTAAGCAACGCGAAACAAACTGTGTGTGATCTCCACATCCCAAATAGCACTAATTTTCAGTTCCTCAGCATTTTGTTTTCTCCATGAGATAACTACAGCAGTTATTAATAATTTAGATTTTGAAAAAGGAGCTGTCTGGGTTTGCAAGCAAAATTTCTCACTCATTTATGCACAAGGTAAAATTGGGACAAAATATTGGGTAACAGTTCACAGCCAGATGATTTCAACTTCAGCTTCTCTCCGAAGCAAACAGGCTGTCCCAGTGAACAGAAGAGCTCCTGAACTCCTGCCTGTGTTCCTGGAGGCCAGTTTGTCCAGGTCTGATGGAGCACCTGTGAAGTGAGAAGGTGCTGGAGGATAGGTCTGAGGGGCTGGTGCCCCCCCAAATTGAATTTAGGGGCGAGAATGAGCTGTGTGACAGTCGATCCACGGCAGCTTCTCCTCAGAGCAGCACGGAGCCTGGCCCAGGGACAGCAGCTGCCAAAACTCAAATTATGACACACTCAAATCCACTTCCAGAAGTACTGAGGGCCTGGGTTTTATTCTCCAGGATATTAGTGACAGTGTATTTTGTCACTTCTTAAAGAACATTTGGCTGCAGCTCTAGGATTCCTCTTTTTTTAGGATTTCACTAAGGGGCTCAAAATTTGCAACAAATAGCTTGCAAAAGACAAAGAAGAATCCTGTCATTCCACTGATTGTAGCTACGGTGCAGTTCAGTGCAATGTGATAATTAGTCTCCTGGAAATCATTCCTCAAGTTCATACTGTGATATAGCATGATATAAATCTGAGCCAACCATACAGTTCCCATTCCAGTGTGCTGCCATCAACTGGTACGTTAATCCCATTAAAATCAGCTTCTTGGGAAGAACAGAAGTTGCACTGGTGGGGGGACAAAGGAGGGGGTAAGTTTCTAAGTGTTAGTAGAACCCACTTCTCTCTCCCATCCCCAGCTCTCTAAATTACAGATACAGGATCTGTGTTCGAATTACTGACAAGGTTACCAGCTGGAACTTTACACTCAATTCAATTATTTTATATTGTACCTTCAGGCTCCATTCCAGAGTGACTCTTAAAGGATAATCAGACTTACTCAATAGGCAATCAAAATGAAATTACTTTGTGTAAGTACAACAAGGTTACACACTTGGTGCAGTCCATAAGTTATGTGTTGCTGGTTTCCAGGGCTCTAAGATTTTGACTCTGATTATCTGTGATGTGATGTACAGGAAAGAATCTCCTCACAGCTTCAGCTTGACCTTTTCACTGTCTCCACCACACCTTGGATAAACAGGGAGAAGCCAACAGTACAGACAAATTACAAAGCAGTTGAAAGTGGTGCTTTATACTGGAACTACTCCTAGAAGCAGCCCTCGATGGACTGGCCTCCTCCAGGCATTACCAAACCCAGCTCACACCTCAGTAATGGTTCTTCAGCTCGAACGTCCGGATACTGCAATGATTTGAACACAAATATAAGACTATATTGTTTCTCATACAAAATGAAAGTTCTCAGCTCTGTACTTTGTAGCCCAGAAATTTGTCTCCTGTAAACACAACAACTCCTAGCGCTGGATCTCATGGGTGATTGTGAGGCAGTGACACAAAACCCTGAAACCCAGTTACATCTGGCGTGGATGGCAAACACCCCACAGGTCCCTGCAGTGAGCACTCCTCCCCTTCCAAACAGCATCCTTCCTGTGAAACAACTAACAATAAAATAGAATAGAAATAAACCCCACTAAACCCCACACTGTGTCCTCACATCCAGCCCCATCAGACCTTTGGATGCACAGAGCTGATGACACACACCTTCTCCTCTGCATGAACAGCCCACAGTGGAAGATCCACCCTGGAGGGAGGCACAGCCTCAGAGCTCCTGTCCTGTCCTTCTGTCCTTCTGTGCCAGGAATTTGCTGCCTGGCTCAGGTGGCTCCACTTGGAGACGACAACAACCCAAACCCCGTGGTCTGACTTGAGCCCCACTGAACCCGAGAAGGTGGGAATGTATCCCAAATTTAAAAGGCATCCCTGGGGATGTCTGAGCCGAGAGCGCCCGAGGAGCCAAAGCCTGCAGGAAATGGTCAGGAATTTCAGCCGAGGAGCTTTGTGGGATCGCACTCAGCGGTCCTGCAGCTTTCCTTCCAGGAATGTAAACAGCTCTCCCTGCAATGTCTCTGTTATGTCTCTGCTCCGTTACAATTTCCTGACCAGGGCAGCTGCCAAGAGCCCGGGAATGGAGCCACTGGGAGGAGCAGCTCCATCCCTGGGATCTGAGCAGGCTCTGGGAGTCCAGGATCACCAGCCCTGCTGGAGACTCAACGAGGGCATTTCGTTATTCCCACCCCAATTTCTGCAAAGACTGGGAGGTTGGGCTCTCAGGCTCTCGAGGTGACTCTTGAAGACAGTCAGAGACTCCTTCAGGTGAGACGGAGCATCCCTGTGGATGCACGGAGTCCTTCATTCCCGTGGGAGAGGCTGCTGGCCCAGCCTTGCCCCCGCACTGCCCACAGCTCTGGGCAAGGAGCAGATCTGCTTTGCTGGGCTGGCACAAGTAGGTGGGTGCACAGTGTTTGGCTCTACATTTCGTTTCATCATTTTCAATTGCACAAAAGGGATATAAGAAATTGGTAATAAAAACGGGAATTTATATTAGGAGTGGTGTTTTGCATTTAATTTGACTGAAAAATAGGACTACACAAGATGTGGTGTAAAAATTGCTCTTCATTTGTGGATTAGTGAGATTAGAGGTCTGAATTTTTGAGAGTTTAAAGGCACTGTAAAATTACAATATAACATTTGATTAAATCCACAAAGCTCTACTAAAGCTCTCACAGCACCGAGACAAAACTATTGCCTTGGAAGGCCCCAGGATGTGCAAACCCAGAGCTTGATGTGGTTGTTACTTCCAACCAAGACACAAGGATAATGACAAATTATTAATTGTGTACCATTTTGATAAAAAATCATTAATCTGACTTTGACAGTGGCCATAAATAGGCTGAGCAGTTTTCAAAGACTTTGCCTGTCCTCCTACACAGTGCTTTCCTTCATGACAGCAGCTGAAAAAAACAAACTCATCTTCTTAATACATTTAGAGTTTGGAAATGCATTTTCAATGAAGTAACTCATCCTTCCTCCTGGGCCATTGGTAATCAAGTTTCCTGGCAGTGGAAGATCCCCTGTTCCATCCAGCTGGTTGCCTGCAGAGCGATGGAGGACGGTGGGTCAGTGAGCTGGACAATCTGAGCCTTGGTCTGAGGGGAGGGAAGACGATTTGCCCGGGGCTGATATTGCAGAGAAGATTTGGCTGAGGGAAAAGGGGGAAGCAGTCACCCCATCAGCTGCTCCCCCTGTTTGCAATGCAGCTGGGAGTGAGAAGGGAAAAACCACCTTGGAGCACTCGATTGAACGGAAAGAAGAGACAAAAGTACAGAATAACGAACAAAACTGGCTGGAATAAAACATCCCATGGTCTTCATTCTTGTCTCCATTTTGTTGTTCCTTCCTTGGCCTCACCAGGTTTATTCCAGCTTTACAGCACTTGGAGAAGTTGCTCTGGCTCTCCTTGTTTTCCATTTGATACAAATTCAAATCAGTTCTCTGTCCTCTGGTACCAAATCACTTGGCTGCTCATTCTGACTGTGATCCTGACTAAAGATAGTCAGGAACTAGAGAGCTGAAAGCTAGTTCTCCTTAGAGACCTCCCTTCTCTCTGTTAGCAGCTCTCTCAGAACTCAATCCTTTGCCATTTAGCCACCTCCACAAAACAAGAAGTTAATGGCAACAACTTTTAAAATTGTGGATTTTATGATTTTATGTATGCAAGCTGATGTAGCAGGAGAATAGCAACAAATGAGAAATGGCAATTAACACTCCCAGAGTAAAGCCTGTTATTTCTCCTGTTCCTCAGCCCTTCTCTCACAAAATGCTTTCAGAAGGAAGGCAGCTGATTCTAGCAAGCAAGAATACACATTTCAGAATTCCACTCCATTGCTTTTCCAAAAACAAAAATATGTAGGAAGAACATTTCAATATAACTAATTAGCAGGCTCTGTCTCCTCATCGTTGTTAAATCAAGGGACATCTCCAAAAGATTCCTCATCCAAGTCTACTTCAGGTAATAAAATGACAATATTTAAAATATTAAATTGCTATTTTTTTCCCCCACTAAATCAGAATCAAAATGATTCTGGAAAATGAGCACATGTTCCTAGGGAACATAATTCTCTGGAACTGTTTCCTTCCACAAAAGTGATTTCTTTTCCTGTATGTGCCTCCTAACTCGTACCCTCCTGCCCTGGCAGGGGCTGAGGGCTCCCTTTGCTCAGTCACCTTTGGCTGCTCACACAGACCCACCACGTACACAGAGTTTTGACAAGACCCAGAGAAGCTTCGTTGTTGTGGGAGTTCCTCCAAATCAATTATTTGGAAATTTCAAACCTTTTGAAACTTGTCCATCATTAATCTCTGAGATAACATGGCATGGAATAATATCTGCTTCTCGTAGATCACACAAACAGGGGAAACATCTGTGGCCGTGTGCCTGAATGGTCTTTGTTCACCGCTACTTTGAACGGAGCTAGGAACACATTTGGGTAGGAAAGAAGAGCTTAGTTTAATGAAAAAGAAAATCTTTGGTAATGCAGAGAATTTCTGTAAACTCCAAGTCACTGGAGAGTTCTGGGGCCATTGGTGTTTACCATCCACGGAGCCAAATCCTCGTGTCTGTGTGCAGTTCAGCCGTGCTGCCGTAGGCAGGCCAGCCACCAGCTGCTCAGAAATCCTCATTCCTCTGCAAATTAGTTCACCTCATTCCGTGGCCAAATCACTCAGTTGTCAATTCCCCCTTTGGCCTTTGCAGTTAATGGGATCTGCTCTTCGTTGCTCTGCAGGGATTTCTTACTCCCATTATGAAAGAGAAAACCCCTCTCTCAATTCAAGTGGAATTCATTTTCCTAAATATACAACCACAAGTTGCCTCCTTTTGTTTTAGAGTAGTAGATTGGGGAGTGTTTTTCGTTGATTACGAATGAGAGATGCCTTTAAAACTTGGAATGAAAAATGTGCTGCTTTTCATTCAAGTACATCCTGAAATGAAACACCTCCTGGATTTTGCTCACTATTTTCTCTGTTTACCTCTCCCCTCTATATCCAGGGTTAAAAAGGTGGTTTTAACCCTGGATATTCTACAGCTAGAAAGTGCAAATGCAGGTTTACAGACATTTGTAGAGGGGCAAAGAGCAAACCTGCAGTGAATCCCCGTCCCGTGGCCTGGGCTGAGCCCAGAGCACCACCAAGACAAATACCTTGAGGGAGTCCCTTCAGAGTATTGAAAGAGCCACGGACACAGGTTCCTTCTCCTTGCCTCTGTTGAGAAGCTCTGCCATGAGAGACCCATCCCTTTTAAACTTTCAACACGTGCTTTTGAGCTCCTCCACGGGCCGGGCACGATGCTCCAGCCAGGCCTCCTGCCATGTGCCTCATGTAGTTTATGGGAACCTCCAGGGCTGGCTTTAATCTGCTTTCCCAGAGTCCCTGCTCTCCACAGTGCATGTACCAGGGAGAAAGGGAAGGAAAGAGAGACAAGAAGTCACAGCACAACGAGAGTGCGCTCGTGTAAATGTGAGTGAACCCTGCCGTGAGGGCTCATCTCGCTCTCAGCCTCAGCCCCTCACCTCAGGTGCTGGACTAGGGGGACCGTTTTCCCTCTGGATTGCGTAAATGAGGAAGCTGTTCCCTCCGTGGTCCTGGAAAGACATATGTGCTTCATTATCTGGATTCCTTGTATTGTTTCAGCTTGTCGTTGCTGGCTGGGAACATGCAGCCTTGAGCTGTTCCCATTTTTAAAATGCACTTTTTTCTGCCCCGGATTCTTGCCAAGTGGAGATTTAAGTGCACTATTACTTTTATAGAAGACTATTAAGAGTTATTAGATCCCATTAGAGCAGACTATGCTCTTTAAAAAAAAAAAAAGAATCTTTTCCTTTATTTTTGAACACCCATTTATACTCATTTAAATCTGACAGAATGTTTGTATCAATGCAAACACAGTTAATTATATCTTAGATCTGTGAGAACCTTTCTTGTTTATTTTTTTTTTAAATGTTTTACTAGTCTCCCCTAAAGACTGTGTTTTACTTGTGTGGCTTTAAGGCAAGTCTGAACCATCATGGGTGCGAGGTGCACTGGGTGTTCTGGCATGGATGGCATGAGAAGAGTTGGAGAGAAGTGATGGAAACTGCATCCCAGCATGATCTGTATCCATGTTCTCCCCAGGGCCAGGTGAATCCTCGGCTCACCGACGCTAAAACATCAATCCTTGTGTCAGCAGAAGCGGGATCAGACCCTCCACTGCAGGGGGAATGTGACCTGATGTTACTGGCAGGAGCCACCACCAGTAAGAACTGCACGAATCCCCCTTCCTGGGTGGTGGTGCTGTTGTAAAGACAGGATTAATGCTTGGATTAATTGCCTGTCCCTTCCAAGTTTCTTTCATGCCTCCTCCTTTCTTTGCAGTTTACACCCAGTTCTCCAGATTTCTCCGCATTACTTCTTTGTCTCAAGCCAATTTCCAATGAAATGAGTCAAAAATGTCTCAAAGGAGTAAAGAATTAGATGTGCTGACACTGTGTTTTCTGAAAGCCGTCTGGGAGATGAGCTCTGACGTTCTCCCTTCCCTTATGGCAGCACTTGCTGTATGGAACATTCTCAGTAGCCCGGCCCTGTGGGTTTGATCTGCTTAAACTCTAATTTGTATAACCCACTTTGGGAAGAATGATATGTCTTCCTGGAAAACATTCCATTTCCCTTCCCATCCCTTCCCTTCTCGAAGACACACTGTGAGGAGATGACTAAATGCTGCCACAGGAGGGAGAAAAACAAACAGGAAAGAATTAAAAGGGCCTCGGATAGAGCATCAGTTATTCAGCTCTTCCCCTCCCTGAACTGCCCTGCAGCCAGCACATGCACAGCACCTCCCTCTGGATGAGCCTTTGGCAGGAGCAGCAGATCCATTAATGCTCCATCACTTGGCCATGAGGAGGATCCTCCCTGCACAAAACTTTGCAGGAACTTTCACTGCAGAGGAGGGAGAAAGTGGGAGGGGGAAAATATCCTGGTTCTGTGAGCAATCATGTTTGAAGTGGCTTCTCAGAGCATAAAGCAAGGGCAGGATTAGCAGTAATTGTTGCAAAGTGTATATGCTCCTGGACCTGAAGAGTTGGTGCAGAAAAAACATGGTTCTGTTTTTGATTTCATTTCCAAGATTGGCTTAGCAAACCAACCAGCCACGTGAGACAGCACGGAGCACAGATTTGTTTGGCTTTTTTCACTGGTACTCTTAAGACATGCTCTGAGGAAGGCACAGTAGTTCTGTCTTGCCTCAACTCGGACCTGTCTTAAGCTGGTCCTTTCTACTTGGGTTTTAAAGCCCTTTGGTTTTGTCTAGACCAGGAAAAAAGGTGTTTCTTTCAAGAACTACAGCTCAACTGAACTTGTGTCACTAAACACTTGGACAGCACTGGGATCATGGCTGAGCAGCTTTAGCTCAGTTCCAGAGCTGGAATAAAACTGAATCAGGTCAACTGAACCAACTCCTTCAACTTTTTTCCTAAGTAGTCAGGCTTTGGAAGTCTGCTATGAGTGACAGACTGAAAACCTTGGGAAACTTCTGAGCATGGATTAGGCTGAGCATTCCCAGGTTCCTTCCACCTGGTTCCACCTAGAAGAACAGGAGAAGAAGGGAAGCTCCACCGTAGTGGACCGTTCAACCTTAACCTACCCTTCAATCTGCCTTGAAATCTGGCTTCTATTTGGCATTTGGGCATGGCCTGGCTGAAAAGCCATGGAGGAAGTGATAATATTTTTCTAGGTTAATAAAACTATAGTGGGAACAGGGCTGAGACCCACTTGACTTGTGCTCTGCTGGAATCCTGGGTTATGGAATCATCCCATTCTTCCCCCAAGGAGGGACAATGCCATAGGATTAGGCTTTTCTCCCCTGCTCTTTTTTGTTTTGAAATCTTCTTTCAGAAAATGTATAAAGTAGATGATAAATTATTCTTCCTACGCCAGGAATTTTCCATTTTGAGTTTTATCTGTTGCTGGGTTTTGGCACCATTAAACTGTTAAGGATGAATTTAAAAGTAATTGAGAATCTGGCTCCCTGGATTGTAGTTTGAGGCTTTCCTGCAGAACAGGAAAGGTTTGGTGTTCAGGAAAGCTTTTGATTTTTGATGAAGCTCAGGACTGTCTGTTGTCCTTGCAGACAACCAGCTTTACCTGAGCCCTGATTGTCTTTCCTCTGCCTTTCCCTCTCTGCGCTCTGTGGGTTTTCCGGGAAGGCTGACGAGTTTCAGAAAGGCAGAGAAGAATTACCATAACATGGAAAACAGTTTGAGAAGGAAACCAGCAAGGAGCCCTCAGCATTCTGCTGAAAATCCTGCAACTGGTGTCAGGAAGCAAAGGGATGTTAATCAGAGGACATGTAGCAACCTAGCTGAAAAGCTGTTGGAGGGGAAACAGAACAAGGATTTAACACAGAGGTCAAGAATTAGATTTGGGAGAGTCACAAGACCTGGAAAGAATGATGGATGAAGTGGAAAGCGATTTAAAAAATGTTTATTTTATATTCTATCAGGGTCTGGAAGTGAATACATCACAGTGAGATGGCATGCGTGCAGATGTCAAGGAAATGGGGTTTGCTTCAGAAAAGATTAAAGAACTATCATCTAATATCAGACCACAGGAAGACAAAACAAGCTATTACAGAAATCCAGCAGGGAAATACTCTGGCTCTGAGGCAGGTCCCACTGCTGTCCTCTGTCCCCCAGACTGTACAGGATGGATTTTTAAAGGGTTTACGCTTCATCCTCTTTACTTTCCTGAGTAGTCTGTGTGAGCTGAAAGGAACACCATCTGGACAGGTCAGTGTAGCAGCAGTGGTAGTTTACAGAAGCTGGAACAAATATCGGAATTATAGTTGTTCTTTTTTTCCAAGGAAAGGAGAGGAATGGAAATGGAAAAATGTCAGTGAAAAAAAAACCCATGCAGGGCCCAAACTTCAGAGCTGAGGAAGTCTGCAATGGAGAATGTAGTTGAGACAGCTGTGCTGAGCCTTACCTAACCTGGGGCTGACCAAGGCACTTCCATGAGGTCATTCCATTAGCCTGTTGCTCCAGCCCTTGCTCCTGACACCTATTAAATCTCCAGCACTGGAGTTTGGGGTTGTCAGGGTAGCACTGCATGGGACACAACACAGTCCATGTGCATGTGGGCAACGACACAGACCCTGTCCTGAAGCAATTTGTTCTTTCCTTGCCTGTCTTTTCAGGATATTTCGTTCCATGCACATTTTAGGATTGGTTTAGAGAACCAAACAAATGATTCGCTCTCTGTCTGGGCTGTTTAATGCCAGTGAAAGTAGGAAAGCTGGTGCCAGGGCTTGGGCCTACACTTTTCCTTGCAGGAAATATCCCTCTTGATTTCAAAAGAATAGAGAAAGGATTAATTCATATTCACAATAGTCACAAGGTCTTGAAAGTTTTTGGTGTCTTGTCCCAAAGGAACCCACAGTTACCTGCTCTACATTTGCACTGTAGATAACAAAGACCTTACACAACATTTTATGTTTATTGTCCTCAAAGAAGTTTTCTTTGGGACATCCTCTGAATATCTCTCAATGTCCCTCATTTCTAGTCCTCAAGAGAACAGTTTCCCACTCCCTTCTGTTTGGCCCTGCCCACAAACTTGAGCTCAACGTGGAGCACCTGTCCCACACCCTCCTCCATCTGCCACCAATCCCAAAGTCTGTGTCCAGGAACTGCATCCTGCTACCTCGTGTGGCTGGAGAAGCAGAGATGCATCCTGCAGGCCATCCTTCCTCACAGAGGTCAATCACTTTGAGTACGGCTTTTACTGAAGTAAAACCTGACTGGCAACTAAGAGACTGGCTAATAAGTTGTTTCTCACTTCCACCAGGAGTCTGGAAGTGCAGGACAGAATCCAGGGAAGATTTTCTGGAAAACGAAGAGAGGCCCAGTAAAGTCTCTAAGCCTGGGCAAGTCAATAAACTGTCACAGTTGCCCAGAAGGAATTGGCTTGTCTTAGATAAACTTACAAAAGGCCCTGAAAAAACAGAACTTTTTTAAATGGCAGAGATTAATTTTCTGACTTCAAAGAGGTATTAATGCAGAGTTTGGCTGAGGTTTCCTGTGCAAGCAGTTTCCCCCCGAGCAATGATTTCAGAATCCGCCTTGTTTCAAGGCTGGCATTTGCTGCAGCTGCAGACCTGGAGTATTTTCGATCCCCTCTGAGCGCTGGAACAGTATCCAACAATTAAACCACAACCCAAAAACAATCAAACATCTGTTTGGAGGCTGCTCAGTGACTGACGTTCTCCTGCCAGCAAAAACACTGGAGCTGCTGAGTGATTCCTGTCTTGTGTGTGTGGATGTGCTGCCTGTGTGGGGTTTTGTTCTTCCCAGCAGTGAGACTGTGTGTGTGTAAATATGCTGAAGAGCATTTTTACTGCAATGTATGGATGTGCCCACAGAGTTTATTTGTGGAAGTATTTTTTGTTGATATGAGCACACATGTTTGAGTATCAGCTTGAGACTTGTATGCTGGAGGTGGCTTTGGAGGAAGCAAAGGAGAACAAGGACTGGGAGCCTGGGCTCAGGTGTGTGTTCATGGAATGCTCTCTGCTGGTGTATGTTTATTTACAGGTACCTACTTGTTTTTATTTTGGGCCAAAATTAGGATTGTGGCTGCATGTAGTTTCAGATAGAGACAAGGATTTTGGAGAGTGGACATGTGTGTGTGGAGTGGACATGTATGTGCACATGCAGGAGTGGGTTTGTGCTTTTTGATGCATTCTGCACCTGATCTTTGGGTTCTGCCATCGAGCTGATCAGCTCCCTGGGCCAGGGGAGTTGATGTCCTTCTCTGCAGGCCCAGAGAGGGGATCTCAGACTGCTGGCAGCACTTCAGAACTGGGTTCAAGGGAAGAACCAGGTCTGTCCCTGATGGCATCTCACACTCCCTACATCAAACCCCCCTGATTTCAAGAGCTCTTGGGACCACAGCAGAGGCTCTGGGGATGACTGGACTCCAGGGCTTTGGGAACAGGGATGGGGTAATGAAATCAGGTCTGTCTGCTTAGAGGACAAATTCCTCTCCCTCATGAAAGCACTTCCAGACTCCATGCAGGTAGCTGCTTTTGTCCTATTTTATTTATAGCCTTCAAATAACCATGGGCTGTTGAAAGCACCATGCAAATGGCATTTATTCCCAACAGGAACTCCCACCCTATAAAACTAAGACCAGCCTTTGGAAAAGGCAACTGTTCCCACTCCCAGCCCAATGACAGCTTGTGCTGCTCCTCCCAGCTCCCCCCGAGGTGTCCAGGCTGCTCTCTGCCATTTGTGGTGGCTCTGTCCCTGAGTCACTGCAGTGGGTGCAGGAGGGACCATCAGCACCTCGAGTGACAGACTCTGGGCCACCCACAGCCTGTATTTCGGGAGCATTCCGCTGTCTGGGAGAGAGCAGCTGGAGGTTTGTGCTTGAGCCCAGTTCTCAAATATCCTCTCGCTGAAGCATAAGAACAGGCTGTTACAGGAAAGAAGGATTTGATGATCTTCCCACCGTGAGCCCCACAGCTTAACTTATTGCTCTAATCACCTATTCTTTTGTACCAGCACTATTTTCCTTTTTACCAGCTTAGGCTGAAAGAGAAAGTTCACTGGGAAACAGCTTTGCCTCAGCAATCAGCGGCAGTTCTGTCGCTCCCAGAGCACAGAGGGCAGCAGGAAGGCACAGGGAGCTGGTAGTTTCTGTCGTGGCTGCTGCCCAGGGGCTGGAGAACTCAACCCCAAATTTATCTTTGCTCACTGAAATTTTCTCATCCATCAAATGGGGCCAGGATTTACTGGGGGGGAGAGAGGCTCGTGCAACACCCCGTTTACATCCTGTGGGACTCCTCAGCTCGGGGGAGTTACAGAAGGACAGCCTTGCACCCCCCAGGCTCTGCCTGCAGTGCCCAGGCACGTGCTGTCCCACTGCTCCTTTTCCCAACACAAGACTCCTCACCAGGGTATAAGGTAATGATCCTGACAAAAGGCCCTTCCTCAGCATTAGCAGCTGCTCAGCTTCTAACTCTTGGTTTCCCACAAACTCCAGCTCCAGAAAAATATGAAGTGCAACTTTAGGAAGCTCTCAGCTGTCTCCCACTTCGCTCGTTTCCATAACAGATGTGAAATAAATTTTGGTCTCTCTTCTATTCCTGTCTTGTCTGTCTCTAAATTTTGAGACCCTGCAACTTTGAACTGTTTCCTTAAAATTTATTCCTTATTTGCTGCAGGAGTTTTGAGTGATACTTGAAGCTCTTTTACTTCGTGGATTAACACCCTCCCACTAATTAGACCAAACTTCAGAAAGCCCCAAACTTTAAATTTTGGTTCAATATTCAGCCAACCAATAAATAATGTGAGAATGTGAAAACAAACAGTAAGACACAAACTCAGTATGGGTGTGATGTCTTAAAGATAAAGGTGTGGTATTGCTCAGCGAATTCAAGGGATAAATTTAGGAGCAACGACATGAAACAAAGCAACAGGAAATCTCAGTATGACTGTCCTGGCCCTGAGACACAGGAGTCCTCTTGTTACGACAATAACCCGGATCAAAAACCTGGCATTCCTTTCGGGAATAGAATGAAAGGGCACCTGAGTGTCCCCCTGAGGAAGTGGAGGTTTCCAGACTGGAGGGGTACTTGCCATGCACGGGCCATCCATGCTGAGAGCAGCAGCAGTTGCCGTGCTCGGTGCCGGGGAGCAAGGGTGTCCAGTCCCCACATCTGCCCCCTCGTGCACAGCTGGGAGCTGTTCAGGGAGCCATCCCTGCCTGCCCAGCTGCCCTCCCATTCACTGTCACTCACAGGGAGCTGTTTCACAGTCCTTGCTGCAAACAATGGCACCTTTCAGGAACGAAATCAGATCTTGACTCTGATACGAAGGCAGCTGGGAGGCACAGGAAAGCTTCTGCTCCCTGACTCTTCCTTGTCTCACGAGCTCTGGATTCAAGGAATCCCAGTTAAACACCCACAGCCCCTTCAGAGAGGTCAGAGTTGCAGAGGAGACTAGAAATGCGGGGTACCCTGCAGGAAAGAATGTAGGGAGAGGATAAATAGCTCACAATTTTGGTGGATAGAGGAGGGGGTGGAGTATACATGGCAATGGATCACAGAATATAAAAAGAAAGAAATACAGCAAGGATGAGCATTGAATTTCACTGCTGCTGGGATTCCTGGAGAATGGAAGGTCTATATGGGGAAAAATGTTTTTCATGGTGTTCAAATACAGGACCTGGACTGAGGAGCTGCTCAGGGTAGGATGGCTCAACAAAGGGCCACACTGGGGGTGCAAACATCCCCCTGACAAACTCACTAAACAAGGTTTTCAGTCCCCCTGACATGAGCTGGTCTCCTTTATTCACCTCTTGAAATTATTCAGTTGTCAGTGGATGCAGATTTGCCTCCGTGACTTGCATGGTGGGATTTGGGCAGTGGGATGTTACTGAGTTCAAATCTTGGTTTGCGAAGCCTATCCATGATGATGTTACTGAGAGGAGAAGCCAGAAAGGCCAAAACATTTTATTTGCAAAAAAAGGGCAGGAGGGAGATTGAAAGTGAAATTCTTTCATATAAAAGAAAAAATTCTCCTTAATTTGAGAAAAATGACTGTTTCCTACAGCAGAGGAAAAAAGTTCCTGGAAGACTTAGGTTTGTTTTTTTTTTTCCCCCAGAGCACAAACTTCCCAAAGTGCAAGGACTCCCTGGCTCCTCAGCCTCACTCACAGAGCACGGGTGTCCTTCCCAAGAGCCCAGCCTTGCTGGCAGGCAGCTCCTCTGGCTGGTTGAACAGGACACCGGTCAGGTTGGAACACACCATCCTGTGATGGGTTTATTGTGCTTTCAGCTCCCTGGAAGGTTTCCAGGAGTACCAGGCAAGGAAATGAAATCTTCATCCCATGGAAAAGATCCCTTTCCAGAACTGTTAATCTTTCCTTATGACATAGTTTGGAATACAAACACACCCAGAGGGGCTCTGTTCGTGGCGGGGACCAAACCGGTGTCGTTACACTGGTCCATGTGTTAACAATAACTCAGACTTTTATTTGCCCTGTTTCACCAGCACAGCTGCTCTTGGTTTTCCTGATGGCCCCACCCAGGGACACTTGGAACACAAGCAGACACACGTATGTATTACAGGGAGTGATGCTTTCCATCGTTATTAGAGCTGGGCTTCCCTTAGCATGCAATATTATCATAACAACCCCATGACTACACGGTTTCTGTCACTGTGTAAACTCCATTTCTGCTGCAATCAGCAGAATTAGAAGGCAGATTTGGTTTCTACATATCACTTCTGATTAATTTTTGCATTACAGAGACTGGAGGCAGTTCCAGAGCCTGTGGATGATCCAGATTCCAGCCATTTGCAGGTCAGTCCACCAGCACGTTCAGCGAAGCCACCTCAGTGTTCTAAAGAAATCAATGCATGGAGGAGCAAAGGCAACTGAGACTTAGTAAGTTTAATTTAAAGTGTTTTGTGAGCGATGAGTGTTTTCTGAAAAAAAATCCACAAAGTTAGATACAACACAAAGAACTATCACAGCGTCAAATTACTGGAGGTCTGGAGAAATTTGCTTTTACTGAGATAATTATTAGTCCAAGAAAGTTATTTAAGATCTCAAAAAGATGACCGACAAGTGACTTAAATAGATCATGCAAGATGGGAAGATCACACATCAGCTGACTCTTGATTCTGGGAAGAAGCAATGGCTTTAAGATGAAGCCAGGAAAATTTAAAATCTGGAATCCAGTGTTTGGATGAAGCCCTCGGGAGCTCCCCAGTTTCCCATGGGATACTGTCTGCCTTGCCCACAGTACTGTGTGTTCCCTGGCACACTGATGGATGTGCTTCAGCAAACTCCTGCCCTTCACAAGGGCCACCCAAAACTCTATCAGCCCAACATCAGAATTTTGCACCTTGAAATCAGAACTGCACAAGGACAAGGGACAAATGACCAGCCCTACAATGAAACCTGAGGAAAGGATCCACTTGTGGCCCAGATTCCTATTCACCAAACATCTTCCTAATTGATTCTGAGCTCGGTGTAAACCTTCAGCCTGGGCTTTGCAGGAAGTCAGAGCAGATGGTGCCAAACGGGTCCTGGAGGTACAGATCTGCAAATAGGAGCTTCAGAGCCACATCTGGCAGGTACTGATTAAGGTACAGAGGACAAACTGTGTCTGTCTGCAGTGTCTGAGCACTGTGACAGCCCAGGGGAAGAGGCAGTGAAGAAATCCTGGAGGTTAGTCCGAAGTCAGGAGGAGAGTTTGCTGGGTGAGATGGAGGAAGGTTCATCTGAAGCATGTCCAGGAGGATCTACACGAAGCCTGTAGCCTGTCTGACAGCATCTGAAGGGCTGCAAGCACAGTCCACAGCTGCAAGAGCTCCGAGACAGGAGCCCCACTGAGCCTGGACAGAATCATCCCAAAGGAGGAGAGGAAAGGATGGGGCCCATCAGAAGAGCAGTGACACCTCCTGCTCCTGACAAGGAGGAACCAGCACAAAGGGGGCTGGTTTGTTCCTTCATTTACCAGAGAGATCTTACAGCAAAATAAACACTGAACACTGAAAAACAGTTTACAGTGATGAACTCTGCTAAATCCAATCTCTTTTACAAGGGAATACCAAAGCAGATTTTAAACATTTGGCAGCTTATCAGAAGCCAGAGGAAGATTAACTATGTGAGTGAAAAATCAGGCTGAGAAACCAAAAACAGCTTTTCACAACCAAGGAGAGCCAAGGAGGAACAGAGTCGAAAAAGCATTTGGAAAGAAATGTTAAGATCATCACACTCTGAGGAAAGAGATCATGGAAGCAAGAGGAATTTGAATTCCTTTTGGAAGTGTGCAGGTGTTTTTTTTTAGGTAAGACTTGGACTGTGTAACAGCACAGGGTCACTCAGAAAAACCAACAAGTGCGCTGGTGCTCGCTGGGGTGCCGTGCTGGTGGTGTGCACAGACAGCACAGACACACGAGGTGGTTTGTGTAAAAGTCACCAAAATGGAATGCCTGATGCTCCCAGACTCCCTGTTTGGTTTGGCACATCTCTGCTGCAGCTCCAAACCTCTCCCTGGCTGGGGAATGGCGTACTCACAGGGCCTTGGGTTAGGAAAGGCTTCCTTCTGGGTGCAACAAAACACAAAATTCATTACCACTCGGTGTTATTAAAGAACAGCATGAAAAGTTTGGGTTTCCAGCTCAGTGTTCAATTCCAAACACAACAAACATATTCCACTTCCTACATTCCCATGGAAATTCCAAAGCCTACAGACTCTTCACTTGTTTTTAAACAGTTGTGTTTGAAGTTAAAAAGCTTTGCCTCCCCTTTCAGAGGTGCACGATCCCTGCATACCTCTCTTACACTTCCCCAGAGGAACTTGGACTCCTGAGTGGAGCTCACAACACACTCTGTGCTTTCAGCTCTGAATTGCTGCAGACACTGAACTGTCTCCCTGTGTCCCTGAGCCTGTGGTGGAGCAGCTCTGAGAGTCCCAGAGATAAACAAAGCTTCCCAGTCAAACCTCCAGCTTGCTGTATTCCTTTTAAGGAATTTTAATTTTTCCAGTGCAGTTAGACAAGGCATTACACACATTTCAGACACACTTCTTCACTTGTTAGGAAAAAAAAAAGAGAGAGAAGGGAAGGGGAGCCAAAAGCTCTCTGAGTCTTTTCTGGCTGATCTCAGCCGTAGGAATTCCCCAATCACGAAAGCGCTCGGCTCTAGCTGAGGAAATGCTGTTGATGAGCAAAAACGTTCCAGATGTTTAGTGAAAGCCACTTCAAGAGGAAGGGAAAGTGGAAGAGAGAGAAGGCATGTGAGGTGACCCCACCCCGGGCAGGGAGCACAGCAGGGCCCTGTCCCCTCTCTGGGCTGGGATGCAGCTCTCACACACTCCCCCCCCCAGCAGCAATCAGAGCTCCAGTTCAATCCTTTGTGGCCTTCCTGATTTGCACTATTAGGTAAACACACAAATAAATCAGAATTCGAGTTTCATGGGAGTTTTTCTATAGAACTTTATATAGAAAATGTGTAGAATATTCCCTCACAATTCCCACGCAGTTTTTCGGGAATTACCGTCCTTACAGGACAGTCCCTGACAGGTCCAGAGGGACCTGCAGGGGCAGGGGTAGAGTTAGAACAGCAAGTTCTTCAGGAGGAGAACCCTGGGAAAGGCTGTGCAGCCCTTGCACAGGAACTGTCCAGGACTGAGCTCAGCAGCTCGCGGGAGAGCGTCCTGCAGGGAGGCAGCTGGAGCTGGCAGAGCTCGTGGACAGGATGAGCTCAGAGGTTTTTTCCACCTCTGATGTCTGTGATTACGTAATCCCACCCCGATATGGGACCAGAGGAGCCGACAGTTACATCTGCAGGTTCTTTCAAAAAGTTACTGACTCTGCCCATGGAACAGACCGAAAATTGAAGGGAAAAACAGCAGATGAGCATTAGGAAATGAGGGTGTGTGTCGACTTCGTGTTAATAATACCTCTGAAAAGCCGTAAGTGGGAATGAGGATGCAGTGAAAGCAAAGGTTGGTCTCGGTTTAAGAGCCCCGTGAAGATGTGACCAGAGGATCCTGAGCAGAAAGATGCTCATGACGTCAGCTTTAGCACTGCCACAAAGCCAGGAATAAAGGGCTTGGAATTTGGGCTTTTCTTCAGCACATAAAAGAAAACGTCTCTCTCCAAAGCAGAGTTGGTTTCCAGAACCTCAGAACTCCTCTGCTCCCGCAGGTGTCCTTGAGTAATATATTTTCTAACGCATTTTTAAAATTAAAAATAATAAAAACCCTAATGGTGCTTTCTTGGCTATGGAAATCAGAGCAGTTATGAAAAAGCAATAAAGCAGCCTTTCTCTTTTAGCTGCCAACAACTCCAGAAACATGTTTGCTGGAACTCTGACCCCTTACCCAGAAAACATTAAAACAACTGCAACTTGATACAATTAACTGGTATTAGATTCAAAGTTTGTGAGGCCAACTGGCTTTTATGATATATTTCTTGGTACTTACACACTAATGGAAAAACTCCAAACTTTTGAAAAATATATTCCAGATAGGCTGACTGTTAACTTATTTTTTTAAGGCAAATGCTTTAGCAACTGCTCATCCTGTGTGCAAAGGAGGGAAAGCAGAGACACACAGAATTTCTCCTGCTGTACACCCAAGGAGCTTTTCTGTCTCCTTCAGAAGACATTAACAATGGCAATATTTCAGGTGCTGTGGATGAAGCTTTCACTGCACTTCTCAAAATACCTGTATCACAGATGCAACGTTTCCCAATCCTTCATTCCTCAGCTGAACATTGAAAGAGGTCCATAAACCTCATTCTGAACCATAGAATCCTGGAATGGTTTGGGCTAGGAAGGGACCTTAAAGCCCATCCCATTCCAATGTTTTTGGGGTGCTGCCCCTGTTTCATTGACACTGATACACAAACCCCTGCCCAGCTCGGCCTGTCCCTGAGCTCAGGGCTCCTCACATGCAAATCCTCAAGGACTCTTCAGCTGCAGCTCCTGGTGCTCCTCTGAGTTATGAACAGAAAAGGCACTCCTGATGGAACCTGTGAACCTGCAGGATGCCAAGTAAAACAATCCAACATCTCCTACAGCTCAGCTTTTCCTGCCTGTGTTACGTGTTTCCTTGCTGGACTCCGGGCACGGGGGAAGGAGCAGAACAGGGGATTTACTGTGCCCCTGGTGGGAAATACCTGCCAGCTGCTGCACTGCTGGGGCTCTGCAGCGCAGGAAAGGCTTCTAAAATAGCTGCACCCCATGGCCAGAGTGGGACTGGGCCCACCACCTGATCTGTGTGTTCTGCAGACATAACCAGGACTGCAGGTTCTTTGTTCTGCAGGACTTTTACACAGAACAGTCATTTAACTTCTCAATCTGAGCAGTTTCTAACTGCTGGGTTGTTGATTCTTTTGTTTGCCTTTTATTTATTTTAAGAGTTGAAAAGCTCCTGTAACTGCTAAGCAGACAGACAAAAAGAAATCAGGATCCCCCAGATGAGACAAAACCATTTTAAGCCCTTGAAGAGGTAAAACTGAATGGAATTCACGAACAAATTACTCCAGCTCTCTGAGTGATCAATTCCAATCACTACTAATAATATAACTTTTCCTTCAAAGAATTGCTTTCACCTTATAAAGTCAAAGCTTGAAACCCCCTTAATCTTTAATAGAGCCTGCAACAATTACTACAATGCAGAGAGGACCCACAAATTGGGAGCCCCGTGTGATTATCTCCTTCTCCAACCAACTCTTCTGACGACCATAAATAACAGTAAAATTACCATAAAAATTAATAGTACTCCAGTTAAAGAAAATCATTATGTAAAGGTTTATGAATTTTGCAGCCATTAATAGACATAAGTTAATGAGCCATAGGCTTTCCAGAATATGATATCAGATATTTTTCCACCGATGAAACTTTCAGAGTTCCAAATCCTTCAGAGGTCACCAACTTCAAAAATGGAGCAGAAAGTTACTGCTTAATACTAATGTGAGTAAAAATGAAACAGAAGCATTACAGCAAGTACCATCCATGGAATTTGAAGAGTCTAATAGAGCAAGGTCAGGAAATCTACTGTGTCAACAACTTGGAATGAAGAAAGATGAGACTAAAATATCCAAGAGGAATAAGAAGCATTTTGAACAATCTGTGTATTTAAAATTCAACTTGTGTTCATTGTTTTATCATTGAAAAAGTATTGGCAATTAATAGATTTTGATCCTAGAGGCGAAAGCCTCAAGACTGTTCTATAACAAAGGATATGAGATAGTATAAAATGGCATTTAAAAAATAATAAATCAATTTGAGACCCACTGCTGAATGCAGGTGGTAAGAATCATACCCAAGCAAACATAAAATGGTTTATATGTCCTAGTTATCTTGTTACACTTTGAATTACAATTACAAAACATCAGATTCCACATCCTAAACATACTTAAACATTCACATTTTACATGTACATATTTTATGGTAAAACACGACAGACAAAAGATAAAAATGGCTTCGCTTTAAAGTGGGAATAAAAAACCCAACCCACCAGAAAACCCACCCTACATGTCCCAAGAGTCAAGTTAAAGATTCAGAAGTCAGGACTAGGAGGGAAAAGGAAGATAAATAATTTAGCACGAAGCATAACCAAAGCCTGTCAGTCTGCCAGCTTTAAGAGAAATAAAAAGGTTTACAAGGATCCTGAGAGTTTTTACAGAACCTCTGGGGGTTTGGAAAAATAAATCCAGAACAAGCCAAGAGTTCTGAAGTGTTGTGCACAAACAGACTGTAAAGGCACGGTGAGATTGGTGGCAGGGAAAGGCTCCTGCAGCTCTGCTCTCCCATCGCCACCTGCACCATCCCAGGAGCTGGGGGTGATGGGCCCAGGGCACAGCAGCACCGTTTCATGGCTGGCTTTAAGGGCACACAGCAGATGCACAGTGGCTGTTTCACATGCTCAGGCTCAACCCCAGCTCTGAGGGTCTCTGCCTTGAGTCATTTCTGGGGTCTGGAGCGTCAGTTGGTGGTGGTTTCACAAGGCAGCTCAGAGAATAAAAACCGTGGCAAGCCTTGGCCACTCCCTCCTTTATGGGAGGGGGATGGAAGGGGAAGCTTCACATTATTTCCTTTTGCTTTAATGTTTTCCTCCCTCATTGTTTTGTTGGGTTTTTTTGCAAGAAGGATCTCCAGCGAGGTCCCTCGGATTGCATAAACCCAGGAGTTAAACTGCCAAACCTGCGTGTAAAAATCCTAATCCGTATCACCATCATCATCATCATCATCATCATCATCATCATGCTTTACCTCACACCAAGGTGTAACCTTGGACTTCACTGCTCAGACAATGTTAACGGGAGGAGAAGCACGGAAAGGAACCACGTTCATTTAAGACATAAAGCAATTTTGAATTGCATTGATTACAGTGATCAGTCTATCACTTTAATGTCATCTCAGCTGGCATTTATTAAAAAGACATACATGTGACAACCCATTGATCCTTAACACTGCAGCTGAGATAAAAAGTCTATTTGCAAAGGAAAATTACTTCTTTAATTAGAAATGGAGTATCATTTTCTCTTTTCTTTGTTAGAACTTCAGCAGCCACACATCAAATACAGCAGGGGAGGGGCTCAGAACCTGCCACTCGTTTGATTTAAAAGTCTTCAGAGTTAATCACTCAAAATTGTACAAATGTGCACTAGAGATGGGAAAGAAAACAGGTTTATTCCTCCTCTGAGAAGGCACTTCCAGCTCACTGCTGCCTGAGAAAGGTCTCAAGGGAGAGCTCTCCTTCCTGATGGGCTTGGCCACTGGGTCACTCCTGCTTCACACATGGAGCAAAGCAGCAAACAAAACATTCCACACGCTCCCTGCAAGATTTCAGTGAGTTGACCTGGCTAAACAGCCACTTCTCCCAGTGACAGCCTGCTGAAAAAGGACCCAGCAAATACTGCCCAAGGATAAGCTGCAGAAATGACTGAATCTTGCCAGTCTCTGAATGTCCACGGAAAAATCAAATCTCAGTCCACCAGAAAATGTTCCACGAGCAGATAAAATGATAAATGTGTCCGGGACTCTGGGGATGAAATGCTGCTCTGAGCATTCCAGGAGCTTTCCTCATTGGGGAACAGAATTCTGAGGCCAAATAATTTAATCTGTGGACCTATAAAATCCTATTTTTCACATTGTTTTCCCTTTGTACAAATTCAAAGTTACATTTTGTACAATGTTTCTTTAGTTCCAGGGTTGGACAGCCTGATCCTCAGAGAATTGCCTTCTTTTTATAAACCATACCAATGATTTCCTATCAGGCCCCCTCAGAAAGGCAGGGGCATCTCCACACTGCAGATGCACAAACCATCCTCCTGCTCTTCTCTCAGCTGTATTTTATACTCCACTTGAAAAACACATAATTCAACAGAGAGGAGTTTGATTTTTCTAAGTTTTCAGGGTGAAAACCACAAAGTCATACTGACTGCACAAGTAAATCTCCACACTCTTGTGGATGGAGACATTTTATAGGAAGTGGCATTAATTCTGGATAATTAACTCATACTCCATTTCCCCTATCAAATAAAATCAGGAAAAATCAATGCACTGCTTATTTCTTAGCTGAGTACAGAGTCGCTATGGTAAAAAATGTCCAGACTAAATGATTATTTACAACAAAGGTCTTCAGATTCTTCAGATTCTTTTGTGCAGTATGTAACCTTTCATATCTGCTTAAATTGCTGCCTACAAATAAACTACCAGTAACTTCTCATCTACTCATAAAAATAACTTAATTGGATTGCTATTGGATATTTAATTGGCTTCTCAATGTTGGTACAGTATCTGCCTATAAAACTTTAGATAATATTGGCTTAATTCCTCTGAGTAAACTATCAGTTCCCTTACAACAATAGACAAAAATCTACATTCCTGTTTTAACCTTCCCCTGGCTACAGATTAAAACTTTCAGGTGGCAGATCTTTATTTTGCTATAAACCCTCCGAATACTTCAGAAGTATGAAAGAGTTTCTGTTCAGGAGAGTGGAATGATTTGAGCTGAGTGATTTTTTATATTCTTAGTTTATGAAAGGTAAATTATTCCCAGGAGCCTGGGACCACAGAGCCTCAGCACCCAGGACTGCCCTGAACACAGGGTGCAGCTGTGTGCACAAAGAGTGACTTGGGTGAAGAATCAACTGGCTGGAATTCATCTGCTCCCATTCCAGAGCCTTGTGTGGGATGATGCAAATCTAATCTAATAATACCAGGATCAAAGATGAGTGGACTAAAACTTCCAATTTTCGATGCTCTTTATCTGCAGGTGTGACTGTATAGTGAATCCTCACACTGGCTCCCGTTAGCAATCCAGGATTCCGCGCTCCACGACAGCAGTTTCTGCCGTTCCCTGTGGCACCGCCTGCCCGGAGGGCACGGCAGAACCACGGGGGCCACAGCGCTCCCCTGCAGGACCTGCTCTGCCAGACAGCTCCCAGGTGTGACCCTGGTGGGGCTCAGCAAACTCTGGGAATGGAAGAAACACGAAGCAGAGAACCCACGTGTCATCTACCCAAGTGCTGTTGCTTTTTCAGCCTCCTGCACGTCCACACCCCGGGACTCATCCCAACACTCAGAGCATTTTAAGCCCAGGTTACACAGAAAACCATTACTGGGTAGGGTAGAACTGCACTGTGGCTATTTTTGAATCACACTGTCTCAGACAAATGTAATGAATCAGTTGATGTCACCTCAATTACCACGTTAGCTCTAATCAACGGAATCGCTCTTCCCATCCATTCCTCGTATGGAACTCTCTGAATTAGATTTTCCAGTGGACAAACCCACCCTCTGGCAGAATGCAAGGGTCAGGATTTGACAGAATAAGGCTGGATGACTCTCTTTTAATTGAATATCAGATCATTTTAATAGTACAGGAGGCGTTTCACTGCAATTCACAGTGATGGTTCAGTGTTTAATTGGGAAGAAGTGTTTATGTGCAAAAGCTACACCAAGCACGGGGAGGGATTGTCAGACATCTCCAAAAATACTGCCTGGAATTAAGGTTGATTCCAATTGCAGCACAAATTTCCAAAGGCTTCCAGTTTTTTTATCTTAGCATGACATTCCTTGCTGCACACCCCAAGAAGTGGTGGATGAGGATGGGCAGAATGCCTGGAGAAGGGTTCCTGAGTACACATGGACAGGGCAAAGGGAGCGTGGAGAGGGTTGGTTCCCTCCTCCTCCCTCGGTCTAGGAACCCTTCCATATGCTGTGTTCTATTTATTATTTCTGCATTGCATCAGGAGGGAAATATTCACACTGAGCCACAGGGATTAAAGACTGAAGCTCTAGAGCAGTCGGATCACATCCGTCACATCCAGCTGTTTTCAATTCCAACACCTCACACCTGCTTTTATTTATTATTCCTGGGCTAGACAAGACAGGGCTCATTTTCCAGTCTTTACAAGCTTCCTTAGGAAAGACACAAATCAGTCTATTCCTTCCCCTTGTGCTCTGCAAGAGAACATTAAAGCAACCCCCCGACCCCCAGGAGCCACTCACACCCGAGGCTGGACAGCTCCCTCTCCTCTCCCATGGGGACAACACCCCCAGTGGAACAGGAACACCATCAGCTACAAAAATCTGTGTTAGCACAGCCTCCTAACCCCACTCACTGCCACAGACTGCAGCTGCCTTGTCTTCACCTGCACTGGAAATGGAGAGGTTTGGGTGCTGGTGAATCCTTCATGCAATACTTTAGGCAGCAGGTTCTCCGCTTTTCCTCACTTCCAGCTTCCATTCCAGGGAGCCTGTTTGCTGGCAACCCATCGGAATTGCTTTCCTGTTCCCTGTCAGGAGACCACACTGCCCGAGCATTTCACTGTCCCCTTTTGTGGAGTCATTTCTGCAGACAGGGACCCAGGAGTTGTTCCTTTGGCACCCCTCTCTCGTGCCACAGGCCAGTCTTACTAATTAACTGCACTTAAGTTACCAGACTTCCTTGTACTCCCTGCACAAACACTTCCCCAAGTGCTTCCTCTCCCACCCCTGGCACAGCAGGTTATTGTTTGATGGAGCAAACTCGTATCTTGTTTGCAATTCATTCACCTCATCACTACATCAGCCAAGTGCACAGAAAGTCTTCCCACACCAAATCAGAACAGGCCCTTAAGTTCATCAAACAATTGGAATTCTTGCATGAAATTCAGCACTGAAACACAGAGTGTTATCGTCTGTGATAAAATACATTAGGAGATGCTGAATACACTTGCTTTAAAAGGCAACTCTGCCACATTGCTCTTTAAAAAATCAAGGATACTCCACAGCAACAACAACTGGCAGTCTGAATTCAAACCCAGAGGGATTCAGTGCAATTTGGACAGCCTGGAACAGAACATACCTCCAGCTGCCACAACACCCATGTGCTGGACATCTCTGCAGCTCTGGCAGGAGTAATGCCCGCTCACCAGACAGACACCAAGGCAATTGCCCATGACACAATGTGAAAAAAAAATAGCTTGTACGTTTTGCAGTAGCATCAAGTCTCTATTCAAGTGTAAAAAAATTAATTGACTCCATCTGTATTGGCCTAATGACTGATTAAATGACTAATCACGGAAGTCTTAATTAAAATCATTTCTCTGTACAGAAGAGGATGGAGGGAGGAAGGCAATCATTAATGTGTTCTAATGTATGTCACATTCCATTTGTGCCTGTTACTAACAGCCAGCAGATGAGTAATTACTCACAAGGTCATCCTGTAAACTTTCTGCTCACATCCCACTGATTGGAGCAGGCTTGGCTGGGCTCTGCTCCTTCCCAATCACAAGGCAGGTAATTAATATTGCTCAGCACAAATAACACAGGGAGCTGACATTTCCTCTTCCAGCCCAGATCCACGCACGGCTTCCATGTCCTTCGTGGGCTGACAGGGATCTCCCTCACACTGAAATTCCATAATATGCCAGGAATTTTCCCTGCATGAACAAAATGACCAGGCAGTTAAAAGAATTCTTTTCAAGTAATGCAGGATGGCAGTGGGACACTTATTTTAAGTTTTATTTGCCAGCCACCTGACGACCCTGATGCATGGTGACCTCTGCTATGGAAAAACAACAGGCTGCTTCCACCTCAACAGCTGACAACACAGCTATTTAAAACAATGTCCTAAAATGTGCAATGGAATAAAACAGTGTGTCTTGAGGGTGGAGGAACCGACTGTCCCCCGCCATGTAACTCATCCACAGCACCTACACTTTGTGATGAAACATTGCATAGAAAATATTGAAGTCCAAAGAGTTACACAAAGTGTTTTGTTTGCTGACTGCTGTCCTGAAATTGTAGAAATCCTTATTTGCAGCCACAGCAGGTCTGCATGGCATTAGCTGCAACAGCTTTGCATATCTCAGGTGACAATCACTATCATGTACAAAACAAGGCTTTTAATAAAACTGAAATCAAATGCTTTAATGAGGAAAAAGAAGTTGGTACAGCCCTGCCATATTCTACAACTTCACTATCCTTCAAGTCCCTGAATTCAAATCTGCAGCACTGGGGTGAGCTGCAGTTGCACAGTTAGGGGCCAAGTAAGTTCCAGTCCTAAAATAACTGAACCAGCTTTCAGTACTGACTAAATTTCTTCAATTACTGTTTCTCCAACCAGAATATTCTCATCAACAATCCTGCTAAGGACAATCTCTGCAGTGACACTGAAAATTAACATCCCCCTGTGTTATCCTGCTTTAACAAGTACCCAGCTGACTGAAAACAGGGCTCAGAATATGGAGGGAGAAGCTGAAGGCACCAAAAAGATGGAGAGAATCTTAAGTCATTACATGACTCTGTAATGTCCATTTTACCCTTTTGGGCCTCTTTAAGTACCACCCTTGGCTAAATCAGTCAAAGTCATAGCAAAATAAATCTGCATCAACTAACTTCATCCAGATTTCAAGGAAATACAAATTTCAACTATTCTGAATTAATCATAACACAATCTTGACCCTACTTACCACATAACAGAAGAAAACAAAAATATGTGACAACAAATCTCTGCTTGCAGTAACCGTCAGTGTCACATATGAAAGAAGTTCATTTTACTAATAAAGGAAATGGAATTGAGTGATAGATTTAAAATTAAATTCAGCTATTCTATAAATGTCACTCAGAGTTTTAAGGTGGCTCTCAAGGCTTGAAACCAGCACTGAAACTCAAATGTGCCACTCTCTGGGCTTCTGGGGAATTAATGGAGCTCGGTTTCATCTTCATTTGAAGACATATACATTTAAAAGAACCACAGAATCCATCACCACCACACCAGAACACGCCAAAATAAACAACATACAGATGGCACAGTAAATCTTTCAAAACCTGAAGATATTTTTATGGAATAATTCAACACAATCTGCACTACTCTGCTAATGCAAATGAAAACTTGCACAACTACCTAAATTACAGGGTGGTGTGCCATTCTTAATGTTCTCAGAAATGTAGGAGTTCCTGTTTCAATCATTTCTATTGTTTGAAATACACACTGTGATAATGGAGCCACTGCAGGCAGGGGCTGACTGGGGGTGAAGCTGATTAATAACCCAGTGTGTGACTTGCTGTGGGTTGGAAGGGATCAGCAGACAGAGGTGAAGATCCAGGGGTGAGACACCTGCAAGTGACCTGTCTGCAAGTCAGCACTGGGCTTTTCCTGCACACATGGATTATTTCACTTGTTCCTGCTCTTAAACTGGATTTCTGTGGTCAGCCAGTCCACTGTCCTGTCTGTTGTGGCCTGAACAGGACTTCTCTTACTGGCTAAAGGTGAGAAAACATCCTGTCTGCTCCAGAGAAGCTACAGCACCTGAGCAGGGCCAATGTGATCAGACACTGGATCACCCTGCCTGCTCGTGGCAGCACCACCATCGTGATTTGATGCTCTGCTGAACCAGGGACAAAGGTGACAACCAGTCACCAGGGCAGACCTGCTCAAGGCAGCATTTTAAGAGCTTGTAACTACTGTACAGCGAAGAAATTAAAGCAAACACTGAAAAGGTTCCCAGTAAAAACAGGCTGTAGTGAAAGTCACTGTCATCACAACCCAAATAATGGGAAAGTGAAACAACACCTTCCTCTGAACTGCTGCATCTCCCACCCGTGGCAGAGGATCTCCACCTCCCTGCTCACTGTGTCAGCTGAGAAATGCAAGTGAGCCCTGCCCTACTCCTCTGTTTGTTTTGTACAGTGAGCACAATTTCTGCCTGAGTCCCACTGTATTTCCATCCTCTTTGTGCCACACAAACCTCATTTACCAGTCATTCTTCTCCACATGAAGAGATCTATAATGAGGAGTCTTTCTGCCATTGCCCTGCTCCTCTGAGTCAGGAGTTTCCATTTCCCCCTAATACTTGCTGCTGTAGCTGCAGTTTCATTGACTGCCATCTCCCACCACAGCCCTGCTGGGAGCACATCTGTGGCTGGGGCAGGGAAGGAGCCAGGATTGCTCTCAGAGCTGTTCATCGATTAAACAGTTACTGAAAACCAGAGGCTTTATTTACTGTGCTCTCAGATGGCACTTATAAAAAGGAAGGTTTATTCACTCCACTTGAAATGACAGTTTACTCTTGGTAGTTTATCCAGTTAGTTAATTCTTCCCTATCAAACAGAAAAAATGTAACACTGGTGTTGTTTTCAAACAGTGAAAGCCCATCAGTGGCACACTGAAAATCTACAGCTGGGGGTAACTTCACATCCATAAACACCCAAAAGGCTCAGAATATACTTTCAAAACCTAATTCCACCCCAGACTTTCAGTAAACTCAGACTGGTGTTTTTTGGTGGTGGTGTTTTATTTTTGCAGAGAGCAGGGATTTTCTGTGCTTGCATAAACAATAATTATTGCACTGCCACAGCTCAACCCACCATTTCCAAACTTGACTAACACAGTAAGCAGAGAAGTCTTTCCCCTCTAGGTAATTATTTTCTTTTTAACTATGTACATCCTATGAAATGCAATGATGGGAGTTTCTTTAAACACACCAGTTTCCAAGTGGCAAAGCTGGTTGCAATGGCAGGGTTAGGTGTAGATACTCAAGTGTCATCAGAGCAGACTGCAAAACTTGGCTGGAAAAGTTTCCCTACCTGAAAAACCAGGCAAAGTAGATTTGATGGCAGTTGTAAAGGTGTAGTGAAACCCCCCCACACCTCCTTCATTAGAAAGATGTAATGATGCAAAAAAAGCACTTAAAAAATCTATCCAAACACCAAACCCCCCTCCCCACCAACCACTCTGCTAAGTTCAGGACTGAAAACTGTTCTTGTAAGCACAAGCCAAGGTTATAAGGAGATAAAAGGTGTATTGGCATAACATGTGAAGGGCAGTGTGATAGAAGAGGGGTCAGGGAACCAAACAGCAGAGCCCTCTCTCCAGGAGTGGTGGCTTGCAGGGCTAAAACCTGCTTTGGGCAGGAGCAGCCTCCAGCTGAGCAGCAGAGGCCTGGTTCACACATACCTGCTGCCTTCCATCCTCCCCTGTGAGACTGTCATCCTCTCAGCTTTCTCAGCAGATCTCCTGCCACTTGGCTTTTTGCCTCCTTTCTGCAGGGGAAAAGAAAAAAAAAAAAAGTATTTCTGTAGTGCTTCAGGAAAGTGCCAAAACTAGTGTAATTTATGATGTGCTAGTGTTTTCCTTTGCATTTGTAACTTAAGAACAAATGCAAAATCATCAGCACTTGACTATGCTGGGGTTTGATTTACATATATTAAGATTCTCTCGTGATTTCCTATTATTTATTTCTGTGAGCAAAATTGGATCCTGGTCACTAAACTATCAGCATCCCCTGCAGTGAAAAGACAAAAGGCAGAATGTACAACTCAACAGTCAAAAGAATTTGAAACCAGAAGCTGGAACAAATTGTCTGATCTGAAACTCTCATCTGCTATTCCCTTTTGGAACATTCTTACTAGGAGTGAAGCAAACAGTTCTCTATAAATAGTTATTATCTATACCTGAACTTTGGGAATGGGCACATCCTACTTCTCAGTTCAAGCAATAGGATCTAGGCTTTTCCCCAGAATTTTCCCCCTACAGCTTCAGTTTGTAGAACAGGTTATTTTCTGCACTGTTTCCTGGAATTAAATGCCTACACCCTTGTTTTCCTCATTTTAGTGTATTGTATCCATGCAAATACGGTATTTTACATTAAGGTTGGCATAGATAGAAGTTTAATAGCTTTTACTTTTCTTCCTTTCCTGAAAATTCTTCAGGATCCCACAGTACTGCAAAGGCTGAGGAATTCTGTTGACAGCATTACACAAAATTGTTTTTTTTTTTCCCTCTTTCCACTCAGGTGTAACGGCACCGATTCCACCTCGTGTGGGGTTTGCACAAGCAACACGGAGAACAAATCCCGAGCACGGGGCCCCCCCTGATGAGTTCCTGCCAAGCCCCTGCAGGGCCCCGATGTCCCCCTGGTATCCTGTGCTCCCCGAGACCTGCCCGGGGGCTGCTGTGACAGGCCAGGAGGGGGTTCGGTCACTCCCCCTGGCAGGAACCTTTGGCTGTCGGAGCTCAGTCATTACTGGCTCTGTTTGCCTCCGAATGTTGGGGTGCAGCGTGAAAAGCAGGGTTGTGTTCCCCCTGCAATGCTTTATCCTGCCCAGAGACCTTAAGGAAGGACCTTCCAGCTGGGAATGCTGCAGTTCTCTCCACAGTGCTGTAACTTTATTGTTATAGGGTGTGATAAAAGTTAAGTCTTTGCCTCTGCAAGGACATTAAATACCATCTTTCTCTCCATTAGCTTTTGCTGTAGTGGCAGTATTTATTCTCTGGGCAATGAGTGAGAACCACACTCCTTCCAGAATAACTCCTGGCTCTTAATGCACCAACAGTTTCGGAAAGGTTCCTGTGTCACTGAATTTAATGTGGGTTTAATATTATTATATTGTTAATTGATAGCTCTTGTGCCACACAGTTTCAGAGGAAATGTTTAAGAGCCTCTTAAACATCAGTGAAGTCCTACATTTGGATAATCCATTTACTAAAAGAATTCTTCATGCCCATCTTCAGCTGAAATAATCTCAAAATAAGCAGCTGTTCGAAGAGAGGTGTTTAAAATCAGTGGTTTCAAGGTGCCTGACAGGATTTCACATCAGGCATCTCAAATCTACACACCTACAGCGGTATTTCTGGGGTCGCACGTTACTGGTAACATGGCACAGGGAGGTTTGGGCAGCAAATGGCTCAGTCTTGTGCCAGGCACTAAAATAAATTCCAGTTTCACAAGCTCTCAAGCGAAGCTAAAGCACCTAAATCAGAGAATCACTCCTTAATCCCCCTTCATGTTAATTTTAATTACAACAATTACTGCTACCAGCAAGACAAAGCTCGTGTGCCACCTCTGAGGGCTGAGTGCCAGCAGAATGACTCCCTCCGTAACAGCCCTTCAGGATAGGGCAGCTTGACCTCTCTGGGAGTGGAATATCAATTAATTATCTTTTTACAGCCAATTCAATTACAGCACACGACTCACTTGTGTAGGACATCAAGCTTGTGGGGTGGGTGGGGGAAGGAAGGAAAAGCATTGGCAGGGGCAGTGACCCCACAGAGGCAGTGAAATGTTTGTTAACGTCACACAGAGAGTTCTGAGCTGGCTCTAGCAGGGGAAATGCTGCAAGATCATCCTCATTTAATGGAAGCTTTTGACAAATACAGTTATTGGTCCTAAGGGGTAACAGCCATTTCATTTAAAGGTGACCAGACACACTGCATTAGTCTTTAATGTTGGAGTCAATTCACCAAAGAGCTTGGTTCATTAAGGGGGGGGGGGGAGATAAAAGATGATCTATCCAGCAGAAAACAAAATATATTTAACTTTTGTTAAATGAACTAGTATTAACTCAAGTTACTGAGGACTATTTCACTACTGGACTGATGCCAAAGAAAATTATCAAGTGTGATATATCCCGATAATGCACTCAGCAGAAGAGTGGTATGGAAGCAAACATGCTTTCATTTATGATCCCATTAGCATTGCTGCAGAGGCCAAACTTCTGAGAGCACAAATAAACACATCAGGCCGTGCAGAAGTGCAAGAGGGTGTATGCAAACAACCCCCAAACGTGACTCTATTTCATTTACAGCTTGGGCAAAGTGAAAAGGGGGATGGGGGTCAGGCCCTTCCTCCAGGTCACAAGGGACAGGACGAGAGGAAATGGCCTCAGGTTGGGCTGGGGGGGTTAGAAAAATTTCCTGGGGCTGCCCAGGCAAGTGGTGGGGTCAGCACCTCCAAAACCACGTGCATGTGGCTCTTGAGGACGTGGTTTGGTGGTGCTGGGTTGGTGGTTGGACTCCATGCTCTTTTCCAGCCTTAATGATTTTGTGACTCTGTGACTTTTCACTGCCATTGGCCACTGCCTTTAAACTGTTGGAACACCCCTTTAATATAATCCTTGGAAATTAAAATTGAATTCAAGTGGTTTTAAATAATAAAAAAAATTATCTTACAGTGAAGATTATAAGAATCTTCTATTTTTGACCCTAAATTTCCCTTTTTTCTCTGTATAGTAACTTCACCAAAAATTTTTCTTGTGAGAATGACTCTCATCCATATTAAAGCATTCTGCAGAAACAAAGACTTCACTCAGGGGGAGGGTTCATCAAACCCACTAAAATTATAATCATTTAATAAATGTAATGACTGCTCTGTATTTAAAACATTTTCCCAGGCAGCACTTTAGCATATTGTGTATTCCAAACAAAGTGCTGTTGCATAATCATTCACTCTGCCCCACGTAGATCTTACAGAGGGTAGAATGAAGATTCCAGTAAAGTGAAGGATGTTGAGTTTTCCTGTGGATAGCAAACACACCCGTGAAGGTGACAGGGCACTCACAAACACCCAGACCCAAAGAGACTTTTAAAAACTGCCCAGCCAGGAGTGATTTAAACTGCCAGTCTGGAAAACCCTCTTGGAAATGAGGGGCAGGATCGTCCCACCACTTTTCTTCATTGCAAATCTGACGTCAGGTTATCTTTGGTTACCGGATTTATGTTTTTCAGTGTTCTCCAGTGCAGTTTGAAAGGAACTGTCTGAGCCATCCCTGCTGCACAGAGACAATTCCAGAGCTGCAATTACAGCACCTGCACTGCATTCACTGCACTGACATTCCCAAGGGGCCGGGGCAGATTCCCCACTGACAACAATTAGCATCAAAATGTTCCCCAGTGCAGAGCTGTGGGTGGGAATTACAACAGGTTAACAGACTAAATATAAAAATCTTTTTGAATATAAAATCAATGCACTTTGTTACCGAAATCTGGGTACTGTAATTTAACCAAAATAGGGATTAGAGTCCCTGGCAATCTTCCATGTGTGTGAGCTGGGCTTTTCTTTGAGCAAAATGCTAAGCAGCGAATCTGAAAGTTTGAAACAAAACAACCCAAAGACCCAAAAGAAAGCATTCTATTCTTCTTTTTCTTTAAAATTTTCTTAAGCGTAACACCAAAAGGAACCCCACACCTACCAGGGCTCACAATGGTCCTGTTATACGGGCAGACTCCAAATGTCAAATTATTTTATTGCATGATTCAAAAGGGACATATTTAGAGTGGCCAGAACCAGCCAGCAGTTCCTGTACTCTGCTGAACTCTAATAATGGGACAAATTATGCAGCCCCTATTGCAACACAGGGCTGCCAGGTGCTTGTCACAGTTACTGCTTTTAAATACAGTCCTGTGGGGCTCCCAGTGCGTGAGGGGGTCTGAGAGGCAGGACCACACCTGGAGTCACTCGGTGTTTTGCGGGACACTGGACAGGCCCAGCACAAATATGCACATTCACACACACACGTGTGGGGCACTGACCTCTCAGTTACAGGAGCATCATTATTTAGGATTTTGGAAGTCCAGGGAGAAGAGAGAATAAATTGTCTGCACAGACAGAGGGTTAATCACTCCACTGAGGTCTTCTCCAGCCTCAGTGACTCTGTGACTCCCTTTGCCCTCACGCAGGAGAATGTATGAAATGTCAGATCAAAAGTAATCTGATGTTGCAGCGATTCTTTATTTATCCCTGCCCGCATGACAGAGGGGGCAGAGGAAAAACCTTTTTTTCAGCAGAATATTTGTCAGTAGTGGGAATTACTACCAAGTCTTCAAAGAAGACTCTGATGATCCTCAGGCTACTTCTAGTGATGATGTCAAGAGTTTTTGCACCAAGGGCTTCATTGGAGACGCAGGAAGCACGTCTGGGGAAGCGGCTTTGAAGTCAGCTCAGAGGGGCTGACACAAAATATATCATAAATCATGTTAAGGCTCGATCAGGCAAACACAGATGTCAGAGGTAAAACCCCTGTTGCCTTCAGACATGAGCAGGTTCAGGTCCTCAGCAGTGAACCAAAGAGGAGTAAAAGCAGGAATTCTAACAGAAAAGAAAGAGTGGCCCCCAGTAGGATTGGAAATCCAGTACTCAGGGTTGGGAGTTTCCATTTAGCTTTCAAACATACTTATCTGCTGCTCCAGTTATGGACATGACCACCTGAGAAGCACAAGCTTATTTCTGACACCAGATCCTTCTTTGAGTCAGAACCCCCCATCATTCCTGGCACTCATGAACACAAGGCTCCTGCTCGTCCCCTGACGGCACGAACACGCTCGGGACTGACCTATGGCATTCTCCTTTAAGATGTTCTGCCTCCTGGAAATACAAGTGGTGAGTCAGTTGTTATGGTAACTATTTTTCTTTTTTTTTTTGACTAACATATGACAGCCTGTGTGTCATCTGATGCTGTTCCTGAATTCAATTACACATCCACTTTTGTCAAATAGTCTAAAAAGGGCTTCTTGGATGAAGAAATAGGGGGGAGAAAAGAGGACATTTTTGCCCAGGCACACGGTTTTAATCCATTAAAACATTGATTATGTGGTTAAATTTATGCGTCCAGTCAACTTTCTGCTAGCTCAGAGCTGTGACATGGTGATGTGAAGAACAGCCCTTTTTCGCTCCCTCCTTTGCCAAACAAACTGCCTACAATTCCATAAGTTCCACTCTGGGAAATGCCGTCTGGTGTGCCTTGTGTGCTGCTTAGCCAGTGATTTCAGTGCAGGTGTGTCTGAGCTCCTGAGCCTTCTGCTGAAATGACCAACTAAAGTGAGCAGTTGCTGCATCCTGAGCGGGTTTGGTTCCCCACTCAGGTGCAGTG
>JAYRBT010000056.1:4694318-4733257 GCA_036023395.1 Myiotriccus ornatus | reverse complement strand
CCTTCTGCTGAAATGACCAACTAAAGTGAGCAGTTGCTGCATCCTGAGCGGGTTTGGTTCCCCACTCAGGTGCAGTGTCAGCAGTTGTAAACACTGATACTACAGCATTTGACGGATGGTGGTATCCTCACAACGGGAAAAGGAGGAGGGGATCCATTCACTCGGAATGAACCCTCGAAGAAGGACCTCAGTGAGATGAATTTTTAGTGAACCTTGGTGGAGTTAGCGGGTGAAGGATGAAAAAGTATCGAATAGTGACCATTTCGAATGAGACGGTGGAACACTTAAGGCCAAGCACTTGGACCTAAAAACAGGAGGAGCCAAAATCTGAACCTTTTAGAGCTCCAGCCTTCTGCCCAAGGACCCAGTGAGATGTTTGAGTTGGCCTCGTCCCCCAGCTCCGTGCGCTCCCAGCCCTGGTTTCAATTGAGAGCTTGTTCCTGTGCGCCGTAAATTCCCGTCAATTTAAGAGCCGTCGGACAACAACGTTCCTCAGGCCAGAAATATGAGAAACATTTCAGCTGATGCAGCAGAAATGTGATGATATGGAGCAAATGTAAACCACAGGGATTACAGAGATCTGGACCAGCAGCAACATTATGTCACTGCTATCAGTGCCTAGGAATTGTTTTCTTTATTACACTGGGATATCTTGTAATAACATCAGGAATATGTAGGAGAACATTCCCCACCAGGCACACATTGCTTCCATCAGGGGGGCAAACTGAAACAACCGAGGGGAAATGGCTGCTCTGAGTCCATTTAGCAATGCATCCAATCCTACTTTAGGCACTCATTATCACCTTCTCTAAAAAGTCTTGGAGAATAATTAATACCTTAACAAAAAATGTAAAAATACAGCACTAGTAGTAAGAAAAAATGGGGAAAAAAATTAAAAACCCAAAGAGCTGCATTAGCACTGAACTTACCTGCTTGGCCAACACCATGAAACTACCAGAAATTAATTTGTAAGCATTAAGATATGTGTTACTAAGTAGTGACAAAAGAGCTTTTCCAGTCAAGTGACATCGAATACATCTTCCCTGGGTGTGGATCCCATTGCCTGTTTGCAGCATGGAACACCATCCATGTTTAAACAAGGGCTACATGGATCTCCTTCCCTGCTCCTGCCCCCTCTGCCTCACTCACCTCCCAGCGCCAGCTGCCCTGAGCAAACTGAAATCAGGGATCAGTTAACTCCGAAAAACCCCAACATTTGTCTGCCATGAACACCCAGAAAGGACAAAACCCAACCCCCTGCCCAGACTAGAGATGGTCGACTGCCCATAACAGCAGGATGACTCAAATCCCCCAAACGATCTTTAGCTCAGTGAACTATGTAAAACAACTACTGGGTTTTGTTTTGAAGTCCTAATATTTAAAGCAAACCACATTTTCTACATTTTCTCTGCAATGTCATCTTTCCAAAAACACCAAAATGCCTCCTCCTAAAGTGCTCTTTTTCTGTTGCAACATATGGTGCCCCATCCAGAGAGTCACAAGATATTTTGCTTCTAATTGATTAAATTCATGAGTCACAGACAGGATTTGCACAGGGACTGCAAAAGCAACTGCTTGTTTTTCCCCGATTTCCCACAGTAACACAGGTGGGACAGTAAAATGTGGAAATGGCTTTGTGTGGACATAAAAGTGTCTGAACATTCCCAATTTTCCCTGAAAATTCCCACTCCCACAGTTTGAGATCCTGGAGCTGCTGTATTTCTGGGACCAGTTTCACACGGCAAAGCTGTTACTGGAAGTTTGGGAAGTACCAGCAGCGTTTCTGAACATCAGTGAAGGGTGTAAAGTCTGAGCTCCACATTCAGATTCTAGTCCCTATTTCATTCTTGGTGAAAGAATTAAGACTGTAGAAATCATTAACTTGAACCCTTTTGATCTTACTGCACACCACTATGCTTTGCTTGATGAAAATAACTGAAAGAAAACCCCAGGAGGGAAAGATTTCTCTTATAAAATAGAATCAATGTCCTCAAATTATTTTGTTTGTATTTATTATGAGAAATTCAGCACTTTGTAAAAAAAAAAATCACTAAGCACTGCCTGTTTGTATGACAAAGGCTGTTCCTTATACTCTTGAGTTATTTTACTGCTGTGCAAAGAGGTTTTCATTTCTCAGTTAACTAAAAAGCTGAGCAGTCAACTAATCCATTATCTTGACTCCCCATGCTGGCTGCTCCAAGCATCTCCTGCTCTACATTGGGTGTCAGCTCCAGATCCTGGCTCTGATTCCCTCCGGGAATGGCAAATCAGCCACTGCAAATCCAGAATTGCTCATGACAGAAACAGGACATTTCGGTTCCCGGCTCCCAGATGCAACACATGTCAAAAGGCAGATTATACACCCAGAACCAGTGAGAGAAAAGCGTTCTGTCAGTTCTGTTTGTTTGTGCTGATAGGTTTTAAATCTTAATTAAGTCCAAATATAAGGAAAAAATCACCATGACCCCATTAGGTGCTCAGTATATTGAATTTACAGCTGGGAATCCAGCAGAAAACATACATTAAGCATCATATTGCAAACTACCTCTCCAGCAACTTAAGTCTATTAGATTGTGTCAGACTGGAGATGGAGTTGACAAATGGGGGTTTAGAATTCATTTAAATTACTCCTTGTGTTTTCCAAGTCTTTTGAAATGCTGTACAAAGTTAAAGCAGTGACTTCCCTAATAAACAAAGAATCAAGTTTCACAGCTTCAAAGAAATATTTCACTGTAGGGTCTATTTCATCTGGTTCTGCACTTCAAATAATTATTGTGGAGTATTTACAATTCTGACATCAGCTATTATCCTTGACAAGGAAAAAAAGAACAATGTTGCTATAAAAATATAGAGAGAAACCAAATGGTGGGTGAGATTTTGGAAACAAGTTTCAGTGAGATTTAAAGGTTCTTGGCTGCTTAGAAGTACCAACACAGCCAGCACCTTCCAGGGACTTCAGTACTTCAGAAACCAGTTATTAATTGAGGATTACAGAGCAGTACTTAGAAGGCTGATTTTCAGTGGGGTTGTGGCGGGTCCGTGACATCCCCTCCCTGCTGCTCCTCCCTCCTCAGGTGTCCCCAGCCAAGGTCCTGCCTGGAGAACCTGCTCCTGCCTGGGCATTCCAGGGGCTGCAGTTCCCGGGAACACCCCCTGCCTGCCCTGCCCTGGTGTGGGGCCCTCCATGGGATTGTTTCCAGCACTCCTTCCCCCACTCCTCACTCCCGTGCAGTGGCAAAGCAAACCCGTCTTCCAGAAGGATGGGAAGAAGGTAATTTCATTCCCTTTAATGAAGATAATTCATTCCCTTTCTTCCCCAAAGCCAAGCTGTCATTCTGCCTGCAATGCTTATCTAGATGTTTAAACTGAAGTTCTGTGAACAACCTCAAAAAGGCATTTTAAAAAGATTTAAAAAACAATTAAGTTCTTGCAATAAACAGGAATATCATGCTTTCTTAATGCAGAATGTAAATGATTGCACTGCCGAGAAAAGAGAAAATTAAGTCTTCCAAGTACCCAATGAACAGGAGAGGAACAAATTTCCCCTCTTCAAATATATCCTTATAGTAATCTGAAGAGAATACTCCCATGATTGTGTAGCGATTTCTTCAAGACCTATTCAATTCCTTATTGTTCAGCTCACAGTGCCAGAAAAAAGGGCCTGTTAAAGTTAACATCTGCTAACTAATCATGGAACAGACCATCCCCACATTCCAGAGGGTTTGAACATTGCTATGAATTTTGATTACTATCAACTTTGGCTGAATTAAAGAAGCACTTTGCTGGGAGACTTTTGAAACCTACAAAAAGTTATTCCTTTACTGCTTTTAAATGCTTCTAAAACCAAACACTTTCATTCCGGGCTCAGAAAACGTGACCCAGAATCACAAGCATGTCTAGTACTGAAGGTAGAAATAAATCAATCAGGTGCATTATATTCCTCTGATTGTTGTTATTAAATATTTAATGTTGGGAGTGTTAACATCCCACAGCAGCGATTCTGACGTGCAGATATTCTTTAGGTGGGCTGTGCTGCTGCACAGATCTGTTCTTCTGAGTTCCATTCCGCGTGCTTTGCTGCCTGACACCAAGAGTACATGCACACGTGCTGGATTTCAAGGTTTTTGGAGCATTTCCTTTGAGGTGATACTTTCATATCTGGGTGAGGCGATCCAAAAATGTACTTGTGAGCACCTCTTGACCCGCTGTGCTCGGGTTGAACCGCGTGTGCTGTGCCAACAGTCCCTCACACAGGAGGCAGCTGGATTAGACAAGCCTTCCACGCTGCTGGGGAGCCCATGTCTCTGCAGTGGGATGGGATTCCTTCCTGCTCTGTGCTTACCAAACCAGAACCTGCTGAGCAATTCTTTGCTGTTTGCACTGCCATAATTACACTAACTGGGGTTACTCTTACACACACCGGCCGTGCACACACACTCCCAGCTTGTTCTTCTCCTACCCTTCCAACTTTTTAATCCCAAAATACTTTCAGTTTAAAATTAAAAATCCACGTTATTAAACCCAAAAAACCACTCTGTCACCACAAGAATAAAAATCCATTACAAGAACCCTGGACACCTCAGTGTAGTTCTGCATTTCCTCCGAAGGAGCAGCTCCCTCGCTCCAGGAAAGGTCTCTGTCCCTCCTGCTCCAGAGAACCAACACGTGCTGTTCTGGGAGAGCTGAGGACTGCAAGGGTGCTGAGCACTACAGTCAGACCACACTCACCACAAGAGGGACAACCAAGGCATTGTGTCCAAGCCCTGTTAATAACTGGAGAGCACAACGAAGGTCTGAGCCAGCCATTGAGGCACAGCCCATCACAGGTGTCACCGCAACAATTGGCCACGGCTCCCTGTCCATCCAGGACGTCATTTCCCCACTGCCCCTTTAAACTGAAATCCACATGGAACTTAAATTTCGACAACACCACAGCTAAATTATAAAGAAGGGATTATTTCAGCCAATTTTCAATAGCAAAGTGGGTGGTCCTCAAGGCTTTTTATAAATACCCTTCTAACATTTGTGTGAAAAGTTGAATAGGAGACCACACAACAACCAAGGATTATGTGGCACTCCTCTGAAGGGGAAAGGGAGGCGAATCAAACATTTCTTGCCCAAGGTTTGTTACTGTGGGATACTATTATGTGAAGCCCTTCAGTTCATATAGAACATCGCATTAAATTACATGGCAAGAATGAATAACTGCTTTGTCACATACAGAATCACACATTATTTTGCTTTTTAAAGATTGTGAAAAGTGAAATAGTGTACCAAATTCCATTCAAAAAAAGCCTTGGTTATTTAAATCCAGTCTGCATTTCACCCAAGGTATTCCCTTTGCAGAAAAGTTTAAAGACTCCTAAGGCAGCAGAGCCAAATACCAGGGATTCTTAGGAATGAGCCAATTAAAGTCTCCAGCAACATCAACCTTGCCCACGTAACTGCAAGCCAGTGTTACGTCACGAGGGAGGTGCAGTGTCTCCACCAACATGAACTTCAGGTGACCAGTTCACAGCCACCATTTCAGTGCCATGGACTGACAGCAGGGTCAGACAGCAGAGGGCACGGCAGGAGCACAGGTTTCAGTTCCAGCTGGGAGGAGCAAGTGTAGGATTGCACATTGTGGTGCCCAGCTCTGTTCCAAAGTATGTGTAAAAACCACCCCGAAGCACAGAGCTGGCACTGGACCTTAGTGTGGATTGTTCCACAGTATTGGGAGAGTTCAGAGTCACAGCTGACAGGGAAATAATCAGACAGTGGGCAAAGTGCAGTCCAAAGTTCAGGTAGGGGAAGTGAAACAACCCAGTAACAAACCTCGCTGGTTTTATGTGGTACTGAATGCTGCTCAGCTGTCAGGCAACGTTCTTCAGTGTTAAATGCATAAGGGACCAGAGAGCAGGAACATTTCAAAGCTAAAGTGGTCATTCTTCTACTAAGTTGGATATGTGGCTTTTTGTGTGGTAACAGCAGAGGTACCCAAAAAATGCTCCTATAATTCTCCAGTGTGTGTGAACCCAGGTGAGGCTCCAGATGGATTTAGTCAAAGTTCTGTTTGCACCTTTAGCAGTTACAGGTGTGCTGGAAGATGACACCAAAGACAAGGCAGTTCTTCAGAAACACCCTTTAGACACTACATGCTCCAGTCCATCCCTTACATCCCCTCAAACCATCCCCAGTAGTTATCCCAGGAGAGCAGGACTGTTGGGAATTACTGTGCACAAGCTCCACGCTCCACTGGCATTCCACAACCTCCTCTTCCTCAGTGGCAGGGACCTTCAGGCAGCAGCCAGCCAGTTATACATGGTGTAGAAAACAACTGCAAGAAGGTCTAGAAGAGACTCCCTGTCACTGAGCTGTATCTACATTACACATGAAATCACAGGGGCCTTCCCTGTGCATCATCACCGGGCTCCAGCTCCCTGCAGGAGGGGAAAGGCCAGGGGGTATGAAAGATGCCACCTTTCCCAGAGGTTCCTTCTCACTTACCTGGGAAGCACTGTGCCTGCTTTCAGTCACTTCTGCTGACTGCCTACCATTAATGTCACTCATCCTCCCAAGTAATTAAGCCACCTCTTTCTTACATGTGCCTTTGTCTCTCCCTGGCACATTCCCTTGTCTAATCCTCTTTTCCAGATGGCATAAGGACACGAGAGAAGTGTTGCTAAAAGTTGCTTAGCAATGCAACACATGCAAGGGTTGGAAATGCTGACATCCACACACAAGCACTGTCTCTCCATCACACGTTTCTGCAGAGACAAAGGCGTGAACACCCGCAGCGACACCGGGGCCTCCAGGAAAAGAGCCACCAGTGCCCAAGGGGAGCAGGAACAGCACAGAAGGGACAGCCCCCAAGCTCCCAGTGATGGGCTGAGTTGTGCTGAGGGGAGTTTGGTTTGGGTTTGGGTTTGGAAATTCTGCTTTAAACACATCAAAAAATAGCAAGATCCTGTATTTTCTGTGCTTCCCAGACACGGGATGCCATAGACACAGAGCCACTGCAAGTTACTGAGAGAGACCAAACACAAAGGGATGTCCCATCCCTGGGTGTGTCCCAGGCCAGGTTGGACGGGGCTTGGAGCAACCTGGGCTGGTGGAAGGTGTCCCTGCCCATGGCAGGGGGTGGCACTGGATGAGCTTTAAGATCCCTTCCCACCCAACCCATTTCGGATTCTATGAAGAAAGGTTCGTGGCAAACAGGAACTGAAGAAGGCAAAGCTGTTTATCGTCAGCTCAGCATCAACCCCAGAAATCCTCCTCTCCTAGGAATCAGTGATGGGGAATTTGTTCCTGTGTCTGCACAGTGTAATTGTGGATTGTTTCTAAACTCTGCAGTAAATGTGTTTAAGTGGAATTTATTTAAACTACAATTAAATGTTATGGGTAATAAATAAGAACATTTAGTACACGAACAGTAGTAATTTCACAGGGTCACATTATCATATTAATTCATTTCTGCAGCAGCCTATGAAGGCAGGTTGGCATGAATCACTTTGTGTTTGAAAAACCTGAGATGTCACGAATTTATTCATCTGAAACAACTACTTCTAAGAAAACAACTGAACAGTAGTAAATTAACTACAGAAATCACATGCAGCTGTACTCGGGGTAGCCTCTTACTAAACAGAAATTAGTGGTCCCCTCCACAAGCAATTAAAATAGAGTTCAACACTTACTAGTGGGGAGGGTCATTCAAGGTCTTTATGTCAGCAACAGCATTATTTATAATTTTATATCATACATCATTATATTGCAAGTATAATCATGATCAAAACTTACTGTATCTTCAAATTTCATATTATCCACTCACATGCAGCATAATTCAGAGCAACTGAAGCTCCAGACATTTAAGTGATTTGCACCAGAACTGAACCTACAAGTGTTCTGAGCAGGTCCCTCCAGTGGGTTCTGGGGGGAGCAAAGCCCCAGGTGAGGAGGCCCATCAGGTGGGCCCCTGTTTGTGTGGATAACAGGAGTGTCACACAGCAGGGCTCCCTCTGGGGAGGGGAACAGCACACACAGCCAGGACACACAGGGACAGAGGGGGACACGGCATCTGCTTCCTGGGAGCTGAGGAGGCATCTCAGAGAGGAAACCCTGCCATGGCAGAAATGAGTGTTTTACCTCATTAACCTCTGCAATCTTCATTCACGTGTCATTGTTCCCTTTCACTCTCAGATGTGTGCACATACAAATAAATGCAGGAAAACCAGACAGGCCACCACAGGTCACTGCGGTTTGTTCATTTATTTATTTTTAAAAGCAGCTTTCAGGCACTTTGTGTTGTTTCATGTTCCCTACTGTTCAGCTGTAGTTTGTATCTTGCACCTCTTCATGACATTGTTGCCCAATGTGAAATCAGCTTTATGGTTAAGCAGGAGATACATCAGAGTTGTTTGTTATTAGTGGGACTCCTCTGTTGACAGTTGTAATTATTGCTTGTTTACTGGACATTTCATCGACCTGAACCTCTGAAGGCTCCCAGACTACAGTGTGCTCTTAGCTGACAGCATCCACTCACTAAAAATTGCCACTTGCCATACTGATCTAAAAATCCAGCCCTGACACTGCTGCAGCTAAAACTGAGGACAAATTCAACATTAATGCCATGACTCAGTCTGCTCTATACCCCACAGAAGTAATGCTGGGATACCCTGGGGCTCGAAATAGTTGCCCACATTCTCTTTGTTCCAGCAGATTACTTCAGGATGGCCAAGGTGCTAATTCAGTAAAGGCAAAAAAACCACCAACAAACAATTAAGAGAGGAGAAATTAAAACTGCAGAAACCCATGGCTGAATCACTCACCTGCAAGGTGTCTTAGATCCTCCCCAGAGAGCTGGTTAGCACTTCCATAAATCTATGGGAACAGGTCAAATAATAAGTAAGTAAGTAAGTAAATAAATAAATCTAAACAGGTTAAAAAGGTACTTTAACCTATTGTTTTGCCTGGAAATAAAAAATATTTATATGTTTTTATTGTTTCTTGTTATGCCATATAATTTGAAAGCAGCATGTGCTGAGGGACAACTTGCATCAAGGGGATGTCTTTTAAGTCATATATAATAATATATATACACACGTATATGTGTAAATATACATAATATGCATAAATAAACAAATGTGTATTTATTTTATATACCTATGGATATATTGTATATTTTTATTAGTATGTATAGTAGTATTTATCTCTATATTGATATATCTATATAATTAATCGATGTACAAAATAAATATATACATATATTTGCATAACGTAAATACGAAATCAATATTCAGGAGCGTCAGGATTTTTTGTTGTCACTTTTGAGATCACATTGAGGGTACACTTTAGTCCCAAGTGCTGCAGAGCCAGAGCAGCCACTGAGCCTGAAGAATTTACCGATTCAGCTCCAAAAGAGGTGCTGGGGAGACGCCCAGTGGTGCCCAACGGAGGTACAAAACTGTACAGACCAGCCCGTGAGCACTGAGAGGGGGAAAAATGAGAATAAATTGTATTAAATTCCAGCCCCCCCCGTTTGTTTGTCGATGTTTCTGTCGCACCGGGACAAACCCACCACAGGGCCTGTGGGGACTCTGTGTCACCTCTAACGAGTATTTCTCATCTTCCGCTACTGATTTTCATTCCTGAGCGTTCACGTGTTCATGGAATAACACACTGAAATCCTCGAAACTTTAAAATCTTTCAGACACCTTTTGGCTTCACTTCGTGAGGCGGCTCTGTTCGGCTCCGTTCGGGTTCCGCTCGGCTCTGTTCGGCTCCGTTCGGGTTCCGCTCGGCTCTGTTCGGCTCCATTCGGGTTCCGCTCGGGTCGCGCTCGGCTCAGTCCGGCTGAGCTCGGCTGGGCTCGGTTCGGGCTCGGGCCGGCCCCACCCCGCCCTCAGCCCCGCCCCCCCCCGCCGCCCTCCCGCCATTGGCCGCGAACCCGCGCCCGCCCTCAGCGACCGCTTCCCATTGGCTGCGCCGGCGCGGGGGGCGGGGCCGGGCGCTCCCTCAGGGCGGCGGGGCGGGCCCGGTCCACGCTCGGTCCCGGCCGGTGCCGTCCCGCCCGTCCCCGCCTGTGCCCTGCCCGCTCCCGCACGGCCCGCACCGCCCTCACGGCCCGCACCGCCCTCCCGCCTCCCCGCCGGGACCGCCCCGCTGCCCCCGGGGCGAGCAGCGGGGCAGCGCTCGGGCTCGTCCGGCCCCGGAAGCGGAAGCGCGTCCCGGCGGTGCCGCCATATCGGGTGTGCGGAGGGGCGGGAGCGGAGGAAGGACCGGCCCGGCCGCCCGTGAGTACCGGGGCCCCTCGGGCTGAGCCGGGTCGCGGGCGGGTGCTGCGGGCCGGGACACCCCTGGGCGGGCGGGAGGGCGAGCGGGCGGGGCCCGGGGCGAGCGGCCCCTCCGCAGTGCGGGGGCTGCGCGGGCTCGAGGCCTCCCGGGCCGTGTCCCCGCTGTGCCGGCCCCGCCCGTTGGACCGGGCTGAGCCCAACCCTGGCCGGGGAAGTCCCCGAGAGCCGCAGGTGCTGCTCGGCTGCTGCCGGGACGGATGAAATGAGACAGAGTCTTTTTTTTAGCGTGAAAAACCCAGCCCGCGCCACCAGCGTGGCCGAGCCCCGGAGTTGTCCATTCACCCTGTTGCAGTAAATCACTGGAGCGTGTTGCTCTTCAAAGGTGTTTCCTCTACGAGATAAGGAAGGCTGTGCGAGCAGGAGTGTGGGTTTGCTACCGGTGCCCTCCGTTTGTATTTTAACGTCAAGAAAAACCTGTCTCATAATCAGAGTTCTCTGGAAATTCTGCACGTCTGTGTGTCACCGCAGAAAGTGAATGTCTTTACTGCCCCAGGTTATGTTTTTGAGCACTCAGCGATCACGTTTGTAGCGATATTACCATAACAATTGCGGTGAAAAGGTCACCTGTTAAGGTCGTGCCGTCACCCACCTGGTGTTTTCGGCAGGGGAAACAGCTTTAACACGGTTTAGTTTTAGCAGCAGCCTCAGTTCTGCTGGCAGTGAACAGCTCACTCGTTTGTTGTATTAATGTGTGTGTGACATTCTGATTGCTGGCTGTGCTGAAGGGTTGTCACTGCTCCCCGTGCTGAACAGAGGCAGGGATGGATGGGATTTTGGGGATATTGGGAAGGAATCCTTCCCTTTGAGGGTGGGAGGCCCTGGCACAGGTTGCCCAGAGAAGCTGTGGCTGCCCCAGCCCTGGAAGTGTCCAAGGCCAGGTTGGACGGGGCTTGGAGCAACCTGGGCTGGTGGAAGGTGTCCCTGCCCATGGCAGGGGTGGCACTGGGTGATCTTTAAGGTCCCTTCCCGCCCAAACCATTCCATGATTACAAAAGAGAGATTGGAACTGGTTATATTAATTATTCCCTTAAACCAATAGAAACCCAGTGTTCTTAACTGTAAACTGCCTTCAGAGCAATGCCAAACACTGCTGCTCTTGATAATGGTAATTGCAGATTTTCCCTCAGCAAAGTTTTCATGTGATAAGAAATATCACCTTAAATTCTAAACTCTGGGACAAAGCTGAGCCCCTGAGAGGCTCCTCTGCAGTAGAACAGTGTCAGCTGGTTGTGTTTCTTGGGCTGCTCTGGAAGAACTGTATATATGAGAAACAGTCACACATAATCACATATAATGTCTTTTTTTTTTCATCCAGCAAAATCCCTGCTGCAGCAGAAAGCCTTCAGGAGCCTCACATTGTGATTTTCCTCTTGCTCTGCACAGGGTGGCATTTACGACATTGTCACCCTAAGTCTGCTTGTAGCCCTTATTTGCTATATTTGGATGTATCTGGACAATTAATTTTGAGAATGTGAGAGTTTCGTTGGTCTCTTGGTCAGTAGGTTACAGTTTGATACTTCAGGACTTCTGAAAAAAAACAATACCAGAATAAAGCACAAAATGATGCTCAGATGAGAAGGCTGAGCACTCTGCCCTGCAGAGAGGGGGGCGAGGAATAATCACTTCCTTTTGCCTATAGTGGAAAAGTCTGTATATTGTATAAGTTTCTGTTTGATTCTTTTTTTCTTTTCAGTTCTAGCTTGAATTAGAGTGGACTCAGCTCCTGGAGCCTCCTGATGAATCCCCTTAGCTTTTGAAGTGTAGCAGGTCTCCTTTTTTCTACTTCCTGATGATTCCATAGGATGTAGTTTCTGGATGTTTACAGGACAAATCCACAGCTTTGAGGTTCTGTGTCTCCCCAGATTGTCCTTGGTCTCAAGCTTTCTGCAGCAGTCACTTGTGTTGCAGCATCTAAGATCATTTACTGGTGTTTGAATTGATTCATGTTCCACACGGCTTTATTACCCTCTGAGGCTCTTGAGTAGGGCTGAAAGTGCTCCCAGAGTTCCATAGTCCCACCCACCAATGAGGATTCCAGGAAGTCATGTCAGGGATTGCTTTTGGTGATGTGGCAAAGTGTTCCTGTTTAGGATCCAGTTTGTTTGGCGTGTACCTTGCTGTGAGCTGTAAAACTCAGCTCAGCAGAACTGATAAGGCAGAGAAAGCTCTTAAATCAGCAGCAGAAGCACGGGCTGAAAAATAACCCCCTTGCTTAATGTTTTTACTTGAGTTCAGGCCCTTTGACTGCACAGTTTTGCCCCTGCAGAAAACTTGCCTGCCACTGCTCAGCTCTTCATGTTCAAGAGACAGAGAAACTCAGTGCCTTATTCCTGGTGTGAGCAAGGGTTTGGGTTTGGGGCTTTGGCACAGTCTGAAACCACTGATGTGCAGTCCTGAACTTCCTCGTTCACTCTCTAGTTACTGACCATTTAAAATCCAGAGCTCCATTTCTCCGTGGATTTCTGTATTTCCCTCCCAGAATGGACTGGATCCTGTCTTGCCTGTGTCAAACACCCTGTCCTTTGCTGCCTTGGACAATTACTTTAGGAAATTTCATTCATTTTTGCATAGATGTCCTCTGTTTAAGAATACTTCATTCAAAACACGTGGTTCAAACAGTGCAAGCCAAAAGAACGTTGTGTGTAAATGCTGGTTCAGAGTGTGTGCTTTAAAGCTTTCTGAGCTTAGATTTTGGGTCTCAGTGTTCCTGTGTCCCATGTTTTGTTTCCACAGCCACCATGTCAGAAGGGGACAGCATTGGGGAGTCTGTGCATGGAAAGCCCTCTGTGGTCTACAGATTTTTCTCAAGACTCGGACAGGTTGGTTTGGTGAAGGATTTTTCTGCCTGATTTAGGAGTGGATCTCACTGTGGCTCCTTAAACTCATTACTTTTTCAATGAGTTGTTGAAATGCTAAAATCTGCACAAGAGACTTCTGGAGCCTTTAAAAACTGATAAATATTATTACATGGAGCTTACTGGAATGTTCAAGGGGTGTATGTGTGACATTGCACAGTGAAAATATAAGTTGTCAAAAACAAGGAGTGACTTCTCATTTCAGGTCAAATTCACCTTAAGGAAAGTAACTTGCATGAGATACAGAGATATTAAATTGCTTTACAATGCCCCAAGCATTAGGGATTTCACAAAAACATAGAACTTCTCAAATGCTTGTAAGCAGAGTTGTGTGTGACTCAGTTTATTAATGAAGAATACAGATATTTCATGTTACTCTCCTTCCCAAAATACTCTTCCCAAAGGCTTCTCTTTGCCAATGCTGCCCTGTGATGAACTGTGTTCATTGTGCCTCCTGTATTTCACATGTCCCTTTGTTTCCTGCCAGATCTACCAGTCCTGGTTAGACAAATCCACCCCCTACACCGCCGTGCGATGGATTGTAACGCTGGGGCTGAGCTTTATCTACATGATTAGAGTTTATTTACTGCAGGTGAGCACTGCAGTTACTGCTAAAGGATTTTTACAGATCACTCCTGGCCTGTGTTTCGTGTTAAGAGTATTTTTGAAGTGCGGTGTTACTTTACAGTCATGTGTAGTGTCGTTCAGCTCATGGTAGAAGGTAAATTGGATAATCTGAACAGAGAACAGCTCTTGTGTACATGAGGGATTTACACTCCTGTTGTGTTCTAAGACTTCTTTTGATCAGTGAGAATTGTTAATATTTTTTATTTAATATTGTTGATATTGTTCGTATTTTTTATTATTTTTATATTGCTAATATTCAAGTCCAGAAATCTTTCAGTTAATGTGACGGTGTAGAAAAGCTTCTCAAGGAGGCAAAAAACCAGGTTGTTTAGTCTTGTTAAAAAATCAGTACCAGCAAATGCCTTTCAGGGAGATTTAACTGGGGCTGTTCTCTCTCCCCGTGCAGGGTTGGTACATTGTGACATATGCCTTGGGAATCTACCACCTAAACCTCTTCATAGCTTTCCTGTCGCCAAAGGTAGACCCCTCTCTAATGGAAGACTCAGGTATGCTGAAAAGTTCATTTTGCCACAATTTAGAACTTGCCAAACTTCCAGACCCCTTGGGCTGGTGAAGATGTGCTGTTTCAGCAGGACGTTATAATTTTTAGACTTGAGAAAAATCTGTGCAACTTTCACAGCAAGAATGACATTAAACTGTAACTGGGGTCTGTGTGTAACAGTGGAAGTTGGGTGTGGATTCATTTTGTGATTTTTTCAGGGATTTTTAAGATAAAAAGTAAAAAAACCCAGGAGTCTGAGTAGTGTGGAAAACTACTATGAGGGGGTTTGTGGTTTGGTTTCTCTCCTGTTATTTTCAGATGATGGTCCTTCCTTACCTACAAGGCAAAACGAAGAATTTCGGCCTTTCATTAGAAGGCTCCCAGAATTCAAATTCTGGTGAGTGGATCCATCTGCCCATGCTCTGGTTCTGCAAACTATAAATGTCTGTGTCTAGCGAGTGGTAGCTGGGCCTGGAGGATTAATTGTTGCTGTTGTTTGTCAGGCACTCTGCCACCAAAGGAATCCTGGTTGCCATGGCGTGTACGTTCTTCGAGGCTTTCAACGTGCCGGTGTTCTGGCCCATCCTGGTGATGTACTTCATTATGCTGTTCTGTATCACCATGAAGAGGCAAATCAAGGTAAATCCCTGGGAACAGAGAGCAGCGTCTGTGAGGTCAGGATGTGCAGCTTTGCTCCACGCTGGGCCATTCGGGTGGGGGATGTGCTGCACACACTTCTTGTGCTGCAGGAACTCCAACAGCCAGCACCTGAACATCAGTTGTTTCAACACTGAGCAACTTCTTTTCTTGCTTTCGAAAGGTTTTGATTTTAGAGTGCGAGAGCAGGTTTTGATGCAGGTTTCCATCCACTTCCTGTCCTAACTGTGGCTATTTTTGATGAAGAGGTGTGGTACAATCACTGATGGGTGAAAAGGAAGTTCTGACGAGTTGGTGCAAGAAAGTAGATGAAGGAAAGAGGAAGCAGAACATAGACAGCTCACCCTGACCATTTTAACAAGTTTGGTTTGATGGCATTTTAAAAAGCTATTTTTTTTCCCCAGACATTCAGAATTTTGGATAGGAACTGTGATTTGAGTGGGAAATTTAAGATTAAAGGGTAGTAAAGAATTAGTTCCTCTGTGTTCTCTCCAGTTTCCTGTGGTCCCTCAGTCAGTGACCTTCACTGTACTGTATGAGTTGTTGGGTAGACCCAAATTTGAGATTTGTGAGACTGATCTCATGCACCAATTTAGATTTAAATTGGTGTAGGATTAGCTGTTTCACTCCCTTTACTAAGAACTGCCTTTCTGGGGGACTCGGTAATCTCCAGTGTGCATTATAAAACATTTTGTCTAAATGTTACCCAAGTTTCTTGCCTCAACACATGATGTTTTCTCTTTGCAGCACATGATAAAGTACAGATATATACCCTTCACACATGGCAAGAGGAAATACAAAGGGAAGGAGGATGTGGGGAAGACCTTTGCCAGCTAGAAGCAGCAACGCCCTGCTGACCAGTTCTACTGCTCACTAAAGGAACGATTTTGAGCCATTGTAACAATGCCTTTTTTCTTCATAAAATGATTAAGAGTGGTGACAAAGCAGTTGAATTTTCATTTTACGAGGATCTTGCTATTTTTATCTGAAATGTCAGATCAGTTTCTTGAGGAAACTGGCATTCTAACCAAATTGCATTGAGTTTATTCTCTTTTGTAAGAAGCTGGAGAAACTTTGGATAATCCCATGGATTTGGGATAACGTGTTCCTTTCAAGATCCGTTGCACTGGAGAGGTTAATGGCCTAGAGCTGGATATTTTCACATAGTTCTCCTGCTCAACATCACCCTGAAGTGCTGTGCACATCTGTGGAGGAAAGTGTAAGCTGGCACACGTGATGCTGTTTTCTGCTTCGTGGCCGTGTGCTGTTCTCATAGAAACCTTCAGTAGACCTAAATAGCTGCAGAACTTAAGCCAGTTTCCTAAATGCATGGTATTACTGAGTTATAACCCCATAGGTAGGAGTAAGAAATCTACTCAATTATGGGTTTGCAGTAGGGGAAAAAATACTCATTTAGCTTCTAAAGCAACTCGTTTGTGTTGGGTTTCAATGCCAGTTTCACTGTTCCATCTCCGAGCAGATGCTAAAATTGGGCTCTTTCGTGATGACTCAGAACTTTGTTCAAACTCTATCACAATTTCCTTTGAGGACCTGGAATTATAAAAATATATATTTTAATTGTTCTTAGTTGGAGTTTCTTTCGTACTCGATGGTTTCATGAATAATTTCAGCTGACTTCATGCAGCCCCACAGAAAGTACCCAAACTGGCCAGAGCAGACAGTGGTGGGGGTTTTAACACAGATTTTCATTTTCTATGGGGGGAGGGCAAAAAGAGATAAATGACCTGCATGTAAACTTTTTCATGTGATACAACTGCAGTTTTATTAAGTGACTTTTTAATTCCAAAATTTATTAAAAGACAGTGTTCCCCTTTACTTGCTCTCTATCTTTATATACATCTGATGATCTAACAGCATTTATGGCTCCTTTTCAGTAATGGTTACCCTCAACTTGCCTCCATGCAATGCCTTTTCCAACTCTTCAGGGACCACTCACTTGCAGAAGGTAGGAAAAGATCAGCTTTTTGAAGATTCTGAATGGAGAACAGTGGCAGCTTCAACAGACACCTAACTGGGAAATAGATGTAGGAACCTTTTCCTCTGATTTTGTCAAATGAAGTCTCTGTGGAGCTCTGGAATTCAGCAGTCCTGGGAACATGACAGGTAGCTTTAGCTCACGCTGACCCGTTGCTTTCTGTTTGTTTGCATGTGTTTGTTTTCTTAGCAGTGTGGAAACCAGGAATGTAAACACCTAAAATTATGCAAACAGGATCCAGAACAGGCCTTCCAAAAGTACCAGTCGTGGATGTGGTTTGTCGCCTGAGAATGTGACAGCCCTGGCTTGCAGAAGCTGTTCTCAGGCTTGCTGGAGTTTCTGAATAATATGGACAAATCAGGGAGAAAAACAGGAGGTTTATTAGTATTAAAATTCCCAGCTGGGATGCCTCCTACTGAACAGCTGAGCGTTACCAACAGTTCTTAGAAACACGTTTTTAATATGGTCAGGAACCGTGTCCAGACAGAAGGGCAGAGGCAGAGAGGGCCTTATTTGCAACCCAGGAACGAAGTGCCCCCTTGCACGGGCATTTCAAGGTCCTTGAAGCCTTTCCTTGGCCCAGTGGGGCTGTGTGACAAGGGCAGAGTGGGAGCTGAGATCTGTCAGGGCCCAGAGTGGGTTTGTCCCTTACAGCTGATAGTGTCGTAGGTAGATCAGCTTCTGGGGATGGAACTTCTCTCTGCACAGTGGGCACTCTGCCTGCAGGAGAAAGATCACATACAGGACACACTGAATAGTTCTACTGAGAAAGGTTTAAAAACATCCAAATATAACTTCAGCTACTTCTAGAAAATAATCATTATCCGAAATTCACAAGCCATTTTTTCAGTCTTGTTTGTGGTACAAGCTTTAGGCACATAAAGCACTCTGAGCTGCTCAGCTTATTTATATATTATTGAAATGTATTTATAAATGTATTTTATACATTTATAAATATAATTTCCCTATTTATCAGTATTCACATGTAACATTCCCAGTGCAATGTCAGTTGTCCTATTTCAGTAAATGTGTCCTGGCAACTGGTGCCTGAGTGAGGGAAGGGGTGTGAGCAGCCAGGCTGAGGGGTGTTTCAGGTGGAGATTGCAGCAGTTTGTGCCTGTCCCTCACTCACCCTGGTGTTGCACCAGGCAGTGATGCACTCCCAGCAGAAGAGGTGCCCGCAGGGGGTGGCTGTGCTGTGCCTCCTCTCCTCCAGACACAGAGTGCAGCGGGACTGGCGCCCGGGAGCCTTGTCCTTGCTCGTGTTCCTAATTAACAGAGGCACAGATTAATGATGCAGCCTGCTTGTAATACTTGGTAACACCATCCTAAAGTAACCATCATCTTCAGGTACTAACCCTTGCTCAAACCCACCAAAGCATGAAATCCAAGAGATGCTTAAAACAGCGAGGAATTAATTTTGCTAATTAATTAAACATACCATCAAGTTCTAACTTAAATCAGTGTCACTCCGTGTTCCCCCTGTCCAGGACAGCTCTGCCATGCCCACCACTGCTCCCTCCTCTTGCCTAGTATGTAAAAACCACCTCTCACTTCTGGTGAGCGAGGTTGCGGTGCAGCTTCCACTCCTGCCTCGCCCTCTGCTTCTGTTTGAAGCTGTACACCTGAACCCCAATGGTCAGCAGAAGATGGAAGAGGGAAATTACTCCAAGAAACTTGTAACTTGACCGGACACTCTGATCTTCTCCCTGCAGTCCTCCAAAATGCAGCTGTGGAATGCACAGAAATACAGATGTGGGTTTATGAAACTATTCCCCCCACTTCAATAAACTTGATTTGGGATTCTCATTTCTGTCCGAAAAATTGACATGTTTGTAGGGCTTCTCAAGCTGCTGTGTCTGAGGAGGTCTCATCACCTTCAGTCAGGCTGGACTAAGCTGCTGTCTATGCAGCATCAGTTGTCTGTCTGTCCATCAGAACTGCAGCTTTCATTGTTTTGATTTTCTTATGTCTGAGCGAACAGACACCCCTTTTCCACACTAACACTGGGAACTGTTGAGGAGTTTTGTGTCTACACACATTTCTGGGCCAGTGGCTGATGGGTTTTTTTTGCAAAGATACAAAATTAAGCTTTTCATATAGAAAACTGCACTAAAATGTGCACTGGTTTTTGTTCAGAACTACGTTTCAGTATTTCCCATGGATTTATTCAGTCCCTTCTCACTGTTGGTGTATTTGGCAGACACACTGAAGTTACGCAGGGTCAGAAGTTACAGATTCTGACGTTCCCATTTGTTACCCATAACCTCTGGACTGCAGGGACTCCCCACCCCTCTGGAGGATGCAGAAAACTCCCCTCACGTTTTAGTCACCCACAAATCCCTATCCCTGTTACACCTGGCAGCCCAGAAGAGGCCGAAGCAGCGCCGTGGGCGCCAGGCAAGGAACACGTCACTCACGTAGGAGATGCCCACGACCCTTTTGGAGAGGTGGTAGAAGGTGCCGTGGATGTAGAAGAGCGCCAGGTGCAGCCGGTGCAGCAGGGGGATGCACTGTTTCAGGACATACACGACCTGGCGGGCTGTTTTCCTCTGCTGCTCCGGGAGCTGCCCCAGCTGCCTGCGGATCCAGCGGCGCAGGAAGGTCCTGCTGGGCAGTGCCGGCGCTGGGCTGCTCCCGGGGCTCTGGGACTCCTCACCCTCCTGCAGCTCGTGCTCCAGGTGCAGCAGGGCCTTCTCCAGGCAGTAGGGCACCACGGTGTGCAGGGAGATGAAGGCAGCCCGGCGGAGGAGAGAAGGCACCTTCTTCCTGGTGGGGTCGACCTGAATGATGTTCACGTACTCCTCGCCCAGAGTCTGATACCCTGCGAAACGTGGGAATGAGAAAACAGGGTGAGAGGGCAGCTGCAGGACCCTTCTGTGGGGACAGGCCGCTCAGCTCGCAGCTCAGCACGCTTTGCACCCTGAGAAACAGTCGCATTTTTCCGTGCTGAACAAGTGTTCTGGTCACATCAGCATCTGCAGCATCGGTATCAGCAACGGATGGAGGATTAAAGCAGGGTACCTGTCGTGGTGCCAGACATCCCCTTCGTAAAGAGAACGTGTCTCTGTGCTGATAAAGTGCTGCATTTGAAGCCAAACTTGGACAGTTTAGTGGTTCCACGTTTGAGAGAAGGTGTTTAGACAAACTCCCTCGTTAAAGAGAACCGTGTGGCAGCCTCAGCAGGTGATCCCCGGCACAGCCGCTGTCACACGCTGGGAGAAACGGCAGAAAAATGACAAAAACCGGTAGCAGAGGTTACCTGAGAGCGTGGTGAGCACGAAATAGGCCACATCGGAGAGCAGCTCCACCTCCCGCCGCCACTGCAGCCACGGCCGGGCACCTGCGGGACGGGGCCGCTGTCACCGCACCCGCGGCACGGGCGCGGCACCGGCCCCCTCGCCCCCTCCGCCCCCCGGGCATTACCCGCCAGCCCCCGCAGCGCGGTGCCGGCCCCGCTGCGCAGCCCGGCCCGGTACAGCTCGTCCTTCTGCCCGCCCCGCACCAGCCGCGCCGGGCCCGCCGCCGCCATGGCCCCCGCGCGGACGGACACGGGACACAGGACACGGGACACGGACCGAGCCGCAGCACCCCCCCACGGGCGGAGCGCCCGCGCGCCGCGCAGGGATACCCCGTCACCGCGGCGCCCTGAGGGGGCGGGAAAAGGCGGGGAAAGGCGGGAAAAGGGCGGGGAAAGGCGGGAAAAGGGCGGGGAAAGGGGCGGGGAAAGGGTAGGGAAAAGGGGCGGGAAGGGGCGGGGAAAGGGGCGGGAGGGGGCGGGAAAAGGGGGGGAAAAGGGGCGGGAAGCGGCACCGGGGCCGGTTGAGAGCAGCGTGAGAGCAGTGTGGGCTCCCAGGGAACCCGCGGGTCCCCGCGTTCCCCCGGCAGACGCCGCGGGTGTGCCGCTGGCAGCGGGGTGGGGCACAAGCGGCGTTCCCTCCGCGGGAGCGGCGAAACGGGGGGAAAGCGCTGCGGAGTTCCATGGGATGCAACAGCAGGGGGCGCACCCGCATAAGGGAAATCCCCGCCGGGAACGGGCTCCGGAACGGGACGTTTCCCCATTCAAGTTCTGAGGATCTGCCGTGCCCCGAAATAAGAGACTTGAAGCTGCCGCCACCCTAACTGACAACATTAAAAAAAAAAAAAAAACAGGATTAAAACTAGTTGCCCAGTCTTTGAATGGTTTTGTTCGGAATTCCAGTTCGTTCCCAGGTGTTCTGGTGTTTGTGGTTTCCACCGTGTCTCTCCCATGTCCAGCAGCTCAACTGTTGAGAAAATTACCAAACACGGGAAGAGCGTGGTTAAAATTAGAGCACTCGATAATTTTTTTCTCACCACAAAAATGTTGGTTGCTGTTTCGACAGGGAGAACAACTAGTGCATCCTGACCGTGGTTTCATCCTGCTGCTGACTTAGCTTAGGGATAGATCTGGGTTGTGAACACTTGTCAGAGAAGCTGACCCTTGTGCTAGGTTTAATTTCTCATTTGTTCTCTGTATGAGAGAGGTGTTTAATTAAGTGGGCAGGGTACATATTTACTGCTGTTTCATTGGGGCGGGTGAATATTGTGTTCTCATTTCATAGGTCAAGAAACCAAAGTAGAGCGCGATTGTTTTTTTCCAAAGCTGAAATCCTGGCTAATGACCACTTAACTATCAGACTGGAAACCATTTATGAAGCTGAAGATAAGTTCAGGCGTCTGAAGGTCAGATTTTCGCTCCTTAAAAATCTGTTATTTGGGGGGGATTGTGTGGCAAATTACACTCTAGTTCTTGTTAATGGAGTTAGTTATTTTTAACAGCACAGTCACAATGTAGTTTCTGTGCAGACTTACTTCCATGAGATGCTTCTCTGCTTTTCCTTCTAACAGACCTGACAGGGGAGTGAGTTCTTGCGCCGACGTTACCCCAAGGAAGTCCAAAATGTAAAACAGACTCGGTGCTCAGCAATGATTAACTTTTCCTCCCACAGGCTGCTTGTCTGCGCATTATAAAATATGATTTTACCTCCGCAGACCTGTTAGGAGGGAAGAGGCTCTGAGCGCAGCTTTCAAACAGGGCGGCAGGCAGATGCTGCAGTTCCCAACCTGAAGAACAGGTTCTGCAGATGGGAAGGGAGCGAAACGCCTGTGCGGGGTTGTTACCACCCCCCGGTTCCTTTTGCCTCCTCCCACTTTGAACTTGTTGCCCTGGAGCTGAACTGTTTGAACAGGGGCTGTAAAGCCGCTTTGTGCTCAGAGAGCCGGGAGCCCTCAGCATGTAACGCCGGGGCGGGCTCTCTCGCTCCCCGCAGGTCCCTGCCGGGTTTGTGCCGGGGATGAAGGGGCCGATGTTCCGCGCACAGGAGCCGGCACGGCCCGTCCGCGCTGTCCGCCCCGGAGAGACACAGGTGCGTGCTTGGCGTTCGCCTGGCTGCTTTCTCTTTCAGCAAGCGTTTTGGTGTACTTTTAACGCTTTTCCTCACTCTTGGGCCTTAGAAACAAAGTTTCTAAGAGGCTACCACAGGAATTATCCAGCCTTGGGTTTGCAGTAGTTTGCTACTACTTTTGCTTTGTCTTTTTTGTTTGTTTGTTTGTTTTTTTGGTTTTGTTTTTAAGGAAGGGAGAGACTGGAAAGAGCATCATGTCTAATGCTCGTTTTATTTTGGTCCTCGGAACTCTGTTAGTCCTAAGCTTTTAGACTTTCTGAGCTTGTAGGGATGAAGCAAACTTCATTTGTGATTTCAGTTCAGTCTTTTCTAACTGGAGAACTGTTTTTTCTGGTGTGAGAGACCAGTGCATTCATTCCGAAGTGATAACCTGAGCCTTGAGCTTTCACGGGTGTGCCGAGCCAGAATGAAAACTGACTTGGATAGGAGATGCTGGATGTGAAATAAACTTCAGGTAATTAAATGAAATACTGGTCAAGCAATATAATGTGGCTGATTCCATGATGAAGAGCAAAGTCTTAACTTGGAAGGAAAGCCATGCACAAGACTTCGAAAGAGTACACTTTTCTTTTTCTCCTGTTTTTTTTTGTCATTCTTTTGGGCTATGGAGAAACATTTTTACGCCAGGAAAGAACAGAAGATTCTGGGTTACAGTTGCAGAGATATGGCAAATAGTAAGGATGGATGGATTGTCAGTGCTGTGCCTCGGGCTCCAGAGCTTAGATGGAGGTCTGAGACATACCCTGAATCCTCAGGGTGATAATTTCGAGAGTCTTGTTTTGGTTCATGATAGAGGTGGGTTAACTGCTAAAAAGTAAACCAGAAGTGGAGTACAATTCACTGCTGACTGCAGTTAGTTTGAGATAGGAAACTGATGCCATTTTCAGAATGCAGCTCAAAGTTAACTTGCTTCTTAACTGTTCAAAAGAATGTGGTCAAAGTTTTGTCTATTAAGAGAGTTTTTCTGCCCTTACTGAGGGGGAGAATGCTTCAGCTGGGTAGAATTGTCTTTTGCCCAGTAAGATTAGCTGTGGGGAACAGTTTGGTGCAAATGAAGGACAGGGCTGGTCAGGCAAGGTCGGTGAGGGCTGAGGAAATGCTGGTTATCTAAATGCAGGCCAGGCTGTGCAGGGTTCCTGCCTTCTAACAACCTCAGTGCCGGGGTGAGGGACAGGGAGGAGTGTCCCCCTGGCTCTGGGCTCCTCTGCAGGAGCCCTGCTTGGGACAGGGAGGAGTGTCCCCCTGGCTCTGGGCTCCTCTGCAGGAGCCCTGCTTGGGACAGGCTCCCTGGGGGCACCGAGGCCATGACCAGGGACAAACACATCTGACGCAGCAGAGCAGTTAAAGCCTTGTTATTGGTAAGTAAAAAAGACTTTTCAAGGGAATGTCTTGCCTGCAAATTTTGGTGAAAACTATTAAATTCATGCCCTAGAGACCTCTGCAAAATTTTTAGTCCTACTTGGCTTCTGGTTGCTTTTTGTTCTGGCCTTGTGAAAAATGATGATAACGTTCTAGTTTATGGCCAAGCTCCTTCTACGTTATCTGAAAAGGCTTTTGTTTTCTTCTTATGTGGCATTCATCATTTCTGTAATTTAGCTGAATTAAAAGCTACTCCATACTCACCCTAAAGTGTCTGAGAGCATCTTAGTGAATGGTGCTGCAGGAACAAAAAAGCAATAAAAACTCGAGAGTGTAGGGTTCTGTACTCACAATTTCAGAACACCACAATCTCACTTCGGTTTTGAAATAAATTGCCCAGAGCCCTCAGTTCCTAAATATAGTTTGAAGGGACCAAATTATTTGTGAATAGCACTGGAGCTTGTTCTTTCTTGTTAATTGTCCAGAGCTGAGAAAATGGCTGTATAAATGGACTTCAGTGGGTAATAGAATGAGGCTGAAGAGATTTTTTTTTTTGGTAAAGACAGTCTCAGTTACTGAGGATCAGCTGAGCTTCCTGCAACACAATTTCCACACACCCAGAAATCTCAGTTCTGCACTGGTTATCTCTAAAATGACCCACTTCTTCCTGTGATAAGCTTAAATTAATCTGATCTTACAACTGAAATAGATTCTGAAGGAAGAAAGAATCTTCTTTCCCTTACTGCCATTGTCCTGAGCTTCTCTGGGAGCTCAGCCCTGCTCCCACTGATGCCCCCTGGAACGCTGGATGTGACAGAGCCTCCCACCCCTTGAGGTAATTCCTGACTGCAGCTGAGGAAGGAGCAGCAGGCAAGGCCAGCCCTTCAGGGCCAGCTGGGGGAGAGGAAAGGCCTGTGTGGCACGAGCCAAGGCTGTGCTGAAGGGACAGCTGGCAGGGACCACTGTGGAGAACACCTCAGCCCAGTGTTTGCTGCACGTCATTGTGAAGTCCTGGTCTCCACAGACTCTGCATCTGCAGGGAATTTCCAAACCTCTTCATTGTTTCGTCTGCCTTCGTTCCGTGGGGGTGGAGCAGTTCCCCTCAGCACAGTGGGTGCACAGCAGAGTCATTGCACAGGTACCTGTGCAGTGCAGGCTGTGACAGATCTTTACACAAGCTTAGGCAGAGTTCTGAGTTCCCTGCCTCCCGTTTTTCCGTGCCTCACTGTCTGTCGGGCTGCTCATGAGGCTGTCTGAGGGAAATTCTGGGTGCAGACACCAGGGCAAGCATGACCTGAGTGAGGCTGGCAGGTCCATCTGCATCAGAAACACAGCATGGAAGTTGAGAGGTTGATTTTTGTGTACCTGGTCCTGAGCTGGCCCCACAGTTTCTGTTGTTTATCACAGCCTCACCTGTTTCCATTTAATTAGGGAATGGCTCCTGGAGACTCTTCTGACATCTTCATAGTAGCCAGGGAGCTCTGGATTGCCTCGGAAATTCCAAGGGAAATTGGGTGGGAAGGTGAAGGAGCTTTCCATGTTAACATTCCTGGGAGAGACTCAAGTGCTGCAGAGCCTGAGCAGTTCCCATCCCCTGGGCTGTGTTTGCCAAAGGCCGTTCGTTATGCACCAACTTGAACGCTGCTTTTTGTGTTGAATCTGGTGTTCAGAGACGTCTCTTCCCAGCTCTCCCTGCAGGACTACTTACCGTAAGGTAACTTAAAAGAAGCTCCTCCTTGCCCCTTCTCCCCTTCAATGTGATTCCCCCCTACAGCTTGTTATTCCAGATTTCCCAGTGCCCTTAGATGCTGGAATGTATTTTCTGGAAGTTTTCTCTGCCTTTGACTGAAAACATGTAATTCGTGTTCTGTTTAATTAAGCAAGAGCAGAGCAAGGAATGGAGCCCGAGGAAACAATGGCAGCTGCAGTTGAGGTGCCTGGAAGAGGCTTTTATTGCCTGCAGAGGAGAACCTCAAAAACACAACTTTGGGATGTGTTATGATGTTGTTGTTTAGTGGGATTGCTGCAAGAATGAAGTGAGATGTTTTCTAGTTGGTTTGGTGTGTCGAGGATGTGAGCACAGTGGGTTGTAGGAGGCAGGGGCTGTGAGGGGAGCGAGAGGGGCTCTCAGGTGGCTGAAAGTGCCAGGAAGACTCTCATGAGCTGCCTTGGCTTGGGAGAGAGCCTTGGTTAAGATGGGGTTTCCCAACTGTTGTAATGCCCACTTAGAGCTGCCCTCTGGCCTGGGGATGTGGGCTCTGGGTGTTCTGTTTACACATCGGAACCAGGGGCTGGGTTTGGAGCTGTGTGCCTTGGGCAGTGAGACTGCAGTCTGTGGCTTTGGATCATCTGTTAAACAACTCCACAGGCTTTTTGTCTCTGCAGTATAAAGTGACCTGCCCGACTTCTGTGGGCTTAGACAGGTTCTGAGGGAGATGAGGTCAGTGAAGTAATGTTATTTATTGACTAACGAGGTACTGAAGTCCATGATGGGGTGGTGAGCAAAGCGGAGCTGGACTTTGACATTTATTGGACCAGGCCCTACAGACCTGCTGCCTTTATAGTTCCCATTTGTGCACGTCTCTGCTTGGCAAAATGAGAATGGACTGAGTGGTTCCCAGACCCCTTCCTGCTCATGAAAAAGGAGATTTGTTAATTTAAGAAATTAGTTTGGATGTTTGGAAAAAAAATAACCATTAAAAAAATGCCGCCTCCTCTTGGGGTTGCCAAGTGTGAGCATGTTTTTCTTGTCTGCAGTGTTGAGGTCTGGCCCTACCAGGCAGCTGAAAGCTGATTTTTCCACTGACTTGGGAAAGGGGACACAGGTTGCCAACCTCCTTTCTAAGTCCCCAAGCACAAGTTATCCCTTAATATCAGTGCAGCAATAAGCTGCTGTATGGAACTAGAGCAGTTTGGTTAAAGCTCCTAGGCATTATTCTTAAAAGAAGTTCCTGCTCCTTTAGATGAGTTTGAAGAAAAAAAAGTAATAATAATAATAATAATAAAAATCAGTCCTCTGGACAGTGACCAAGACTGGCAGCATAATTGACAGCAGGAACATTATTAGAATTATAGATCACTTGATTACAAGTGGCATTGGAGCCATAGTCTATCTCCTGCTCGGTATGACTCACAAATTCCCAAGCGAGCTGAGCCATTTCCAGAGTATCATCTCCCATCTGTCTCCCAACAAGGAGCTCTTCCTCTCCCTGTTTCTCCTCTGAGGCTGTTCTTTTTTTGTGGTCTGTAGTACAAACCTTCTATTTTCAAAGTACTTTTGGCTCAAGCTATTGGGTGAGATTTAGAGCTTTGCCTAATGAGTTCCCTTTGCTCTTCTAGTAGAAATTTCCAGTTCTCCCTTGCTAATATGAGATGTAAATGTTCCTCAGAAGCAAGAGGCTGTTGTGTGCTGTTTCCATTGTCACTTCAGACAGTCTGGGAGCTGGTGAGCAATAAATAATGCTGGTGAAACCGAGAGACTTTTTGGCAATTTGGGATAAACAGAGACAGGGATTAGAAATAAGTGCATCCCCTCTATAAATTGTTGCAAATGCCATGCTTTGTTTCATAAAGTCATATGGCACAGTCCCTATAAAGCTGAAATCAAGAATTTGGGTCTAATAATGTCTCCTTCCTTGCATAAGGAATATTCAGTGACATCATTCAACAAAAATGCAGGGCTCTCCTGCATGTGCAGCTCCAGCTCAGGCTGCAAGGGGCGGGTGAGGAAAAGCTGACAAATGTTGAGTGTTCCTTTCAAGTGGGATGACTCTGTTCTGGGTGAAGGTGAACCCATCGGGCTGCCAGCAAGGTATTCCCAAGTCCTCTTTTCCCGACTGCCTGTTCCCGCTCTCCCATTTCGGACGGAGCCAGAGGGCTCGGTGGCAGGCAGGGTGTTGTGTGTGCTCCGTCCCTTGGGAAAAGGAAGGCTGGCTCTCACCCCGAGGTGTTCCACAGGGCTGCAGCAGCCTCCTCTCATCTGGCTGCTCCCGGGCTGTGCAGTGACATGCCTGGGCGTGCAGGTTATCTGGGATGGAATTGCCCGGGAATGGAGCCGCATTCCTCCCGACGAGCAGCGTGGCACAGGGAACCGCAGTGCAGCTTAAAAGCAAATCCCGACTCTCACATTTAAATGCTCTAAAGTAGGTTTTTTCCTCTCCCATTTGGTAACACTTTGATCTTTTATCCATTGATCTGCTTCCTGATCACACTGTTCAGGTTGAAGTGATGCCTTAGTTCGTGTGTGTTTCATCCCTGCTATCAGAGTATCTGCTCTGGAAGGATATCAGAGCTTGTCTGAGTTCTGGTGGATGCCACACAAAACCTCCCCGAACAAAAGCAGGTCTTGTGGGGTTAAGCTTTAATACTACAGGGATATAAAAATGGCTGGAGGATTGTTATGTAGTACACAGCTTCTTTTGTCTGTAAGTGATATGTATCCTGCCTCTAGGGCTTAAATCCCTTTTTTCCGAGGGAGTACAGAACCTCACACAATAATACTCAGGTAGGGCTCTTAGCCTGAGCAGTCGGTTTAAATCTTGTTGGTGTGGTCTGGACAGATAGAGTTGCTCTCCTTTGGCTGTTTGATGTCTGCTGTCAATGAGCAGTGCTGTTCTCAGAGCCAGAATGCTTCCCAGTGTAACAAAGATCAAATATTTTCAGAGAATGGAACTGATAGTTTCCATTATACAATCTTCACAAGAAATTTTCCAGGGAAGCCAACTGAGCTTCTTTCATTTACTTTAATAGGAAGTCTGGCCCCTGAATCTTGTTCTGAGATACCAGTTTGTATTTTTAAGGATTAATTGTGTGCTTTTCCATTGGCTGCCCAGGATTTATGGGGACGTTCAGTTTGCTGGTTTTTTTGTAACAATACAGGTATTCTGAACAGAGAGGGAGGGGAAGAAGGGAACGCTGAGGACCTGTAATAAGCTGTAAAAGGTGGGGCTGAGTGAAGAAAGAACATCTTTTGTATGAAAATAGATGTTCAGAGATCAGCTGCCTGAAGTAGCTTCACTTCCAGATCAGAAAAAAAAGAGTAAAGAACATGAATTTGATGTAACTCAAGGCAGTAAAATATTTAATGAGCCACGGAACCATAAAGCACTGCAGCTCATCTGCTTTCACTGAAATGATGCCAGTCCATGCCAGCAGGAACATCCGTGCCCATTCACTCTTCCTCACCCTCATGGACATGTTCTTTGGTGTATAATGAGTCACAGTGACTGAACTTCCAGCACAGGAAACCTTCCAAAAAAAACCCCTGAAGCAAAGAGGTGAGAGAGTCTGACAAAGTAACTACCCCGGCTCAGCTCTGAGAAGGACACGGACTGATCTTGTCCTGTTCTAAAGCAGCTCCATCTGTCCGGGCAGCTGTGGCTGCCTGCACCGACCTCGGGGTTAGACATCAGGGCACGTGTGCCAGAAGTGTCGTCCTCTGATACCCCCAAACTCTTCCAGAGCCACAGGATTCCCCCCTGAGCTATCTGCCGTTCAAATGATTGTGCTGGTACTGAATTCCTCCAGGACTAATCCTGCTAAGCACTGCTGTCCCACAGATGAAGTTGCCATGCGTTTGTCTCCACGTGTGGGTGTCACTTCACTGATTGACGTGCTCCCTTTCACCAGAGGAGATCTGGACAACACACAGAATGGAGAAGGTGGGGCTTGGTGGAAAGATAATGGCAGTGAGGAGGTGACTTCCCAAAGAAGCTGAATGAGGGACCAAAGACAAGAGGAGAGGAACAGCTTCAAACAGGCAGGTGCTCTGGCAGGGACATCTCTTGCTCAGGTTTTGCTACAAGAGTCTAAACCCCCTCCTCTATTTCTACTCATTGTAAAGGAATAGTGATCCTCACGGCCCTCTCTCTTTAAAATAATGTCAAACTGGCTCTGTGCTTTCACAACACAACATGTTAGGGCAACGTTTCAGAGCTCAGCTTGTAATTACAAACTGAAGGAGACTCCCAGAGATTCAAACAGTTACCAGCACTAGGTAGGATCCCAGGTTTCTGTCTGGTGTTTTGGAGGAAGCCTTTCTTGGCCTTCTTTCTCTGAGGAAGGTATCCAGTGAAAGTTTGGGAAAGCTGAGTCTCCTGTATCCAGTGGGCAGAAGAGAGGTGAGAAAAGGGAAAGAGAATGGCAGGCAATGACAGAGGATACATGTGAAGACAGCAGGTAAGGGGAGAAAGGAGCTTTAGGGGTGAGAGATGACTGAAGAAGCCAACATCACACAGAGCCCTCAGAGCTGTCCTTTGGGAACACAGCTGAGACCTCCTCGTGGTATGTGAAGGACTGACTGGGTCAGGTGTATGTGTACATGTTATCCATACGTGTGTGAGTGTAAAATAATTAACCCCAGCACGAGCAGTCTGGCTTCTGGAGAAGCTGCTGCTGGAAAAGCAGAGGTTTCTGTGACTACAGAAAATACTGGTGGGAGGCAAAGAAGAGTTGGTGCCTTCTGACTGCTGGGGTCAGTCCAGTGTAAGTCATCCAGCTGTGTTCTTGTAGTAACTATTGTACAATAAACACTTAAAGTAACTTCCACTATTCACAAAAATTGTCTTCTCCAGGTTAGCAACATGCAAGAGGTGCTGGGAGGATGCATGGAGTGCTGGTGACTCCTGTGCTGCTGGGAGAGGCCATCACATCCCCGCTGCCAAGGCTGAGCTCGGTGCGTCTGCCTCCACACTGACACCAGCAATCCTGCCCAATGCATGGCACGTGTGGCAGCAGCACTAAAGCAGGACACTCTCCTGAATGTGGAGTTCCAGGGAAGGCACTCACTGTCCCTTCCAGAGCAAGCCTGCAACATCCTGAAATTGTTGCTTTTTCTGGGATATTTTTATTTCTCGACTGACACTGCAGATATCTGCCCTGAGTGACTTTGTTTGCCCTGGAGCAGGCTCCTTGCTACGCTGCTCCGAAAGCTGGAGATGGCTCTGACTTCTCCTAAACCTTCAGCAGGGGATTTGACCCAGAGAGAGGAATCCGTGCTCCACGATGGAAACTGCTTCCGTTTCCTCTCTGCAAACAACCTCACAGGAGGTAAGTGGAAGGTTACTGTTCCCTCATCTGAGAGTTGGGTACTGAGAAGAGATTCTTTCCTTTTTCTCCAAACTGACTCCTGTTGTACTGAGATTTCTTCCAGTTTTCTTTAAATTGGAGTGAATTGTGCCTGTATGTTCCTCGGTGCCCTTTTTCTGTGTGGTTGGTGTGGCGACTGAAGTTTGTGTGAAGTGCAGTAAAAACACAACCCCTGTCCTGCACACCAAGGATATCTTGGAATCAGTCTTTCTTCTGTCCTTTCTTGTGCACTCTGTGAGGTTTCAGTCACGTGAAGGGACCTTCATCTGCAGAATTCCTAACATTTGTAAAAAAATGTAAATTACTGTGGGATGAGACTGTCAAGAGATTGCAACTTTTTTCCTTGATTCTTTCAAGTGCTTCTGGAAAATCTTTCTTGAAGTTGATGAGACTGGGATTTACAGTGCCTCAGGTTGTGGCTCTGTGCCATGAGGTCTGAACTGAGCTGAGAGAGGCAGAGCTCAAAGAACAGCTATTGTTGGCTGTTGCTCTTTTTTCAGTGTTGACAGCTCAGCAGAGGAAAATGAGCTCTTCTCTTAGGAAGCTCTGGAGATTACAGATGTGATTGTGCACATCAAGTGCCGACTGGAGATGGGTAGGAGGGAGGGAATTGTGTAACTGATGTCTGTGGCAGATGAATCTGTGCTATGGCAGAGATCTGAGGGAGGAGGAGCTGGTTTTCTTGCATTTAAAATAAAAAAAGGGAGATGATTTAGCTCAATATTTAAATCAAAACTTCATTTATTCAACACAGGACTCGTTTGCTTGAAATGCATTTCATTTACTGCCTACAGTCATGAAGTAGACAACACTAAAAGTTTTGGCTGGGTTCTCACAGGAACTAACTTCATAATCTTCAATTTCCAGCAATTGTGAGATCAATTTAGCTTTCTGCTGGCTTACAGTTGGGGCTGACAAGTATATTTTTTACTAGCTGAATATATCCATATTGTAGGTGTATTAAAAATAGCCTGTCAATGAAATATAATCCATGATTAACTGTCACTACACTAGTTCTTACCTTTCTTACACATTTAGTAATATTAGTTTTTGTCCTGGTGGAAGTAGCTGTCATGTTTTATCATAAATTGATTTGCAAGAGGTTTGGAAAAGGAAAGTGCAGAACTTTAGAGGTGCAATAGGTGCATTGCATCACCTGTGTGTCCTGGCACTGCAGAGGTAAGATGATATGTCCCAGTTATTGCTGCATCACACAGGCTCCTTTTCTGTTGTGGTTTGGTGACTCCTGAGCTGTGTGTTACACACATGTGCACAGGAAGCTCTGCCAGTGTGCAAGGAAATGGCAGGGAGAGCTGCAGGGACAGAAAGTCTGCATTGTGCACAGCAGCACTGCCAGCATTCCAGGGCCAGTGGCTCTGGACCTGAACAAAGGCTGGTGTGGGCTCAGGAATCCCTTTGCAGGCTGGGTCAGAGCACCCACTCGAGCCTGGCCTCCCCCCCGTTAACTCTTTCCAGGACTGGTCTGAGTGCAGGGACAGCTCTGATTTACTGGCTCTGCACTGGAACAACTGCTGAGCAACCTGCCCAGACTGCCCCTGACACTGCTGAGCTGCTGCTGGGGCAGCTGGGCCTTCAGAAATAACAGTCCAGGCCCAGCCTCCCACATGTGGTGCTTTCCTTTGCTCATCCTTAGCAAAGGATGGAGCTGGACAGTAAAATCACCGGTTGGAGTAAATCCAGTGCAGTTAAATAAAAGCTCCTCAGTTGATCATTTGGCCCCAGAGTTTCGTAGCTACCTGCAACCTACTTCTGTACTTACTCCTCTTGGATGGCTTGGAACTCTTGGCACTCTTGTGCAGCTTTGAGATGTTTTATCAGTTGAGACAGTTTTCAAAACTTCTTGCTTTTTTTTGGAGTAAAAACCTCTCTTGTCTGCGTAGGTTGTACATGGATGAGGCAGAAGATTGCTATGTAAAAAGGAAATCTGAGTGGAATGCAATTAACTTTTACATAATTTGATTATATATAATGTCATTAAACGTTATTACAGCAGCATTGGGAGAGTCCAGAATCAAGGAGGGATATGGCAAATTCGGTAATCCTCTATTTTTCAAATACACTCTGACATGTCTAGACTCACTCTCCCCTTGTAATCTGATGAAAGAGTGCTGTGCATAGACATGCAAAATCCTGTTTGCTTAGATATGTGGTACCAGATTAGCCTGGAGAAGGACCTGAGCTGGCCCTCAGCTGGGGTGGAACATCTGCCTGCCTGGGAGAGCTGCTGCCGTGGCTCTGGGGACCTTCAGGGGTCCTTCCAACCCACACCTCTGTGGGTTCAGGTGGAGCTGAGGAACAGACACACAGCTGATGTTACTGAACTGGCACCAGCTGTCTGAAAGGCACTTGAATTCAAGTTTAGGTTTCTGTGGAACTGCCCATCAGTTAAAATAAAGTGTGACCTGATACTGTGGTTCTACCAGTTGTGCTTGTACAAGTGAGTGAGTGAAGAACAGCACCTGGTTTGGGTTTGGTTGGTGCAGTTTGAATCCAATCTGAACAGGCTGTTTATCCCTCTGGTGTTTGAACATGCAATCCCCCTCGACTGGGTCCAGCACAGACAGTGGCTGCTACAACACTGTGACACCAAGTCCTGAGGTTTTTGCACAGCCTCAACTTAGTTGTGTTTTGCACACCTTTTCTGCTCCCTGGATGGAGGGTAAGGCTGTAGTGGAACAGACCCTGCCAGCTGCTGTTTGTCCTTTCTGCTGCAGAGGCAGAAATCACGAGTGAGGTTTGCAGAATGCACGATTGTTTCCCTTGTTGGCAATGTCAGCTTATACTAATTGATTTAATGAGCCCACAGACTGTTGTAATAAAGATATAAGTCTGAGGATACAGTCCTGGACTACTCAGCAGACCCACACTCTAGTTCTGATTCTATTATTGACTTCATGTTTGGCTGCTTTTATAACTTCACCCTTGTGTTGTCTCTTATTTTGATTATAAATGGAACTGCTATTGTTGCACAACAGACACTTCCCAGTCATGTTTGGGTCTTTATTACCTATTCTGAAATACAAATAATAACAATAATGTTCAACCTCAGCCATTCAGAACTGAAATAACTGTGGTGAGGTCTGGACAGTGACCATTGTGGGTTCTGATACCAACTGCTTGGGAACTGTCCTGCAACATACAACCTGTAGACCCTAAAAGAGGCTGAACCCTGGAGGCTTTTAATCTCAGGTGGTGGTGGTCTGGAGTAGATCTGAGGGCTGCTGGAACAGTGAATCTGAGTCCATTCTCAGTTTATGCAAAAGACTGTTTCCCAATGTTCATGCTCACATTCTTTAATACTGTCTCAGAAGGAAGTTTTGTTTGTTTGTTTTTGTTTTTTTTTTTTGCCTGCTTTTTTAGTAAAGTGCACTGTAATGTAGTTTTGGAGGCTCTGTGCCGAGATGCCTAGAGCTGTGTAGTCTCCCAGCTCCTACTGGGAGTCCTACAGACATTCCCAGTGCAATCTGTTGGAAGGCAGGAGCCTGCTGATGAGTTGACACCTGCAGTGGAGCAGAGAAGTACCCACCTTGTCTGCAGTTCACACAGCATTTGACTCTGGAGAGGGATTTTGGTTTAGAATCGTGAAATACTAACAGCCACCTGTCTTATAGCGGAGTTTTGTTGGGATAACTGTGTGGAAGGGTGTGAATCTGGGAATCTGTCCTTCAGGCAGAGCTGTGCTTTGGTCGTGCTCCAGTGGCAGTGGGAATGCTGCAGTTGGGCCTCACCTTTCTTTGCTCTGTGCTGGTCAATCAGGAGACTGTAATAAAAAGGGAGTGTTCCCTGGATACTCAGTTTATAAGGCAGCTCTGCTGCTTCGGTAAAAGTTAACCATGAAAACGAGATAACAGGCACTGACTGGACTAGGCTGCGGAATTGGTGTTTTTTCTGGATCAGAAAGCAGATCGCCTGTTACCCTCTGTTTCTTCTTCCGCCTCCAGCAAAATCTCCCCCCTCAGGTGCTCTGCTCTCTCTCATACGTCTGCTGCTGCCTGGAAAGACAGTGGAAGGGTGTCGCGGGAAACGGGACGAACGCGGCCGAGCAAGCAGCGCTGCCGGCACAGCCGGTCCCGAGCTCGGGCTGCCCCCGGGCCGTGTCGCTGTTGCCATCTGCTGGGGGAGCGTGTGCTCGGTCACAGCCCCGAGCAGCCCCTGCCTCTGCCCCAAAGCGGGGCCGGGACGGCGCCTCTGCCTCGGCACCGGCTCTCGGAGCGCGGCTGCTCCTGCCGGCAGCAACAACCCCGAGTAACAGCTCCCGTGTGCCCGCGAAACCGCTGCGAGCTGCGAGGCAGGGTGAAAGTTCTTCACAGATGCACCTGGTAGCAGGGAAGTTAGATTTCTTCACGGTTTGATTCTTTGAAACTGCTGAGGTAAGTAAAAGCAATGCTCACTCAGATGGTTGGAGTAAGCACAGGATGTGTAGAGGTGGAAAACTAAGTTCTGGATTGACTGATACATATATTGTGCTTGATAATGCTGCGAGGGGAAAAATATGTTCCTTTCATTCATTCCGATGGGCCCTCAGCCCGTGTGTTGTCAGAGATGGGAGGGGAGCAATTGCAGTCGTCTCTAACAGAGTACAGCTATACTGGCATTATCTGTGGGAAGCTCTGGAGACACTGCCATCAGCTGTGAACGAGCCTGTCAGTCAGAGCTGCTCAGGAGATGCTGTTCTGGGAGGCACCCTAAACAAAGCTCAGTCTCTCCCACTTTCTCACAAGTAAATTATTTGTATCTGCTGGTAAAATTAACCCTGAATGCAAATACAGGTGACTCTCAGCCTGTGTGTCCTACAGCCTGGACTATTACAGGCTGGCTTTGATGTGCCCTGGGAGCTGGGCACAGAGTGTTTTAACCCCCAAACCATCCCTGACTGTGATACCGTGAAACCTGCCTGGTTCCAGTGTTGCTCAGGTCCCGGAGCCTTCCAGTGCCCTTCATCTCCAAGCACTTTGCTATTTATCCCCACATCAGAATCTTATCTCTCAGTTCGATCTCAGGTTAAAGGCTTCGGCAGGGAGAGGAATGCTTTGTTTCTCCAGAGAACAAATAACTACAGTTGTCTTCTGAAGCAAATCACGGTGGTGATTGTACAGTTATCAAACTATGAGGAACTGCCTGATGGGTGGCTGCTGCCTCCTGCCAGGCAAACCCAGGATCCTTCACTGGCTCTAGGGGGAAGAAAGGAGAATGCTCTTCAACTCCTGACCTCAGAGCTACTAACCATGAGGTCAACCTGTGAAGAGAAGCTGTTCTGTTATGGACCTTCTCTGTTGAAAAAGCTCTGCACAAAACAGAAGAGCTGTGAAGAGTTTAGAGAAGAGTGAATGAGATTATTTTTGGCAATATCAGAACCGTGATATTCCCCTGAAGTAATAATCTTTTCCCTCCTGAAATGCTGAAATTCCAGGCAATTGGCTCAGTGAAGAAGATTTTAAACCTGTTTAGAGACCATTTTAATCCCCTTAAAAGTGCTGTATCTCCTACTGAACTGAAAGGGGGGGGGTGTGTGTTCCCACCAGGCCAGCAGGATCTGGGATTGGATCTAAGGAAGAGGAAAGTCCAGGGTTGTGTCACAGTGAATGAACTGTGTGTTTACATATGCAGGTACTTGGAATGTGTGAGACTGTTAGTGAAAGTCAGAGGAAAAGTGTTCCGAGGAAGTGTCCTCCAGCACCAGGCAAATCTTGGTAAGAGGGGCAGATGCAGGAGCTGGGTTGCTGTCAAGATAATGCTTAAAAATCAAGAAATGAAGCTTAATGAAAGTTCAAAATGCTCATTTGCTAGAATGAAATATGAAAATAGAAATAGAAATATGTTAGAAGCCCTGGCATTCAGATCCACGATTGCAGAACAGGTTTTGTCCTCATTTACTAGAAGAAATAAGGAATAGATGGACAACAAAGTACTGTTTGAAGAGGGGGGGGAAACATCTGTGCTTTATCCAGCATGGTGTCCTCCAGAGGAAAATGGTTAATGAGGAAAATCTAGTTCACTAGTTTTTCTCATGGAGCTCTAAGTAAAAATTTGCATCAGAGTTTTACTGTGGGCAGGGATTAAAAAGTTAAAACTCCCAAGAGATGCAAATATCTACAGTGTTTATATATATATATATATATATATGGTAGTTGTCCCAGGAAAACACTAAACCCGTGGAAAGCTTTGCAGTTTTTTTCCCTGTTGACACGAGAGATGCCAGGAAGGAGATGCCAGTCAGGGAAGAGTTAATTGTTCCAGCAAAAAGTAGTTTCGATCAAATCCTACCTTTTCTCTCCCCCGCTGCCTTGGTGTTGTGTACAGTGCAGGAGCTTGTACCATCTCAGCACTGACAGTGATTCCTCAGTGACTGAGCTAATAAATGGGATGAAACTTAAACTGCTTTCTCACACGAGCACAGAGAGGGACTTGCAGAAGAGGGAGCAAGCCGGAGGGAAAATGCAGAGTGTTTTTACATTCTAACACAGGCAATTGAGAGACGCACTCTCATTTCTCCAAGCCGATGGATTTAGGAAGCCCATCGCAGAAGCACAGTAGGTGGATTTACTCTTTTTATTGCATACACTGGAATTTTAGCTAGAGGATAAATTGCACTCATGCTTGTGGGCTCAGTTGTTGTGTAGTAGTACTCTGATAACGTCACATTGCTCTTCCTTTTTTCTCACTTGCTCGAAGATATTTAGCTGTTTGACCCAGCTTGTAAGAGGATAATATTTTTTAGATCTTATCAGCCCACTGTCATTCCAAAAGCTCTTTTATCTTTAGGAAGGCGTGTTTTATTAATTGTGGCCATAGTATCTAGATGAACATGAAGGCTGTTAGTTCAATGAAAATCCATCCCACTGACAGCAGACGAAACACGCTGCTCCAGAGGAGCAGAGTGCTGAAGACACAGCAGTGCCCAGTTGTTTACTCAGGGCAGCTTCAACAGCTGTAGACATTCCATGTGAGTGTGCCTGGCAAAGGTTACTGATGGAGGAAAGGAAGGATGGCTTTTAATAAGAGATACTTATCTCTTCTCTCCCATTGCTCCCCAGTGCCATCAGTCACTGCTGCCTGGAGCAGGCACATGGGGCTGAGGTACCTGTGCTGTCTGTGGTTACACAGGAGTTCTGCTCATCAGACTGTGCACTCACTCCTCTCTTTGCCTGTGGTGCACAGTTCATTAAGGCCATTAACACGTGTAGGTCTCAGATTATTCTGCAGTGGGGTGTGTGTTTTGTGGCTCTGTGTGTCTGTCAGCTCATGCTTGTGCAGAGGGGTGTTCTCGTGTCTGTGGCTGTCAGAGGCTCACATCCCCAGTGAGGGTTGTAACACTTCAGCTCTCCTGTGTGATGAGCCGTTCTGAGGAGATAATTAATCAGGCAAATGACTGACAAGTAAATTACAACCAGCACGGGCAATGCATCTCCCTGGTAGAGGCACCTGCAGGCACTCAGGTGCTGTGCAAGCAGGTCCACAGTTCTATTCTTGCATTTTTCTTCTCTCTGTGGGCTTTATATAACCTTCCCTACTCATCTCACATGCGTTTGCACAGTCCTACTGAGATGATTAATCCTCCTCTGGAAGAGCTTTTTTAATAGTGCAATACCAGATATTAGATTCAAGCTTCTTACAGGCTGGGTAGGGATAAAGTCTGGATTCTCGTGACATCCCATACACAAAGTCGGGGTGTCGCAGTGACTTTGCCAGTGCCTGTCCCGGGCGGTGGGTGCCGTGCTCCGTGCCTGTGCCTGTGCCAGGCGGTGGGTGCTGTGCTCCGTGCCAGTGCCTGTGCCCGGGTGGTGGGTGCCATGCTCCGTGCCTATGCCAGGCGGTGGGTGCCGTGCTCCGTGCTGGCTGTCCCGGGCGGTGGGTGCCATACTCCGTGCTGGCTGTCCCGGGTGGTGGGTGCCATGCTCCGTGCCTATGCCAGGCGGTGGGTGCCATGCTCCGTGCCTGTGCCAGGCGGTGGGTGCCATACTCCGTGCTGGCTGTCCCGGGCGGTGGGTGCTGTGCTCTGTGCCTGTGCTGGGCGGTGGGTGCCATACTCCGTGTCAGTGCCTGTGCCAGGCGGTGGGTGCCGTGCTCCGTGCCTGTCCC
>JAYRBT010000056.1:4636962-4687289 GCA_036023395.1 Myiotriccus ornatus | reverse complement strand
GGAGCAGAGCTTTGGCACACCATGGCTCAGCTGCTCCAACAGCACGTTGGGCTTTCTCTGCATAGCTGGGAAAGTGGCCCTTTTAGTCCCTTCTCAGGACTTAAGTGTTTGTGATGTGACAGCACCACACCACAAGTCACTCTTCTGCTCTGGTTAGTAGAATCAGAGAGCTGGGAATGGGCAGTGAAGGAATTGGGGCATGCTATGCTCTGTGTAATATGGATCTGACAACGGTGGGGGTTTGTTCTGTGCTCTCCAAACCCAAGTGCTGCGACCTTTCCCTGCCACTTATGCACTTCTGGTGTGAATGTGGGTCCACAAAAGGCAGATCAGAGTTTGCCATTGATTCCAAGTCAGCACATTGGCTTCTCATAGAGAAATCTCCCATGGTTTAAACTACTGTTACTTGGAGGGAGACAATCTTTTTATTGTGAACAGCTTTGGTCTCTGTGATAGCACAGTCTGTGTTCTCCTTACCTCAGAAAATTTGCATGTGCTGTGAATGCCTTCAAATGTTTCTCTGACACTCGTTCTCTGACCCTGTTCTAACTGCACAGCAGAAAACTCCCAGGGAAATAAAACATTTTACTTTATGAATTTGATACCATACATTACCCAGGTGCTGATTCTGAATATCTTACAGTCTCACAAGTGAATATAATTTTCTCTTTAAAGGAAGTATAACCTGGTAAAGCACAAGCTTTGCTCAGTTTGAGGGGCTAATCAGTGAATTGGTTGATCAGCCTTAGCTGTTTTCTTTGCATTGGCTGTGTCTCTTGATCAAGTTGTGAGCAATAGGCGCTGGTGGAGATTTGTCTCCAGGCAGTGTACTGAATCTGCCCTGCAGTGGGAAGGCTTTCTGTCCCACTGTTCCCCAGAGGTGTTGTCTTGGAGGCACTTTCTGGGCCTCAGTCCTTGCCTGGCTTCTCCCTTTCGAAGTGAGACAGTGGTTTGGTGATAACTGCACTTCCCCCAGGAAATGAGAGCAGTGGCACAGAAAGGGAGTTACTTCTGGGATAAAGCTGGAACGTTCTCTGCAGTACTGGCCCTGATCAGCTGATCCTGAAGTGCATTGATGCAGGAGGATGTAATGTGGTGTAAGTACATGGTGCCCCAGAGGCTCCTGGAATAAGTGCTCCTGGCTGGGCTGCTCAGGAGATGAGACCTCAGGGGACACAGCTAGTGCTGGGCACCACTGAACAAATGGGACCATGTTTTACTGAAAGTAGCCCTGAGCCAAAGCCTGAAATCATTCCCAAGATGTGTGTGTCAGTGGCACGTAGGACAGGCAGGAACTGTTCCTGGTTGGAACTTCTAGGCAGCACCATCATAAAGAGATGCTGAATTCCTGTCCAGAAGGTGGACAGAACTCAGAGGTCTGTGCCCGCCTCCTGTGTGTTGTGTTTTGGGACACAACAATAATGTGTATTGTTTCCCAGACACTTCCCATTCATTCTGTGTTAATAGTTCCTTGCAAGTTAAAAAGGAGGGAAACACGTGGTCTTTGCCAAGAAGAGAAATCAGAGAGAAGCCCAAAGAGAACAGCTTGCCTATTTTTATCAGCAACTGTAGACTTGCTTTCTAAACTTAATAGAGTCTGGGAGGATCCCACAAGTGTGTGTCAAGCTGGAGGGACACAGGGGAGGCATTAACAAAAAAAGAATTGATTTTCGTTTCCCTCTTAAATGAAGCAGCACCCCACTGGTGTTTGCTGCCTGCTGAATGCAGTACACCCCAGGGGAGTTAAAAGTGAGTTATTCCTTTCTTTCCTGACATCCACGAGTTCTGCCTTGAGTTCTGTTTTGAGGGAGTGAAGCAAAACCCATGGGTGCATCCTGCCTGAGAGCAGGGAAGCAAGGAGTTAATAGCCCGTTATCCCAGGTGGCTGAACACTTGGGTTGCAGTGAAAGGCTGGGAACACTCACTGAGCTCCTGCGCTGCTCTCTACCTGTCAGCAGCTCCCGCTCCACTCCTGTGCAGGGAAGGAAGGATGAGCCTGCTCAGCCCGGAGCCAGGGAGCTCCCCTAGGAGCCTCGGGATGCTGCGTTAGGCACCGACGGGCAGCGCTCTGCTCCTCGCTCTTTCCAAGAGTCTTTTGAAATACCAGGGATGTGCATACGGTCTGTGCTGCTTCCTCTAGTGTGTTCCCTCGAGTCTCTCACTGGAATATGGATGATGCAAGCACAATTAAATGCCTCAGTCCAGAGAAAGGTAAGGTAAAATGTTTATTTTCATCACACTTTTTGAGGGAAATTAGTTTTACTGTAGAGAAAAGTACAGCTTGCAAAGCTTCTTTGGACACTTGTTTTCTCTTATTCAAACTTAAATGCTTAAAACAAACAGAGCAGTTTCTTGAGGGAGCCTCTGCTGTACCTTTGCCTCCTATTACCACAAAGCTTAAATAATAAATGTATCTCTCATGGCTGCTTCTTCCTGCACGAAAAGTGCAGCGAAGGAGCTCACCAGGTATGTTCGTGTTCCTTTTCTGCTCCCTTAACTCGCTGCTGTCACCAGAAGAAAGGCTGTCTATTTTTAACCGGAGACCTTCTGCTACCCACACGGGAAGAGAGGAGAGAGACTCCAGTACTGTTGTGAGTCAGATGTATTGTTTTAATTTTTCAACGCAGGTGATTTGCTGCTCATTAGGCGTAGTTTCTTCACACCCGTCCGACAAGAGGAGGGCGCGGAATGGTCGGGGCTGAACTTGCCCGTGGTGGGATGAAGGCGGGGATGGAGTGGGGGATGCCTGGAGCTGGAGCACTGTGCTGCAGTGTCCTGCATGCTGGACCTGGAGCTCAGACCTGCACTGAGGGATGCCTGAGGAACCCTGGGCATTCAGGACCGGTTCTCAAAAGCCCAGTTTTTATTTTTAAAAGCTTTATTTCCTCGTTGATTTGTTTAGTAAAAGCCCAGAGAGAGAAGCCCTTCCCTGTGATATATTTTAATTGACTCAAATGCCCAGCTTGTCTCTGTGCATCTTGTATTTTGTGCCTGTTAGGCAAGTGGTTTTACAGGAGTTATGCAACAAGTAAAGAGGGCTGTGTTCAGTTTGTGTGTTCAGAAAAGCTGCTCTGTGTGCTCTGGGTCCTGCTCTGACACCTCTGTGTCTCTGGGGAGCAGAGCAGGAGCCCCACTCCCTGTGTTTGCAGCTGTAGAATACTTTCTCCCACATTCTTGGGTCCCTTTCCATGTCTTTTGAGGGACACACTCATTAAAGTTCTCTTTCCTTTCCTAAAAATCATTTCTAGATGAAAACATCACATAGAAAAAGCTCCAATTGTGCATGGAAATAGCCTTTGTTTTTTCTGTGGTTTATGACCATTTTGGAAATTATTTTATGTATAGATAAAAATAAGATTGAATCCAATAATACTTCTAGTCTGTGACATATTTAGTGACTCTGAGAACTATGCATACAATCCAGGTAAGTAATCAAAGTGTCTCAGTCTGCATCAGAACAACAGGAAAATGTTAACCAATATTTTCCTCTGAGATTTGTTAAGAGTGAAGCAGAGATGATGAGATGCATTTGGGCATTGTCAATATTTATTTAAATAGCAAAAAAACCAGATTTTAAAACTTGGCAGAAGAGTTTATTTACTTGTGCCATATTGCTGGAGTAGAGGCTGGAGATTTGGAAGCATGGAAGCTTTAACTGAACTGGATAAATAGAGAGGAACTATTTCCTATGGGCAAGATCTTGTCTCATTCCAGTGAAAGAGGGTGACTTTCTTAAATCTTCAGAACCTGGGAATCCCCAGGTTTTGGATTGAGTTAATCGAGATGGTACATTTAGCATGGAATCACAGAATGGTTTGGGTTGGAAAGGACCTTAGAGCTCATCTCATCCCTCCCCCTGCCACGGGCAGGGACACCTTCCACTGTCCCAGGTTGCTCCAACCTGGCCTTGGACACTTCCAGGGATGGGGCAGCCACGGCTTCTCTGGGCAAGCTGTGCCAGGGCCTGCCCACCCTCCCAGGGAGGAATTCCTTCCCAGTGTCCAGTGTGAACCCACTGTCTGTCAGTTTGAATCCACTGACGTACCTCTGTTGAGTGCATTTTCTAACAGAAGTGTTTCAGGGCTGAAAACTAAAACAGTTTGGTTTTGAAAACGTGGGGATGGGACAGTCTGAGTATTCCTCCTGTAATGATTGTTCTCTGAAACATGGTGTACCAGTGTGGATCCGTTTGCAGTTTACACAGGCAGTGTCCTCAGGGAAGGTATGACGGAGCAGGAATTGTGTCACCCTTTTGGCTTCTCACTGCTGGGTTCAGCTTCCAGCTTCTGGGAGCAGGGGGAGAGAGAGGGGCTGTCCTCGAGGATGTCCTGAGGACCATCCCTGCAGCAGTCAGGAGGTTCAGTCCCTGCCTGCAGTCAGAAGGGCTGAGGAGGGCTCGGTGTGTGGCTAAACCCGCTCGGGGGCTCTGCCAGAGGGTGTCGTTCTAGGCCAGCCAGTGGAGGCACCTCCAGGGATTTGCCACTCTCCTTTTCTAAAGGGTTCTGGCTGCCTGGAAGCTGAATAGTCATGGATGATGATCCAAACAATTACTTGCTCCCAGTAATTCTGGAATGTTCGTCTGTCACTAAAGAGACATCGGATACTGTCAGTGCCGCTGGGAGAACGGGCCATGCCCTGAGTGAAGCATCTTGCCTGGGAAAGTCCTTCAGGAATGTGACAGCTGGAAAACACCTTCCAGTGGAACAGCTCACGAGCTGGAGCTGCAGAATTTCAGCCTCCAAACTGCACCAGGCTTTGGGAAAGATCGGCACACAGGTTTCCTTCCTTCCCCAGCATCACAGCCACTCAGCTGGCCTTGTCACTGACGATGCACTCCCTGGGTTTGCTGCTCTAGCCCTCAGTTAGAGGTGGGTTCCAGGTGCCTCATCTTCAGTTGGATTTAAAAAAAAGGGAGAGAAACACTGCAAAGAAAATGTCATGTTATTGCTAAGTGGCCAACTTAAAATTAACTGATACCGTATGGGCTGATTCTTGTGATTCAAATCCCGTCTGTCCCTGACAATCATCTGCATGGGGAATGTGAGTTTAGTTCACCTAAAAGGGGAAGCTTTCCTGTTACAGGGAATTACAGGAGGAGGAATAATCACTATTGGCCTCTGCAGGTCTAAAGACATTATGTGGCAGAGAGAAACTAAATTTTCTGGCATGACATGGCCTGACATGGAGTGAATGTGGACCAGCCCACTCTGAACAAAGTCCAGAACCACTGTTGGATGTGGATCTAGGTGGAATATTTTCTGGAGAGCCCATTTTCCCAGTGAGCTGACTCTTTCATATCAGCCTTCAAGTGCCTGCTTATCGTCTGCGTGATCCCTGGGGGGAAATGAATCTGTCAGGCTGCTTTGTTTCAAACTGAGGTGGATATTGGAGGCCAGAGCAGAAGATAGAAATACATTTCCTGGAGGAGCCCAGGAGCAATTACTTTGCTTCCTGAACGTTTACCTGAACTACACTGAATCCAAGACTAAATAAACCCAGGCAATAATCTCCATGAGTGCAGTGCCTGCCCTTGCTGTGGGCTCAGCAGCTGCCCTCACTGTGCAGCTCTGCTTCTGCTGGTGGTGATCTCCCCTCTCGGGGCTTACAGCGGGTGGTTCCTGCCTGAAGAAAACCACAGTTATGGTCACCTTTCAAGCTTACAAAAGGACCTGCCATTGGTTTCTAAGATGTACAGATGCTGGGTTCTGTAGAGTGATATATTTTTGAAGGAATAATTCACAGAAGAGCCTCATAAGACTGTCTCTTGGATGCCACAGAAGCTGAGAAAAGCACTGAATGAAGACGGAGCCTGTTCCCAGAGCCAGTGCAGCTCCTTTCTTTCCATCTTTCATGAAACTGGAATATATTTGAAGAAGAGTCTGTCACCTGTTTTAAAATGTACATGGCACAAAAGGGAGGTCGAGAAAAATCCTGAATTTTTATAGATAGAATATATTAAAATTCACCCCAAATACGGACTAAAAATTTGTGAGTTAAAGTCAGTCTGTGGTGATGCATTTCAGTCTCAGGTGTCTGTTCTGAACATCTTCACCTCTCTGGTTCTCCTGTACCCCTTTTGCCTGGGATTGTTGGATTCTTAGAGCGGTTTTCCTAGGTGTGCAATCATACTGATGGATCTGTTCCCTCCCAACCTGCCCATGTCATGGGCCATAAACACAGAGAGGGAGATTAGGGCAGGTTGGGAGGGAACAGATGGTCAAGTGTTGAAAGATCTTTAAATGTAAAGAGTTTAGGTTCTTACTTCAATTAAGTGTGTAGGGACATTGTCTTTTACAAGCCAGAGGTTGGAGACAAGGTGACCTTCGAGCAACATTTATAATCTGAAAATCTTTGGTTTATGCTGACATTTTCACCATCAGCAACGTTTCATTATTGCAGCTTCGCAAGGAAAAGAGTTCAACAGCTCATAGCACAGGGCCTGTTCTCACTTAATTAAAATAATTGCATCATTTTTTTCCAGAGGAGCCCAAGAGAACTAACCATCACAGCAGAAGGCAGAGTAATTGTTGTCATTACATTGGTGCTGCTAATGCGTCCCAGTTCCACAGATATTCCTCCAAGTGAATGAAGTCATTTAAGGCATTTTGCAATCAGTTCATTTTATAATAATGCAGCTTATTAAACATTTTGGGGAAGGCCTGGGAGTGCTCATGGCTGTGGTTGCCTAAAGCAGCTGTCTGAGGCCTTGCCCCCTTGGGAATTCTGGTGTGGAAAGGATGCACCAGGACACGGTGTCACAGCCATTGCTGCTTCTCCCGGTGGAACCAGTGGCCTTGTAAACTGCTGGACACTGAGGACAGGTGTATTGCAGTCAAACAGAGTCACTTGAGGAGCATATTCCCAGCCAGTGCACAAATATTGAGCTTTGGAGCAGGGTGGGTGAGGCAGAAGCCATGGAATAACCTGGATTCCACTTGCTGCGGGCAAGATGTGCAGCTCTAATCTCGAGGGTGGATTACTGTGCTTAGAGGTGCTGTCCAGATGGCTGGAATAGACTGCAGCTCTCTCTGTGTCCAGGTCAGGGGGCAGGGGAGTGGAACTGGGCTAGAATTAGGGAAAAGGCAGCTTAAGCACAGTTGGGATGAGGTTGTGTCCCAGCGGGTGCTCTGGCAATGGGCATGGTAAGAGCAAGTGAGAGGGAGAGTACAGATAAATGGCCATGTGCCAGATGGCACTGAAACCTCCTGTTTCCTCCTTGAACTCGATGACTCCTATTGTGGGTTGGCAATTATTATTTTTCTTCCTACAGCCATTAGGAGTTAGATTTCCCTGGATGGGAAATAGGGATACCTGTATTACAGTTCATGAGTGTACCACTAATAGGTGTATTCCTGTATTACAGTTCATGAGTGTATCACTGGTAGCTGTGTTACAGTTCATGAGTGTATCACTAATAGCTGCCCAGGAGTATTTTAGAATCAGCCTCCTGTGCCGAGGTCAGTTTGTTAATCTGGTGAACTGGGTCTGTAGTGTGTCCATGCAAGGGTGAAGGGAGTGCATGGCTGCAAAGGTACAGGTCTAATCCTGGTGGATTTACAGGGCAAATACACCATCAGCTCTGTAATATTTAGTGTCTCTGGCAATCAGGATACTGAAGTTTTTAGTTGTGGATTCTCTACTTTGAGGGCTGTTTCCCTTTGTATTACCCAACCGTTAGCCCTTCTCCCATCCCTCGGCAGTGAAGTGTAGGAAGGACTCCCTCCCTCCTGGTGGATTGCATTAAAGAGAACCCCATTTGTCTCAGGAGGATCCCCATCTTGCTGCCTTTTCTCCACCTCCCAAGCCATGTGTGTTGTGCTGCTGTGTCTGCTGCAGGATGCTCAGCCTGGGGGCTGGAGTCTGGCTCCTCTGGCATTCTTGAGATGAAACTCTTCCTTTGCAAGATTTTGACATCCCAGCATTGTTCAAGTGTTCCCAGTTCCATTTTTAGCTGAGCCACAGGCCAGCCTGCAGACTCAGGCATTGCTGGTTTTCAAACCCTTTCTTGTGGCATGAAAAGCCTTTGTTACACTCAGACAATAATAAGTTCCTGAAGCGCTGTGGAAAGAAGTCTTTAATCTCCATGTTGTGTCAGGTGAGCAAGATTTCTCTGAGGATGTCAAGTGAGGCAAGAATAGAAACCCATTTCAGTAGGCTTAGGTCCTAAGTCCTCAGCTCAGTGTGCTTAAGAGCTGGGAGAGGGATTGTGTCCCATTTAACCCTTTGTTGTTTCCTGTGGCTTTTCCACACTGTTGTCCAGGATCCACCACAATCATTAAACAGAGGAGCTTTCTGCAAGGTTTTATTTCTCTCTGTTTGCATAACCATTTTCTTAGGAGACCTGAAGGATGGATTGGTAGTGTCAACTAAAAGGATTTAAATTAACCCTTCTAATTTTAACTTGAATATTGAAATAGTTCTTCTTTTCTGGTGCTAGAAATCACTGGCATTTCTCTGTACTGGCATAAAACCAAACCCACATTTGAAGTCCTGCTTGTGCAGAATTCAAATTCTAATCTGTAAACCAATATCTTGGGCAATGCTGCAATGGGAGTTACATTTCACTCTTCCCTCCCCCCTCCTTGCCCCCAGGTTGATAACACATGAATGGTTAATGCAGGCTCTAGGATGTCCTGGCAGAAGGAATCTTTGAGTCTTGCAGGGAGTAGCTGTAGCTGCCTGGCACACAGGGTGCCAGCCACTGAGATTCTGTGGCATGGACAGCCTGGAAGGCTGCAAGGATCCCTGATTAGTGCTGCAGGAGGGGGAAAAAGGAGCTAAACAACCACGGTACTCCTGGATTATCCAAAAGTTTGCCCTAACTCTGTCTCCTCATGATTGAGAGTCTCAGAGTTCAGCTGTCTCTCCTCGCTTGTGAGGCACAACCACGTCATTCCCCCCATTTAAGATGTTTTTTTCCATAACAGGGACACTGCACAAAGATGGCTGTGGATTTATTTAGGAAATTCAGAGGAGTATGTGGCAGAGCAGGCAGTGAAGCTCACAGGTCTCAGGTCAATTCTGGCCCTGCTCCACCTGGAGAAAGGACCAGGATCTTTGGAAGCTTCCCGTGTTCCCCCTCCGGGGCAGCAGTTTGCTGTGGGGTGGATAGGTGCTTGTGAGCATTTAACAGGCTCTTCCCTGCTGACAGTTCGCAGTCATCGCTCTAAATCACTCGTGAAAGCTGCCTCAGGAGGATGGGAGGCTGTGGCTGAAGAGTTGGAGTAAACTGCGGCAAGAGTGTCCGTGGTGGTCCTGGCACTGCTGAGCCGTGGTGCAGACCCAGCCTGGTGCTGTTTGGAATTAATCTGTGGTTGAACTCAGGGGCCAGCCTAATATAAGAACTCTGGGCATAGGTGGTGAAATAAACAACTTCTAATTGAGAGTGAATCAGCTCTGGAATTAACTACTCTAAAGCTTTTTCAACCTCTGAAAGGAGGAGTAGGAAGCACTTAATGAATGTGTTTTTAAACGGGCGATTTGTGTTGGGCTCATCAGGGTAGAAGTGTGTGAGGCTCCTTGTACAGATCCCAGATGGCAACAGCGATTGTCTATTGTGCTGAAAACTTAATGTAGCTTAAGAGGTTGTGATAACCTGAATGACAGGTTGCTGTATTTGGGGTTTAATGGATGCATTTCAAATGGAATGAGGTAGTGACTTAGTGCTTTCTAGAAATTAATCCTTACCTGGTTTATCTGCCAGTTTTGGAGCCCCTCACTGCTCCTGGCTCTGTTACAGCAGTTGCTCTGTGCAGGGGAGCTGCCTGGCTGCTCCCTAAGCAGCGTCTTCCACGGGGTGTGTCAGCTGGCAGAGACATTCCTAAACAGGCTGTGAGAGGGAAAGATGCTTCTAACATAGGCAGAGAAGAAGAAAAGGAAGAAGAAGAAGAAGGAAGCATTATTTTATACCTTTTTTTTCCCTCAGCTGTAACGTGTCACCTAAATCCCCTACTGGGATAGGGCAGGAGCAGGCTTTAGGATTAGTGCGTGTGATGGATTTAGGATTTGAAGCAAACATGTGTTGCTGTGTTTCCATCCTATCTGGTTTTTGCTGCCTAGAGAGAAATGCCCTCTCTTTTATCAGACATGGCCATTGAAACACCGAGGAGAACCTTCGGAGAAAAGAGGAAGACTGGTACAATGATACCTTGAAGAGCTGCAGGAGAAGAAGATGTGATTGTTCTTTTGTTTCCAGACCTGGAAAGAGACTGAAGAGCTTTATGCACCTGGAGGGATTCGCAGAGAGAGGCAGGGGTGGCTCAGGAAGGCACAGAGGGGAATGGCTTGTGCTGGTGACTTTGCACTGATTTACTGCAGTGGATGCTGTTGGCTGGATTTGCAGAGCAGGTAGACACTCAGGAGGTGGGACTTGCAGATCTGTTGGGAACCAAAGCAAGAGAAGGGTCATCTCTGTTAGGAATCGCTGTTGGGAGGAGGGAGCGGCTGGAGAAGCCACAGCTGTAACTTGCTGTAATGTCCTGATGGATGCTGGGAAAGTAGCAGAGGAAAAAGAATATCAGCAGGAGGCCTTGCTGTCCAGAAATGGATTCATCTACATGCCAAACTGCCTCATGGCTCTGCCTGTGTCCATCATCATGTGTCTTCTTTAAACTCTTGAACTGAAAGCCAGCCAGTCCTCCAGAGCAGACACAGAGGTAGGTCACACAGAACACAAAGGATTTAGTTGGGATTTTAATATTCTAAGTCTGGACCATGAAGGAAGCCTAAATTTACTGCGAAACTGTTCTGTAACAACCTGAAAAATACCACTGGATTTTGGAAATCACCTGTCGTTTTGGTTTTTTCCCGATAATAACTTGATGCTGTTACATGGAAAATGTGTGCTACAGAACCTTGATACCTCCCAGGGCCGTCGGTGCTTGTTGTCAGCTCATCTCACACATGGATGTCTCGAGGTCTCCCTTGCTCAGGAACAAGTTCTCAGACATGGATGTCTCGAGGTCTCCCTTGCTCAGGAACAAGTTCTCGGACATGGATGTCTCGAGGTCTCCCTTGCTCAGGAACAAGTTCTCGGACATGGATGTCTCGAGGTCTCCCTTGCTCAGGAACAAGTTCTCGGTGGCCCGTCTGGCCGAGGACTTTTTCTGGGTCGGTGGCAGCATCGTGGCTTCCCCGCGGTGGAAGATTGGCCACTTTGGTAAGCTGCAGGCTGGGCCCCGGGCACTTCAGGGAACACCTTGAAAGCTTTCCCGTCTAAATCTGAGTTAGTGACACCTCTGTCCAGCAGCAGAGTGGGGGAGTGGAAAGGAAGGAGGAACGTGAGCCAGCCCCAGGGCAATGTTTGTTTCGTGGCTGGTAGTGCAGCTCTTTTGGTCCCCAACAACCCCTCGCTTATAACGTCATTACTGATTTCTTCATGTTCCTCGGGAAAAGCTAAAGCAAAGCTGTACATTCTGACAGGTGCAACTTGGAAATTTTCTGTTGCACAGGATCCCTCTCCCTCTCCTTACCCACAGTGAGTTAGGTTTGTTCTGTGCCAGGGTTTGCACATCTCTTAACATGTTGATTTTTTTGTGCAGTTTTTGTAGTTTAGAGTTTTTTAAATGAATGTTTAGAAGTATCTCTGCTCTCTTCTCCCATGGCAGGTGAGTAGAATCCTGGGAGGTTGTTTTCTGAATACTGATACACAAAATTCTCCAGCTCTCTGTCTCTCTGAGAAGGGTCCTGTTTGGGTCCCCTCACAGCAGCCTTTTGTTGAAATAGGTGATAAACCCAGCAAAATAACCATCCTGCTGTGCTTGTGCACTTGGCTGGACCCTGATGGCTGAGGGAGTCTGAACTGAGGGCTGGAGAGCTGACAGCCTGCCCTCCAATTAAGCACCCTAATTTCCACAGGATTAAGAGCATCTCTTCTCCCATTAGCATCTCATTTATTAGGGATTGTGCACTTCAGGGATGGATTCAGTCTTCCATTATCTCTTGTACACAGTGGACACTGTCCCAACCACTGCTGGCAGAATTACACAGAAATTTGGTTCTCTAAAGGCACTTCCAGATTTTTTTGGCCAGTGAACAGTAGAGAGTCCTGGAATTCAGTGGGGCTTGAGCCAGTGAGAGCCACCAGGGGGGAGAAAGTTCTAACACTAGGAATAGGATGGTTGGTTCAGAAGGTGAGAGGGACCTGCTCACGAGGCTGGAGGGATGCAAAATAAAAGAAATGAAGATGAATGAGGTTGGCTGTGGCCCGGTTTTTAATTGGATCCAGTGTAATGATGCGAGTCAGCCTGGTGTACCTGGCCCAGGAACACCACAGACAGGTCATCTGCAGCCTTGGCAAAACATCCTCCTGAGTGCTCAGCTGACTGGGATCCCCAGCACACTGTCCTGGATATGTTATATATATAGATTATACACATGGATATTACATACTTATGTGCTTTCGTATTCTTGTATTTCTACGTTTATTTTTATGGATATTTGATGCTCCTGCCTAAAGGGAAGCTGACATTCCCGGCGGGAATAGCTGGACCAGCCAGCTCTTGGGTTTCCGTGTTGATGAGCCGCTTGTAGCTGCGAGACCATCTCCAGTGAGACTTTTGAAAAATGGGGCAATTATTTTCTCCTCCATGGGTTTGCAGCGCTGAATGTGTGACAGGTGTGGGAGTCCTCTGTCTGTGTGTGGGAAGGCTGTTGTGGTTTGGGGATATTTTCAGGGGATAACTCGCCCTTCCCATGCCGGTGTTCCGGACGGGTTTCTCTGGGCTCTGCCGCGGCCTCGGGGGTCCCGGGGAGGAAGAAATCTCTCCCATCTGACTCCCTCTCCTTGCATGGTTTAGGAGAGGGGTCGCAGTGAAGCACAGGGTCAGGGTGCACCCCCAGGGCGTGTTCCTGGGCAGAGCCCAGCAGGGTGTTTGGTGCTGCCCTGTCACTGCTCCTGGGGCCGAGCCTCGGAGCCGGGCCGTGACACTTCTGACAAAGCTGGTCCGTGGATAAAAATACCCAGTGACTCAATCCTTCTGAACTTCTCTCCATCCCCACATGCTAAAATACTCCCACTCCTTCACACATTTACATCAAACCCAGAAACTCCTAGAAGACAATGCTGCTACTGAACCATAAATAATTAGTTTGCAGACATTAGAACATCTTTCTAACAATAGGCATGGAATCGGCCTCCTCTCGCCCCTTGTTTCAGGACAAGTTGTAGGGATTTGTGGTTTGTGTAGTTTGGTTATTTACTGTTACTTTAAAACCCTGTGTGGTAGCTACAGCTGGCACTAAGAAGTATGAAAAGGCCCCGTGCATGTTCTTGCTGCATCAGTCCCGTGTGGAACTGGGTGTTCCACGTTCCTGTTCCCTGCTCTGCTCTCCCAGTGCTCTTCGCTGCAGTACAGAGATCCATCTTCTCTCCCTGGCTGGTTTGTCCAGATGCAAATCGAGGCAACTCATTAGAAGAGAACTGAACATAAGCTGAATTCTGAAAAAACAAGGTACTAATGACGTGCAAAACAGAAAAGCCTTATATCAGCCTTAATTAAAGATAGTTAGGAGCCATTTCTTCCAAAAAATGATTCATTGCAAGACTGGGGGATTTTTATTTGAAGTGTAGAAATGAATCCTTACAGAAGCATCTGTAACAGTGGCAAGGAGAAGCAGTTCTGCTTGTGTTCTCAGCAGTGTGCCCTTCTCATTTCCACGCTGGGAAGGATTTCAGGAAAAAAACCAGGTGATTTTCTGTTTGATATAAGCACCACTTGGATTTATTTCTTTTCTGCTCTGAACTTTAAGTCCTGCAGACAGGGGAGGGTGTGTGGCAGTGCCACAGAATGAACAGCTGCAGTGAAAAAGCAGTCCAAGGATGCTTATTAAAATTTTAACAGCAAGGAGCATATTCTGACTTTGTGTGAAAGCAAAGTAAATGCATGTTACATAAAGTTCGCTTCTATTTTGGTGCTTTATTATTTCCTGCTTCGTACCAGGTGTGATCTTTGATTCTTCTCCCTCATTTCTTCAAATAAGATTATTTATTTACTGCTATGACTTCCAAAGGAGAACTTGGACATTTAATGTGATTTTGAAGTCTGTGTGATTAGTGCTAAGAGAAATTCTTTTATTACCTATTTTGACCATTTTTTCTCCCAAAAAAACCCTATAATCCTTGTGAAATAAGTTTAAGCTTTCCATGATTATTATCTCAGTAAATTTGAGAAATATTTATCTTCTCCTGCACTGGAATGATAGCAGGTATTGAAAACATCGAAGTGTCTGGGTCAGGGTTGGGCTGAGTTTGGGTCTGAGGTTGCAGTGAATCCCAGGGATGTTTCTGGCCCAGCACTGGCTTTATGACTAATTCCTGCTGACCACATTGATTTGTCTGAGGGCAGCTCTGATTGAAGCCAAGGGATCAGCTTTAAGAAACAAAATGTTACATGAGGGATTATCTCGTTCTTAATTCCACACCTTCTCTCCATAAATATTTTATTAACATGAACAGTATACTCCACATAATTGTGGCTTTAAATTTAATTTTTCTTTGATTACAGTGACCTGCTTTCAAATCAAAATGTTGAACCTTCTTTTCCAGAGTAAATTAGTTGACCTTGTCTGAACACGAGCTCTAAAGCACAGGACTGTCACTGCTTTTCCCCACTTCTTTTTACTCTGCCTTGCTTCTCTTGGGTGCTTTTGCTTTTGCCTGAGAGGTGGACTTGAACCAAAGAATGTTGCTGGTTTTGATGCATTTTGGAATACATGGAAAGAGTGTTTTTATTTATAAATCCGGACTCACTGGAATGTGCATTACATGTATTAGTTCTCATTCTTCCATCCAGGATCTCAGTAGTAATTTACACTTCTCATCTCCAGGTCTGAAAAAAAAACCCACCCAAACCCAACATTGGACACGGTCATAGTTTTAATTTTACTAAAACAGATCAGGCAGAAAAGCCACGGGAAATCAGGTCACAGGCTCTGCTCTGTCACTATAGGAAATAAATGGGAGACTTGGCAGAAAATATGAGTCTGCATTTCTGCTGGGCCAGAGCCAGTCGCTCCCAGCTGGCACTGAAGTGGAGCTCAGTGCTGGCAGCAGCTGGAGAGCAGGAAAAGCTCAGCCCTGGCCCAGCCTGGCTGCAGGGCCTGTGCCTGCAGGAGTGGCTCTGCAGAGCTCCCAGGGAAGGGCAGGGACCCCTGGGCACAGCAGAGCCCTGCAGGAGCTGCCACTGCGCTGGCTGGGATGCTGCCCGGGCCCCGGGAATGGGATGGTTCAGTGTCCAAAGCACAGGTGAAAGGCCCCTGCCAGGACAGCGGGGTTTGGGTGATGGGGAAGAAGGAAAACCTGTCAGGTCCTTGCCACTGCATCTGGAAGCAAATCTGCAGGATCAGTGACTTAATCCACAGGAGCAGTGGGACCTTGCTGGCCAAGGATTCCAGTGTCCAGGTGAAACTGTGTCCAGCACAAGGTCTACCTGTTGCAGGAGCTCAGATAAAGCATTCGAGGTGCTCGAGAAGGGCACGTACCTTGTGCTGGCTCCAACATACGGACACTCCACATCAGTTAGTGTGGGAGTGAAAACACCACATTTACAGGTAAGTCCACAGTTGCCAAGAATCTTCCTGACTCTCTGATGGTATACCTGACCCCTTGTATCAGACAGTGCAGGAGATCTCGTCCTGTGGCTTGAACTGTTCATTTGGCAGCTGCTTGGTGTGTTTCCTCCCTGCAAAGGCAATTCCGAAGGCAGCAAGGTCTGACTTGGAGCTGTCCCTTTCCTTCTCTCCTCAGTGGAAAGATGTATGAGCTCCATGCAGGCTGGCACCCAAATGATCAAGCTCCGTGGGGGATCCAAAGGGCTGGTCCGCTTCTACTACCTGGATGAGCACAGGTCCTGCATCCGCTGGAGACCCTCCCGGAAGAATGAGAAAGCCAAAAGTGAGTGTCAGCCACAGAGCCTCCCTTCTCATCCCTCCTGGGGTCTTGCCCTCCTAACAGAACAACCAGCTCGAAGGATTTGGCAGTTGGAAGTTGATCACTGACAGGTGATCAAGAAGAGCGTTGTGGTTGAATTTAAAGGGCAGCAAGCGATTTTATGATGACTGATTTCTGAAGGTTAAGCTGCTGTTGTTGGTTGTGCGGGTTGCAGGGGGGTTAGGATGCTGTAAATGAGTAGGAGGCAACCCCCGTGTGAGCTGGGGCCCTTGCAGTGAGATTTGGGATTTCTCTGTGGGATTTCTGTGCAGGATGAACCATCCTGTCTGCCCCAGGGCATGCACAAGGTCACTGATGAGCTCCGCGCTTTGGTCGTTCCAGTCTCCATCGACTCCATCCAGGAGGTGTGTGAGGGGAAGCAGTCGGAGATCTTCCAGCGCTACGCTGATGGCAGCTTCGACCCCAACTGCTGCTTCAGCATCTACTATGGAGACCACATGGAATCCCTGGACCTGGTGTCTTCCAGCGCGGAGGAGGCCCGGACCTGGATCACGGGGCTGAAGTACCTGATGGCAGGGATCAGCGACGAGGACAGCCTGTCCAAACGCCAGAGGACCAGGGACCAATATCCTTGCTGGGCTGCCTGGGGGGTTTCCCAGCAGAGGAGAGCTGTGGATAGCACTGGCATTCCCTACAGCTTTGCTGCAAGTAAGCACTAGGCTCGAAGCTTCAAAGCAGTTCCCCTTGTATTCCCTGTTTCCAGAGGCAGAGGAGTCCTTAAAGGAGGCTGTTCTGGGCAAGATTTGGAGATGAGTGCCTGGAGTGGACTGAAAGCCATACAGGTATTCCTTCATCTCTTGCTCCTGGTGTAAAACCTCCCATTTTGTTGGTTCTACAAGGTGTGATGTCACACTGAGTTCTCTGAGTGTGTTCTGCTGAGCTGTGCAATGGCCACAGAGCACAGCAGGGCTAGAAACTGCAACTAAACTAACATGAGCAGAGTTAAATATCATCTTGAACTTTCTTTCATTTCCAGTCTCATTTCCAGTGTTTCCTAATGTGGAAAAAATCATATATACCTAAAGTTCAGTAACATCCCTCAATGTTCCACGCTGTTCCTTAACCCCTGTTCAATGTGGTTGAAGCAGACCTTTGATGAGGCAGATAAAAATGGTGATGGCAGTCTAAGTATTAGTGAAGTGCTCCAGCTCATGCACAAACTGAACGTGAACCTGCCCCGACAGAAAGTCAAGCAAATGTTTAAGGTAAGAAATGAAAACATTTGAGTTTGTTTTTTTTTTTTCCTAAAAGAACGAGGATTTAACATGAAACCCAGTAGGAGAGATTGCAAATACTTCAGCAGCTGGGTTGCTTCCACTCTGCTGAGAGATACTACACAGTCCATTTGGTAAATTGAAAAGAGCTCCAGAAACACGTCAGAGATAAATTGTTATGCACAGAAAAAGGCCATACACCAGGTACCTCCTGGTGTTACACAACATGGAGACACTCGGCAGTACCAAGATTGCTTTTTCGCTATACTTCTCCATCAGAAACTCAGCCACGTTTCCTCCTCTGATTATGTTCTCTGTAATAAATATTATCCAGTAAAGTATCCAATATCCTACAGTAATAAAATACCCAGCATGAAAACGTCTCTATCTGTCACATTTTTGCACTGCTAAGAGCTGTTTGTTTGACGTTTCATTCTGCTGACCTTGACCCAATTTGGTGGACAGCTGAACGATGGAGACGTGTAGCTTTTGTCGTCACAAAGTCTCTCCAGGGACCAGGAAGCCTTTATGTGAAATCCCTGGTGATTTTCTCTTTACTTGCAAAACCAGTATTGTTGCAGATATTATCAGTTTATGGCTGTGGGTTTAACAGATAGCCTCTCAAACCCTGGATATCGAAATAATTTGACGTGGGCCCCTGATCTGGGGGTTTGTTCTCATGCAGGGGTTTGTCTGTGTAAGGTTGGCTCAGGCAGCTGGGTTTCTGACTGTCCTGTTGCTGTGTGTGCAGGAGGCTGACACGGATGACAACCAGGGCACGCTGGACTTCGAGGAGTTCTGTGCCTTCTACAAGATGATGTCGACGCGCCGCGATCTGTACCTGCTGCTGCTCACCTACAGCAACCACAAGGACTACCTGGACGCAGACGACCTGAGGCGCTTCCTGGAGACTGAGCAGAAGGTGGGCCCGAGCCAGGAGGAGAGTTCCAGTGTGCTGCCCTTCTGCTTTGCCTTTGAGACAGGGAGGAACTTCAGTGTTGTGCGTGTGAAAACATCGGCAGTTAAATGTCTCTTGATTTTCATCTTGTAGGCTGGAATGGCTATTTCTTCAATCTCCTTGCTCTCAATACCTTTTTTTTTTTCCCCTGTAGGCTCTTTTGTTGTGCCCCTAAATATAATCTCTACAGTTTCTTTCTTTTTTCATGTGTTCTCTTAGAAGAATTCCATCAGCATCTGTCTGTTCCCAGTGTTCAGTATCCTGGAGCGAAGCTGTGTTTCTGGCTCTGCTTGGGACTCAGTGCACAGTCCGTGATGAAACACTGAATTACTCTGTCACACTAGCTCAGTTTGTAAGGTTTTTGTTTTTCAAGAGCTGTTGAGAGAATGACTAATGTATGGAAGGGTTTTTGCAATGCACTGAGGTCCTAAGGAGTTGTCTCTGAGTGCTTGAACTCCAGTGCTGCAGGAACAAATGCACTGACTGGTGACAGGACACAAATCAGCTCAGCTAATTACTGACAAATCCTGCCTGGGGGGCTTCTCTCCCTTGCCTTCCTCACACCACATGCACGGGGAAAACCTGATCATTCTGTGCCAGAAGAGCCTTATCTTTTGAACCAGCAAATGGATCATGTATGTTCAAACCCAGAGCTGGAGGTTTTTTCATTTGTCTTCTTTTACTTCTATTTAATAGGTTTTAAATCACCCCCAGAGAAGGCACTGATCTGGTGGCAGATGTGCTGGTGGTTTCATTTCCCCCTGAGCAAAGATTCCATGTTGCCAAAACTGTCAGCAATGTGGTCACTCCATTGCAGTCCCCTCTGGTGACAAGGGCTGTGTTTTCACGTCATCATCTCACAGAGAGGGTTTGCTGGACCACTCAGGACAGGAATGGGAAATAATACCATGGAAAATAAGAGAATAAATCAACAGTAAATAGCAGGAATATGAATTAATAGTGTTAATAGCTCAACATAGATGGCCCTGTTTTTATAAGTGACATTTCCAGACAACGTTTCCAGACATATATTCCTCTTTGTACTCTTTTCTTTTTCAGTTGAGAATGCAAAGCAACCTTGAAGTTAGCAGATTCTTCCTGAGAACATTATGTCCTGAATCTCTGTTTCCCTGCTAGTAACATATTTTTCTGTCTGCTGCATAAAGATGAACCATTTTCTTGCTTTATTTTAAAGTAAAAAAAACCTTTGATAATGCAAACTAATCCTTTAATCCTACAGGAGAAGAAATCCCATTGGTTTGTGACAAAGCTTGTTCTGTTTGGATGCTCTTGGTGCCTAATAACAGATCTGACCTACAAAGCAGAACTCTGTGATCAGGCAGCTGCCAATAGCACAGAACTGCTCACCAAGTGCTGCCGCTCTCATCTGACCTGACACTGACTGACAGGAGGGAGAATCCCGCTGGGAACGGGAAATCCCGAGTCCCACCATGGATAATCTGCCCAGTTGCTGAACTGCATGCAGAGCAAGGAGCTGAGAGAGGCTGTGATTAAGAGTTAACACTTGGTTTTTGCTGCTGTTCCAGATGACAAATGTGACTAAAGAGCATTGCCTGGAGATCATCAACAAGTTTGAGCCGTGCCTGGAGAACAAGAAGGAGGGAGCTCTGGGGATTGATGGTAAGCTGGGGGTCCAGGGCAAAGGCAACTGTTTCAGTGCTCAGGAGAATACTGCTTTTGCTTGCATAATATCTGGTCATAGATTTTGTCACGCTGTACAGAGAGTGTTTCCAGCCTTTTTGGTTTCTTAGTATCTATTATTTGCTGAGGAACCTAAGGGGAAGTTGTGTCTCTTCGGAAGAGTTTTGACAGGCACATAAGATGAAGCAGCAGTCCCTGAAGGTCCAGATGGAACTGGATGAGTCTTTATTTGTGCTTTTGGAAAATACAGTAGAATTCAGTTGCATCATTCCTGCAGGTATTTTTGGAAGCCCATTAAGTGTCAATAAGAGGAGTGATGTGCTCCAGAGTAAATGTGTGAAGTGGGATGATGGGTGGAATCTGTGGGGGTCATGCCTTCCTGCCCTTTGCTGCTGAACCTTCACTGTGAATATATCCATGCTGTACCATCAGCTGGGAACTGTTATTTTGGGGGCTGACTGTAAATCCTTTCCCCTAAATGGTAAATCTGCCAGATCTTACTGAATCCAAGGAGAGAGTACATTCCTCAGGCATTAGCTTCTGTGCAAAAGTTCTGGGACCTCTGGAAGGTCAGTCCTGCCCATTTCTGTGGGTGTGTTGTCATCCTGAAAAGTGGCAAAACAGAGGTTGTTTGGTTTCCTGCATGAAGAAGTGGGTAGTTTCTGGTATAGAGTGTAAGGTGGGTTTTTTTCAAGAAATGATGGTTGCTTAGGATGGATTGAGGTTTGTTCAACTTCCAGAATAAACTTTCAATTTCTTTTAAAGCTTATTCTAGTGCCAGTGAGGGAACAGTTGACATATTCATATTTTTATTTTCTGATCTTTACAGTCAGTTGCAGTCACATAAATAATGAATAATCAGGTTCATTATCTTGCCTTCCTCATGGCTAGAAAAGTAAGACTGGGCTTTTTAAACTAATGCAGGTTTTCCTAAAGAAAAAAATAATTAAAAAATCTATCCAGTTGCTTTGCCTAAGAATGGATGATGAAACAACTGAGAGTTGATGTGTTAGGACAAGAGAGAATCCAACATGGGGACATTCTGCTACAGATCTCCTGATCAGCAGAGAGCAGATGAGCTTGTTTGGAGACAACTGGAAAAAGCTTCAGGACTTCAACCACTCCAGCATCTTGCTGGAAGTGCAGCAGAACAGAACAGGTCTGATCCAGAGGAGATTTGTGGGCTGTATTGATGATAACATCCAAACAGAGGGGATGAGGAGCTGGCAGGACACACTGCTGGGGTGGTGCTGGCAGAGGAGAAAGAGCTGCCTCAAAACAGAGATCTGTGCCTGCATGTGCATCACTGGATATACGTGCATTGCATCATGTGTGTAGTTGAGACTCCAGATCCCTCCTCCAGCAGACAAATCAAGTGCTGTCTGGGGGACTGAGCCTCAAATATTTGGCTGAGCCGAGTTCCCTGCACCGCGTCCCGTGCGCTGTTCAAAGAGCTTTGGCTGCTGTTTGTATTTATCAGCTCTTTTCCTTTAATGAAACTTTCATCAACACAAAATGTATGGCCTAGAAGAACCCTCATAAAGGTGACATTTTGTCTTGTCACAGTCAAAGAAAGTGCGCTGAGCCCTTCAGAAGTTTGGCAGGGTTTTACACGGGCACTGTTTTATTTATGGAATGAGTGAAATGTCAGGAGCATTAGCAGTCTGGAAGAATAGAGGCTGGCAGCAAAGCCAGGGTGGGAATGGGAATTGGAGTCTTTCCTTGGTGGTGAATGAAAAATATCTGGGGGCTGCTTGAAATGGAGGTGACAATGTTTAATGTTAGTCTGATCTGTGGCAGTGTCTGTGTGTGTGTGCACAAACATCCAGTGGGGGTCTGAGGGCAGCAGTTTGACACGAAGATAAAATCAGAACTGGCCAAAACCTTGCTTCTCAACAACAGTGGTGATTGCAGTGCACAAATGGTCCAGGTGCTGATGTCTGCAGGGTTTGCAAGCATCCCACTGCTTTGGAAAGAACATTCTCCTGGTGGCAGCACCGGGAGCCCCACCGTTAACTGATATTCTGGTGTCAAGCCTGGAGTGAACTTCAGTGTCTAAAGTGACATTAATGCAGTTCTGCAGATCTCCCCCTCCACATGCATGAGGTGTCATATCCAAATTTCAGGGTGTACCTTGTACAAGCCAGTGTGTGCTGACATTCCTCTGGTATTTTTGGGAGAAAGAGAGGAAAGGAGAGGAAAGTATCTCCCTTGTCTCAGACTGTTGGGCCACCTGAACTGTCTGCAGGCAGTACAATACCACAGATCTTACACCTCCTCACTGAGGAGCAGTACCAGGATATGACTGCAGATCTCTGGGGGCTTTTATATGCCATGTGATCTGACGTCCCAGCAGAATCTTTTGACACAAATTGTAAGCCTCAAAAGGAAAGGCAGAGCAGGGAAAGCGTGCGAAGCAACTGGAGCTTTCCTGAAAAGCAGTAACCACACTTGGTCATGGTGACAGCTGGGGTGCAGCGGTGCTGTTTCTTTATCTTACGTGTTCATGAACGTGCTGGTGAACACAGGGATGCATTTTTAGGCTGGCTTTAGGAAGGTCACAGCAGCAAAAAGGACGAAGCTGCATTACCGATGGTGCTGTTTGTCCCCAGGTTTCACCAACTACATGCGGAGCCCATCAGGGGACATATTCAACCCCGAGCACTACCACGTGAACCAGGACATGAGCTACCCTCTGAGTCACTACTTCATTACCTCCTCACACAACACCTACCTCATGGGAGACCAGCTGATGTCCCAGTCCCGGGTGGACATGTATGCCTGGGTGCTGCAGTCTGGCTGCCGCTGTGTGGAAGGTAAAGAGCAGAAGGGAACGGGCAGCAAGATCTGCTGGTTTGTTTCTCTGCAAAGCAAGGCTCCTGATTTCTGCAGAAGACGTGCTGATACTGGGTAGAGGAAAAAGCCAGGGAGGGAAATGGTGTCATCCCTTCATAAAGAACAACAAAACAACACTGTGATATATTGGACAAATTTCCCTGAGCCTGGAAATAAGGTTGGAGGAGTATGTCCTGTCCCAATACTCCTCAGCACTGGCTAAATGGAGTTTTTTTGCTCGGGGCTTTCTCAAACCTCTGGTCACAGGAGACATTCCTGGCCAGGAAGCTCCTTCTGAGGAAGGATGTTCAGCAGAGGGAGGAGGGGCTGGGAGGGAGCCTGGCCCTGCTGTGGCTGGTTGCTGGAGGGAGTTGCAGGGTCTCGGTGTGCCCCAGCGGGTGTCCCCAGTGTTCCTGTCTGATGGGTGCTGTTGTTTCTGTCCTACAGTTGACTGCTGGGATGGGCCGGATGGGGAGCCGATTGTCCACCATGGATACACTCTGACCTCCAAAATTCTCTTCAAAGATGTGATTGAAACCATCAACAAATATGCCTTTATCAAGAACGAGTATGTACCCAGCGTGCCAACCTCTGAGTCCCGGGGCTGTGAGTGGGGGTGCCATCCTTGGGCAGGCTGTGGGTGCAGAGCCAACCCACAGAATTCCTGGCAGAATTCTTGGCTGTTTTCCGAGGGGAAAGCCCTCGGGAGGCAATAGCAAGGCCAGGCTGAGCAGGGGTTCTGCACAGAGGGGTGGGGCTGGCTTTACTGCCACTGTGGAAGAGCAGGGGAATGTTTGCCGGTGAATGTTTCAGGTGGAGGGCTGGCAGTTTAACCACATCTCCTGCTGGGTGTGTACTCTGATGCTCCAGGAATAGGAAACAAGTCAGGCAGCACAGGAATCCACAGAGACAGGAGCCCCGTTGTGGGGAAAGCAGAGTGCTCAGGAGAAAGGGGTGATGTTCCCTACAGTTACATTGCTCAGGAAATCAAAGCATTATACATGGGAGGTTTCATATGCCTTGGCAGTTACTGTCCTCCTCCTTACAGTCAACCTGTTTGTTTGTTTTTTTTAAAGATAAACTAATTTATCTCTGTAAAAAAGTTTCCAGTAGCTCCCCCAGAGCAGCCCATCTGCCTTTATGAATTGAGCTAAACTCACATTTAAATTTCAGACCAGGTAAACAAATTCCAAGCCTGAAATTTTTCAGATTCCCTGAAGACAGGGTAAATAAATCAAAGAGAGCTGCCAGCAGAATGTATGGCAATGCTTCTGAAACTGTTCTGTTCTTCAGACCTTTGCAGAAAGGTTAACTGGGACCACGTCATCAGCTGGGGAAGTTTTGTCCTGCAGACATTGTCTGGCTGAAAGCCTTATTTTTCCTGATGAGGAGCTAATGAGGGTCAGATGTCAGGATAGACATAATTGGTTTTTAATTAATGAATCCCTAATAATTCATCCCTGCAAAACTGCATTGTGCACGGGCTTTTGTGTTTATCCTAAAAAATGCATCATCTCTACACAGAAATCCATCTTCAGAGTGGTTTTACATGGCACCAGCCACACTGGAGTAGATGTTCCACAAATCTTACCTTGATCTTCCCTTTCAGACAACCAGGCATTGCTGTTCCTTGGCCTCAGCCTGGAGAATCAACAATAAAACTGAGTCTAGAAATAACACTGACTGTCTTTGTAGCAGAGTCTTTGTCTACAGGCTTGTTTGTGTAACACTGCTCTCTTGCTGATTAGAAAAGTATTCATGGAAGAACTGACACAAGAGGTTTACCGCTTGGCTGTTGGAAGTGGGAAGGTGAAGACAAAGCCCCTTTGGGGATCTTCTCAGTTCTTGTTAGCTTTTATTTACTTTTCTGTGTGCAAGTACAAAAGGGCTGAAGGACTAGTTGGAGAGGAGAGCTGGTGGCCCTGACTGTTTGGGTTTTCCTTATGAATGGCTTGCTGGAGTCTCTGGTAGGAAGTGGGGGTCAGGGCTGAGTGGTGTAGGAAGGTGACAAACGTGCTCTGGTATAAAAATACATCAGATCAGATTGCAGAAGTTTAATTCTCCCATGCCTGTCAGAAAATCAGCCCTTCAGTTTGGGGGGAGTAGTGGGGTTATCAGTTCCGTGCCCACAGGGATTCATCCCCCCTGTGGGTGTCACTGGTGGTGCCTGTCCCAGGAATGCCCAGGCAGCAGTAACCCTTCTCCTCTTCACGCTGTAACAGCTAAATTTGCAGTTGCTGGTGGCTCTGTCTGTGCCAGGTACCCCGTTATCCTGTCCATCGAGAACCACTGCAGCATCGTGCAGCAGAAGAAGATGGCTCAGTATCTTACAGAGATCCTGGGAGACAAACTGGATCTGTCCTCCGTGCACAGCGAGGACTCCACAAAGCTCCCTTCGCCTGCGAGCCTGAAAGGGAAGATCCTGGTCAAGGTGAGCACCTGCTCCCCTTGTCCTGTCCCTCCTTCTGGTTGTGCTGATGGTCATTTCTGCCTGGCTGTCACTTGCACCCCAACTTCCACCGTGTCACAAAAAGCACTCTTTGAGAACTGGGGCTTAAGGTTCTGAACAAACGTCTTCTCAATCAGCAAGAACATGGTGGCTGCTTTGAATAGTTTTTGTTAATGTTTTTTTGAAAGGTGTGGTGGCAAGAGCTGCATGAAAACCTGCCTGTGTGATGGGTTTATTTTGTAGGGCAAGAAACTTCCAGCCAACATCAGTGATGATGCAGAGGAAGGAGAAGTTTCTGATGAGGACAGCGCTGATGAGATTGATGATGACTGTAAACTAATGAATGGAGATGTAAGTTAAGCAGAATGTAAATGAACATCAAGGTTTCCCATCCCAGGGAGAAAAAACTTGTATGAATTCTCTGGAATGTGGATGTGGTCTAGTCTTTGGGGTTCATCACAAGTGTTTTAGGTTCTAAACCTTCACAGGGACGCTCTGGACAAAAGCAGAACAGACATTACATCTGAATAGCTCTGCTAGGGGTCAGTCTTGCCTTAATTAGAACTGGTTTAATTGCTTTTTTATCACTATCTGGTTTAATGATTCTGTTCTGTCTGTAGGCATCTGCTAATAGGAAGAGAGTGGAGAATATAGCAAAGAAAAAGCTTGACTCACTGATAAAAGAATCCAAAATCCGTGACTGTGAAGATCCAAACAATTTTACAGTTTCCACTCTCCCATCAGCAGGAAAGGCTGGGCTGAAATCTGATAGTAGGAAGGTGAGCATGTTTTACTGTCCTTGTGTTTTATTAGTTTACTGAATCCATATATTATTGACCTCAGCTTCATAGCTGAATTCCTGCAGTCAATAATGATGCCAGGTGAACATCACTGTCAGATACACCAATTTTTTTTTCTTGCTCACACAGCAACTGGAGCATGAAATGTACACAAGAAAGGACTTTGATTTTCCATTTTAAAAACTGCATATGAAAGTTGAGCCTGTTTTTCCCTTGGCTGTCTATGTTCTCTGCATTTACATTTGTATTTTAATTTTATATTAATGCTAATTTATAAAAATGCACTCAGCCCACAGACTACACTTCATGAATTTGAGGCATTTTCATTTTAGGCTTTGTAATAAGCCACAAATGCTTTAAGAAGATGTTCCATGCAAATGAAAAGCAGTGGAGATCTGCCAGTAATAAGCGGGTGTAATAACCAGGGATTAAAACTAAAATAAGGATGAGAACTAAAAATCAGCTTCCCAAAACATTCTGTGGCTTGAGTTTTGCATGTACTTTAAACCTCATGATTTACAGGATGTATCAGACAGTTATTTTTGTAAGAGCCACTGCAGGGCCAGGACCTGGAGAACCCCTTAGTGTGTTAGGAACACTGTGTGTTAGGAACCCATCCCCTGTGTGCTGCTGTGCAGCTGCTCTGCCTGCAGCACTGTTTGATCTGCTCTGTTCTCCTGCCTCTGCTGCTTCAGAGCAAACTGGAGGACGACGTGGAGGCTGGGGAGGATTTCAGCACCGGCAAGAGGCACAGCCGCTCCCTCATGGGCAGCTTTTCCAAACGCAAGGTGAGCTCTGCCCCACGCACGGATTTCTTGCGGGGGTTTCTCCTTGCTCGCAGTGGGGAGGGATGTCCCAGCTGCACTGCCTGCAGCACCTGGCTCTCAGGCTGCTCCCTGAGCACACAGCCTGGGGAGCTGCTCAGCACGGTGCATAACACACAGCTCCAGTTTCCATGAAGGTCTGAAAGCATCTGGGGTCTGACTGAAAAAAACCCACAAAAATTCATTTGGATCTCACTGAAAAAAACCCACAAAGCTTCATTTGCACCTTTTATCTGAGGATTTGTGCTTCCTTTATAACAAGGCTCAGACCCTGGGCTGAGTTGTCCCCATGTGCTGCAGTACTGAGTGTTACAAAAGCTGTCATTTTCCATTTGCTGTAAGTAACACACTCACTGGCATAACAAAGCAGAAATGTATCCAGCTGCTCAAACCTTGATCACACAGTTATGATATTACAGTTTTATTTCCCTCTGGCACAGAAAAAAGGAAGCAAATTGAAAAAAGCCTCGAGTCTGGAAGAGGGTGAAGACGATTCGGATTCTCAAGGGAATTTAGCCAGGAGCTCTGCACATTACAGCAGGTTTGTTAACAAGTGATTGGGCAGTTTTGTTTCTAAAAAAGATAACTTACATAATTGCACCACTAAATAGGTTTGCTTCAGGTCAAGATGCCAATTTGTTGGAGGCTGCAGGCATCTGGTGTATGGGCAGAGAAGAATCTGGTGTATGGGTAGACACAACATCATCAGAAGGATCTCTTGGTGCAGTTCGGACTAATTAGTAAAGCACAGTGGACCTTTTACACATTTTGAGCCCTTAGTGGCTCATATATTTCTTTGCCCTGATTTATTTTAAAATAGGAAAGGTAACACTTATCCCTTAATTAACGGGAAATTAATGAGTCTTCTCTTCCTAGGATAAACAGACAGAAGAAAACAATGAAGCTGTCCAGGGCCCTGTCTGACCTGGTGAAGTACACGAAGTCTGTTGGCATCCATGATGTTGAAAGTGAAAGTAGGTTGAACTAAAAGTCTGCTGAAAATAGTTGCTACACAAAGAAACTGAAATGTTTTCACATATCTGCTTATTAAAAGGAACAAGTGCTCTGTAGCTTTGGAAGCTTTATCTGGATAATAAATAAATAAACAAGGAGATTACCTCTAATCTCCTCCTCTGTCCCCTGCAGTCTCTTCCAGCTGGCAGGTTTCATCTTTCAGTGAAACCAAGGCCCACCAGATCCTGCAGCAGAAACCAGCCCAGTACCTGCGCTTCAACCAGCACCAGCTGTCCCGCATCTACCCGTCCTCGTACCGCGTGGACTCCAGCAACTACAACCCCCAGCCCTTCTGGAACGCTGGCTGCCAGCTGGGTGAGCAGGCACAGGGGCAGCTCTGCTCTGCTCTGGGGGGATGTTCTACACCCCCCAGCCCTTCTGGAACGCTGGCTGCCAGCTGGGTGAGCAGGCACAGGGGCAGCTCTGCTCTGCTCTGGGGGGATGTTCTAACAGGGGCTCCAGAGGCACCTCTTGGAGCACTCGGCGTTCTCTGCTCATCCCACTTTACTGGTCACTGGGTCCTCCCTGGGGCTGTCTCTGTTGTCACCTGGATTCCCTCAAACATGTGTCCTCCATACAAGTAGTTGTGTGATAAATGGCAATAAATCAGCTTGTCAAGTGCAGGAGGACCTCAGAGCTGGGCTCTTTTGGAGGGCTGCTGTCCCTCAAGACGTGATATACGTCACATAAGAGAATTCTTTTGCATGAGACACCAGAGTTTTCGCATCTGAGAAGTCAAATCTGAATGGGAATTATTTATTTTTTTTTAACAGTTGCACTGAACTACCAGTCAGAGGGGAGAATGCTGCAACTGAACCGGGCCAAATTTAGTGCCAATGGGAACTGTGGCTATGTCCTCAAACCAAACTGCATGTGTCAAGGTAAGGACAAGGAGCCAAAACAGTGAATCACTTACTGCAGGAGAAGATTGGGTGTGGACCCTTGTTACAGTTGGTTTATAGATGCATTTCTGATGCTAGAAGCAAATGAGCCAGAAGGTATCTATAACTGAAGTCACGTTGCACTTCTTTCATTTTATGTGACTTCCCATTCTTACAGGTGTCTTTAATCCAAATTCCGAAGACCCACTCCCTGGTCAGTTGAAGAAACAGTTGGTTCTAAGAATTATCAGTGGTCAACAACTCCCCAAACCACGTGATTCCATGCTGGGAGACAGAGGAGAGGTACAGTCGGTTCTTGTGTTGCATAAGGTTCATTTCCACACTGCCTGGGCTAAGGGTGAGGATTTCACCTTCTGCAGTTGTCTGTCAGGGGTCACAGAACATGAGGAAATTGGCTCATTGCCATCCCAGATCTTTAGGTGCTTTTCTTCACTTCTAAGCACCACAGCAATGGTTTGATGTTTTTCTTCCAATAGTCAACACAGTGTATCCAGGAGAAACAAAAAACAAAATCTTATCAATATAATAAACAGTTACAGATGGCTCAGGACCAGTTATTGCCGAGACATTAAAGCATAGTGCCCACATCGTAAAAGCCATGTGTTTGAATTGCATCTTTGTCACTCATTTTTTCAGTATTTGATACATTTTGTTTTTCAGATCATAGATCCATTTGTTGAAGTAGAAGTTATAGGCTTGCCTGTGGATTGCTTCAAAGAGCAAACCAGAGTAGTTGATGACAATGGTAAGATTATCTGGGGTTTCATTTTTTTAAGGCTGAAACATCCTCTGTCAGGCAAGTTTTGTCCATGAGGATTGGAGTAGATAGGATTTGGTGCCTATTATGACAAAACACTGAAAATTTGATTTAAGCATTTTTTGTGTTAATTAGACTTGGATCTTGAATTGTTTGACTGAGTTGGTAAAATGTGCTGAGGGTCTTGGTGTAAAACAAGTCATTTGTCTTCTCCTTGTGTGTGAGAGAAGGCTGTTTTGAGCTTGCTGTGCTCAAAAGTAAGTCAGGTTGTCCAAACCTCTGCTGAAAGCAAGGCCAAATTTAGGAAAGGTCCAGCTCTGTTCCTTGTTGTGTCTCCTGCTGAATTCAGGAGCAGTACTGGGTTCTGCAAGAACAAGATCAGTCTTTTGGGAGAACTAGGATGGCACTGCAGTTTAGGCACTCCTTAGGTAGGCAGCCTGGTTTCTTCTCGTTGTTGTGACTGAAATCCCTCAAAGCTGGTCCTCCTCTCCCAGGTTTTAACCCCATGTGGGAGGAGACGCTGGTGTTCACAGTCCACATGCCCGAGATTGCCCTGATCCGGTTCCTGGTGTGGGACCACGATCCCATCGGGCGGGATTTCATTGGGCAGAGGACAATAGCATTCAGCAGTATGATGCCAGGTAAGACAGAGGGGGAAATCCCAAATTAGGGGGCTGGGACCTTTGCCCTGGGATGACTGAAGGTTTAAATGCTGGATTAAATTGTGTGCATGTGTCTGCTGCAGAAGTTTCGAGTTAGAATAAGAGACTGGAGTTTGGACCCTGAGTTCTCTGCCTTGGTCCACTACTGACTTACATGGGGATGAAGATTGAATTGATTAACTCCAGACTTTTGGGACTAGATTTTCAAAAAATGGGGAATTCTCTTAAGCAGAATGGCTAAATACTGTGGGCTTGGCAGGCTACCATGGAGCATCTTTACTGCAGTTCCCTCCTACTGCTTTTTCCTCCATTTCTTTACACCAGTTTTTGAAAACCACTAGAGTTTTGATTGCTCTTATGACTGTGAGTAACAGCTTAATACAGAACATACAGTTACCCATTCTAATGATGGGATCCAGGTTATTAAATGCCATTTTCTGACAGTTTCCCATTTCTGTTTTCAGTTCAGTCTTCTTTCAAAGTAAAGAAAAGAGTTTGTGTTTAAGATTTAAAGCCAGCATCCAGTCTCAATAAACTGACCTTGGACGAAATGTTTGCAGTCTTAAAAATGGACTGTTAGTCCCCCTGTGGAAAAGTTTAAATCATGGATTGACAGCAGCAATAACAGAGACTGGATAAAACAGGACATGGGTGTTTTTTCATAAAATCAAAGGGACAAGAAGAAATGGCAGTGAAGTTTGTAAGTGGTGTGACTCAGGTAGCTGAGTGTGGCGAGGGGACGCACAGCCTGGATGCTTGTTGTGAGGAGGGGCTGGAAAAAACCTGCTTGCTTTCTCTTGCTGTTTGCAAAAGGAAGGTCCCCAGCTGCTCCTCCTGTCCCCTGCTCCCACTCAGCTCTGCCCACTCTGTTCCAGGTTACAGGCACGTGTACCTGGAAGGCATAGAAGAGGCTTCTATCTTCGTCCATGTGGCCATCAATGACATCTGCGGTAAGGTGAGTGCCTCTGGGGATGTGTGACACAGCTCGTGCAGGGGAACGAGCTCACTGGGCTTTGCAACCCCCAGGGAAGCCCAGGGGGTGAAGCTCCAAGCCAACACATTTGTTCACTTACAGTAAACTTCATCTCTGTGCTTGTCATGGTGAGACCCTTCTGAACATCCACGGAGATCAAGGAAAATCGCAGGGAAAGTTACACCCGAGATTCTTGCAGTGCCTTTTTTGGGGAAGCCACGGGGGAAGGTTATTTCCTTGGGGCACACACACAGTTCTCTAAATCAGTTTGGTTGTGTCCAGCCCTGGGGGTGCACCTTGCTGAGCCACACCTGAACCCTCCGTGCTTGGTGCCTGCACAGCTTGTGCTGTGCAGGCTCTGCCTGGTGCTTTTGCGTTTTACATTTAATTAAATTCTTCAGGGTTATTTGCTTGAGTTTTTTTCCATAACGGCACTTAAAATGCAGAGGAGAAGTGATCCTTGTAATAGCTGTTGGGCTTATTTACACCCTATGTCTGTTATTAAGAGTGGGTTTGCTTCACATGCAGGAAAAATACAACTCGGGTTTCCGTATCTACATTCCCACGAAAGTAAAGCCCTGACGTCAAACTTGTCCTAGGCCAGCTAAAAAGGAGACAGCTTCTGTGCCCGCAGAGCACTGGGTTTAGTGCCTTCTGTGCTATCCAAGTCAATGCAATTCCGGCGGCAAAGCATCTTGCAGAGCCCTGAGCAGCCGGGCCGGCTGATCAGCCCGAGCTGCCCGCGGTACCGGGGTGCAACACCGGCCCCGCGGCTGCAGGAGAAGGCATCGCGCAGCCTGGGAGCCCCCAGCTCCTCGGGAGGGGCGTTACAGCGGTTCTTAAAAACGAGAACGGCTTTCTGAGCTGCTAAATTCCGGTCACCGGTTAGTTACCTACAGCTTCCCCGTCACCGCTCTTGACAGCAGCGTTCGATGGCAGGGGCAATGCTCGCAGTCTTTGGGAATGTTTTAAGTGTTTTCAATTCACACCTCCTTCGGCAATATTGCAGGGCATTCTGTCTCCTTTTATCCTGACTTTATTGAGCCTTTCATAATTATTTGCTCTTAGAGGCTTCTCCAGGAGCCACTGGCTGGTGATAGTTATAGTTTGCAGTAGGGTGACCTTCCCATTTAAACTTTGGCAGCTACTTTGAGGACATAAGATTTTCTGGGCAGTGTTTAAACAACCAAAAGGCCCTTATGTGTCAGGGTTTCTCCTCCCTGTCCTTACCTATTACCCTCCAAACTACTGCACTGATCTGTTTTTCCAGTTGCTTCACTCCCTTTTCATGTTCTGTTAGACATCCCTTATTGCTTCTCCTTATCACTGCAGCCTCTTTGGGTTGGCTGCTGTTGAGAACCTGCTGCTGTGCCCTGACATAATTAAAATATAGGGATTTGGAAGGAAAGCTGGTATATGGTTGTGGGGTTTGAATTTATAATTTGTAATAAAAACTACTGAAAATATGGAACAAATGTTAACACAGCCCTTTCTGCTTTGCTCTCTGTCAATCACTTTCTGTTTTGATTTTCAGTTAACAGAGTTCTGTCAAAGCTAGAGTTATTTCTCTGTTCCCCCTGTCTTAATTATGGGCCAGTTAAAAATCAGCCCAGTTATCAGCCTGGCTTTACCCATCCTTTATTAATCCAGAGCCTCAAATGCAAACATTAACCTTTTAGGGCTTTTTTATAAATGGAGATAGCTTGATATTACTAAAGCAGAGTCTTCAATTTTTTTTTCACCTTCACTTGTGTGTAGCTGAAATCTCTTCCAGATTGCTCTGTTCCCTGGAGAGACTTTTCTCTGTTTCTGTCTCTTCCGTGGTCTGTTCATGTATTGCAGAATTTTGGTGGTTTTCTAGGTGTGCCTATCTCTGAGACCCTCCCTCACCGTTATTTTGCCTTTGCTCTGTCTGTTTGTGATTTCAGTGGGCTTCTCTGTGTCAAAAAAGTCTCCTTTTAGAAGCAGAGCGTTTTTAGACGCCTTGAAGGTACCCCCTCCTGTCTGGGGAGGTGCAGTGACACCACCACACACCTGCATGCCTTAATTGGTAGCTTCATTAGCATCCATGTTCCTTATTAGCATTTTCAAGCTCTCCAACCCGTGGAACATGAGTTGTGACATTTGACTTGGTCACTTCTGTTGGGTCATTGGCAGCCAGAGAGCCCTCCCTGTGGGAGGCAGATCCAGGATAAAGGTCTGAGTCTCTCCCTCTCCTGCCTTTTCTCTCCAGTGCACTAATTGAAACCCCTCCTTTCACGTGGAAAAGAACATTAACAGTGGATCGTTTGCTGAATTGTGGAAAAGCCTCTTGTGCTGTTTTTAAGTCTCCCTCAGAGAATGAGACAGCCCTGCAGAGGCTGGGCTGGAAGCTGCCAGCACAGTGTCCTGGATCTCCCTCACAACTGCTCTCTTTTTGGTTCTTTCCCTCGTTTAAAACTTTTTTTTCCCTAAGTTAACTAAGTTTGCCTTTGGATTCTTGAATCACTCCACTGATTCAAGCAATAGTGTCCAGCTTAACAAAGCTGCACCAAACAAGCCAGAATGAAGCCGGGGCCCTGCACTGCGTGTCACCCATTCCATCAGTGCTTTCCTTTTCTTTTTGGTGCATATTATTTGTGTGTGTGTTTGTGTGACAGTTTTTTCTGGGTTTTGCAAATATTGTCTGGTTTTTGTAGCAAAAGTTCATGTACTTGCCAACTTGTCTTACAGTAATCCAAGCAGACTGTTCAATAACCTGGCTGCCACAGAAGGTTTCCCAGTATTTACATTACAATTTCTTTGCCTTGTGTGGGAAAAATCAATCCTTACCTTCTTTATCTTATCCTAAGGGGTGTTTTAGTCTTCTTTTTAATCATGTCCTGCTCACATTGGAGATGGGCACGGGGTAACTAAACTTCAGTCAATTATGAAAATAATAGTATGAATACTTTCACTGGGCTGAGTGTGAGCAAAGAAACCTTGATGCCACATGGCAGGTTGGGCAGCACACGGAGGGCTCTCTGCACAGGGCAGCCAGTGTCTGCCCACTAAATCCTGCAGGGCAGAACTGGAAACGCAGGAACAGGCACTCAAATATTTATTGGGGGGTGAGAGACCATTGTAATTTAAATGAGACATTTCTGTGCCATTGTTTGGCACCGCAGAGATGTGACCTCGCGTGACATCCCAGGGCGAAAATTGAACTGACAGCACGTGCCAGCAGGCCGGGACGCTGAGCAGGTCCTGTCATGGGGCTCTGACAGTGCCTTTCAGTGCCAGGCTGGTGGACCCCGGGTTTATCCAGTCCTTGTGCTGCAGCTGCTAAAGAGTCTGATCTAACTGGGCAACCAAGAGAACAGAGGAGGAGCAGGATAGCAGGGAAGTCCCTCTGTCTGCTGTGAGTGATTTGTGTGCAGGAGGCTGTACCTGCAGAGCAGCCAACACCGTACTGGGCATTGGACTCTCATGTAAAAGTTGGCAAGTGCAGCTGGAATGCTTACGGGAATGCTGACACTGTTCCCTGACATGTGAATCACCTGTATGATGGTGGGAGATTTATGATGGTGAATTTGTGTTTGGTGCTGTAGTGAAGAATAAGAAGAACTGTATTGTTACACTGACTAACTTCCCTTGTTTATAGTGTGTTTCCTCAGTGATGAGAACATACACGAGTGTCTTTGGATAAGTGTTGTATGGTAGGAAATTACCATAGAAATTGAAATATTTGGTGATTATTTATCTGCATATAGTTACCTGCTATTCGTGATAGTGCGCAATTCGATTGAAGTGTAAATCTCCTTTAGACTGAAAAAATATTCTATATCATGGCCAGTGTTTATTTCCCAGCAGTTCCTAGAGAATGCATTTCCAGCTTGTAATTTAAATACATATGTTTTGGGTGAAACTGAGAAACTCTTTAGCTTTCAGAATGAGATCCTTGTAGACAGAAGTAATTCCTTTTTTATTGCTTTGTCTTTTCAATATCTCTAATGTTTATGTAGATGTTATAAGTAGCTACATGCTAGAAAGGGAATGGATGGCAAATGCAGAGATAAGTGTGGTTGGAAAACGTTATCTAAAAACATAACTGCCAAAAAAAAGAGAGATGTGATATTTTGCAAAGCTGGTGATTTTTTTTCATTTTCAGTCCCTGTCCTATTTCTGGTTTAGTTCTCATGCTGATGACAGGAATATGGCAGGAGACTCTGTGTGGATGACCGTTTGTTCATGAGTTCCGGCGCCCAAAGGCGGAGACTTGTGTTTTCTGTGAAGGGCTTTTTATATTCGTACCTGTGTATTTGTTTTGCAGGCCAAACCAGCTCTAGGTCTAAAAGGGCTGTTTCTCAGAAATCCAAAGCAGGCCTCTCTGGACAGTCATGCTGCTGGGCAGCTGCACCGCAAACCTTCCTTTAGCAGCCACCTGCTGCGGCGCACGGCCAGCGCCCCCACCAAGAGCCAGAAGAAGAACAAGAAGGGCTTTCCCGAGATCGCTTTTGACACGAAGGACACCAGCTCGGAAGGGGCCGGGGAGGACCGGGAAGGGGACGCTGCCTCCCAGCCCCGCTTCGTGCAAGAGCCAGAAAGCGCTTCTCCGTCCCCAGCTCCCCGAGGCGGTGCCGGCGGGGAGGCAGCTGCCCAGGGGGGGAAAGGTAAGGCCCAAGGGTCTGGAAAGGGCCAGAGGCAGAGCTGTGCCCGGGCAGGGGCTGCCCTCAGCGAGCCCCTGCCGCGGGCCCAGCGGGCGCGGCCGCAGGAGCCGGCGGGCGAGAAGCAGAGCGTGTTCGCGCGCTGCGCCGTCGACGGCTCGGGCAGCGTCGGAGTGGCCACCAACTGCATGAGGTGCGTGATCGGCTCCGGGGACAGCCCCGACCCGGAGGGCCCGTGGGCCGAGCACCCCGCCAGGCCCGCCGCCCGCGCGGAGGACAGGGTGGAGCTCAGGACGTGGGTGGTGAGAGCTCAGCCCCGGCCACAGGCAGAGCCGCGGCCCCGCGGCAGCCCCGGCGGTGCCGAGGACCCCGCCGGGGGCACCCAGCCCCTCGTGACCCCCGGCAAGAAGAGCGGCGACTCCAAAGGTCACGGAGCGAAGGCTCGCTCCCGGCAGCGCTGGCAGGGCCAGGCAGGTGGCAAGTACGGAAGCACTGTCAACCTGGTTGCGGCCAGCAATGGCTCTATATCCTCCAACTCCAGCAGTCTAGAAAGCCTTGGAAGCCCAGAATTCCCCAGGCACTGGTCTGAACCTTCTCGAAGGCAAGTGGGCACCCTACAGAGGGAAATGAACGCCCTGTTCGTTCAAAAGTTGGAGGAAATTCGAAGTAAATCCCCTATATTCTTTACTGGTAAGACCAGATTTTCTTCACCCTTCCCCATTGTAGATCACGTCGTCGTCTCAGCTTCTGCATAGCATCTCTGCTTAGAGGTTCCTCCGTGTTGTTTTGCTGTCAAGAGCTCTTTTTTTTTTTTTTTTTTAATTTGGCAATGACAGAAAAAAAACGTCTGCATAAATATTTTTTTTTTTTAATTACTTTTTGTAGACGTGTCTGGTCTAGATTAGTCCTTTCCATGCCTAGTGAACCATCTGCAGTAGTAACACTGTCAGTAGTCCATGAGTGTTCGGGTTGTGTGTTCAGGGTTGTTTGTTTCCTTGCTTTTCTTAGTGAATGTGGTATGATACTAAGTCAATTTTAAGATCCAAACCAGAGCATTGAGTGAGATTGAATATGGGAAACCCACATCAGCTAACGGTATTTCCATTATCAGTCCTTGTGTTTCACTGAGGGATAACCACATCAGGAATGAGGTCCAGTGTGCACTCTGCTAACATTAACCAGTTCCTTCCTCAAAGAAATTGCAGAAGTACTGCCATGAATTCAGGGATTACTGGATGGAATTCCCTGCTCTGGGTTATTCAGGAGATCCCATTCTAGAAGCGCAGCAGCCCATTCTGACACTGCCTGTGACCTGAGGGTGCAGTTGCACAGCACAGAGCAGCAGAGTGTGAGCTGATGTTCCCTGACATCAGCCGGGCTGGGCCACTCTTGGAATGTCCCATTGCAAAGCAGAATGTGTCCAGTTGGGGCACAGCTGCTAAAACTGCCCCGTTTTAGAGCTGTTTCAAGGCAGAAATAGGTCTGTGGTCACTGGGACCGTGAACTGTGTGTTTGTACAGATGGAAAATGGAACAGAGGCAATCAAAGTACAAATTTTAATAAGGAAAATGGCTTTTTTTTTCCCTCCTGATTTGGCAGAAGGGGGAGAGAAGGAAAGAGATTTTGACAAGAGTTTTCTGTTTCCTAGAATTATAAAGAGGAAGTAAAGAAATAGAGCTTTTGGCTGTGACTCTGAGAGTTTCTCTTCAAACCCCTCCCCCTTGTCCTTAATTGTCCACTGGTGGTTCCATTTTCAGGAACATGGAAGTGACTTTGGTGCTTCTGAAGATGTAATTCTTTTCTCAGTAACAGATTCTGACTGTCCACCTAGAGGGGGCTTCTTTGCAAGCCTCATCCAGAAATTTAAGATATTTTATTTGTTTGATCTATTTAATCTGGTTGGGTGTCTACAATTCTTCTTCTGTTGTTTTTTGGTTGGGTTTTTTTAAAATGTATTTTTCCATTATCTGCTCTGAGCTTTTAGGAAAATACCAGGACAGTGGGAGGGGAGATGTTTGCCGCTTCCCGTGACTTGCAGTTAATCCAAAGCAGCAGAGCTCTTTCTATGCCTAAATTATTGGCATCAGGCTTTTCACAGGCTCTGAGTGGTGTGACATATGAAACCATTTCCCACTATCAGTGCCAGCTCCCCCGCCAGCCCCCTGAGCCACTAAACAAATATTGTGATATGCTTGAAATTTGATTAAATCCATCTGACTTCCCAAGCATGGAATCAGCAAACCCTTCAAACGGTGAAACGGTGCCTTGGCCTGGGCGCTGCTGGTGCAGTGACAGCCCCTCTGTTTGCACAAACAGCTCCCTTCCCATCCTGCAAGGCCGTGCCTTGGGCCAGGAAACCAAGGAAACAGCCCCGGGAGCGGGGCTGCCCTTTGGAATCAACGTTCTGCTGCTGGGAAGTGCCCCGAGGACAGGACAGGAAACTCGAGTGTCTCCTTCTCCCTTTGTGGCACAGCATTCCATTTTCCAGTGTTTTGCCTTCCAAGTGTGCCTCAGTCTGTGCTGGTGGCCAAGCCTGGATGGGGAAAAGGAGGGTCGTTAGTCTGATCAGCTCTGGGCTTTTCCTCACACTCCTCCAGACACTGGGAATCTGGGAATGTTGGATTTTGCATAGGGGCACGTGTTCCTTCTTCCCTTCTGACACTCCCAGCTGATGGCACACAGGCCAGGGAACAGCCTTTTCCTGTCACTGAGCTCCTGGTCGCTGTGCCAGGCTGGAAATCCCGGTGCTGAAGGAAAGGCAGGTGTTTCCTGGGCAGTTTTTGGTAGTGCAGGTGATTGTTTTTCCGAAGCAATAGGAGAGGGCTTTGTAGAAGAGGAGACCAGCTTCCTCTGGGCAACCTGCTCCAGTGGAAGGTGTCCTTGCCTGTGTCAGGGGGGTTCAAACTAGATGGTTTCTAAGGTCCCTTCCAAGCCAAACCATTCTATGATTCCATGACTCCATTCCCCACTCCAGCGGAGTGCATTTCTTCAACAGTAACAAAAATTGTTTGTCTTCTTCTATGACAAAATAATGGACTTAATACTGTCCATTTATGGATTCCATTGAGTGCTCTGGTTGGTCAGAAATTCTTAGGATCCTACGAACACGTGTGAATATTCCTGTGTGTTTCCTTTCCCTCCCTCAGCACTAATTTATCCTGTTACCTGCACCTGCCTTCCCTCCATTAACTGGATTTTTCCTCTGTTCTGTCCTATTATTCGACATGCACACTCTCTCTCTCTAGTTAAGAACTGAAAGGACAAGCAAGTCAAAGGTAACTGTCTGCTGAGTGTCCCTGCTTCGAGCCCCCTGTTGCCTGTATTCCTGGTTTGTGTTTGTTCCCTGCCCTGTAACTACCTGCTCCCGTACTCCTGAGGTGTCCTGTGGCTCCGTGGTGCTCTGTGAGCTCTGGGATGCATGTCAGCCCCGAGCCTTGGAGCTGTGGGAAGTGCTGTGTTTGGCATGGTTGCTCTGGCCCTTAGGGGACAGGCCACAGACACTGAGGGGGATGGAGCATTTTCTCCAGGTGATTCTTCGGGGTTGTACCGTCAGCCTGCTGTTCATGAACCCTCTGTCTGTAGAGTCTTTGAGAAAGAAGTTATCAAGTTTTGGATTTTTTTCTTTTTAAGGAGAGCAGAGTCTGTTTAAAGTTTTTGTTTTGTTTTTGAAAGTCCCATTGCCAACATTCCACTGTGTCATCCGGACCATTTGTAATCTGCTCCACGAGTCCTGTGCTGCTTCTCTCCTGAGCAGCTGCTCATTGGGATCATGTCTGCTGGTTGGGCACTGGTGTTCTGATTATTGTACATGGGCTGGTTGGCATCTGATACACTGACCCCGTGGGAGCTGGAAGGAAGGGAAAGAGCCATTCAAGCTGTGCTGGATAGTGAAGGAAGGAAACTTAGTTCACAAAAGGGGACCCAAAGGACACAAATTGCTGGGCACTGTTGCTGTTTGATAAGAAAACCGGAACAGTCATATGGTGCTGCTGTGCATGGACTGAGATTTGTGAACCCACAGGGCTTTGGGCAGCTAAAACCGAATGAGCAGAGATTTTCGCTGCCTTTAGCCTGGCGTCTGAATTCATGAGTTATTTTAAGAATCATGATTTATATACTCAGTTACTACCTTGAAAACAAAATGATAACACAGAAGGAATAAATCTTTGTGTGAACTGTGGTTTGTGAGAGGTAATTAACCCTGTATCTCTGCTTCTTTCTTTTTCCTCTCTTTCCATGCCTCCCAAGCAGACGTCTGCCATTTCTCCATGCAGAGGTCAGTCACTTCTTTGTGCAGCCTAGAAACGATCACAGAGGAGCCTGTTCTTGCCAATGAAACCCATCACTGCAGCCTTGTCTTCCCTCTGCCCATTACCCCTTACAGTGACTCTGAGGAAGGGTCAGTGTCTGACCACTCCACCGAGGCTCGATCAGAAGGAAGCAGCACATCCAACCAGCCTCAGGAATCTCCGCTCACTAGAGAACAAAGGACAAATCTGGCTGCAGAAGACCAAGTGCAGGTTGTCCCAGGAGCAGCTGACACAAGTGTAGTAGCCCAGGAAGATGAGAGGACAAGCACGGCAGGAGGTGCCTCAGAAGAAGGTGGCTGGACACAGGTGTGCAGTAAGGCTGAAGGTCAGCGTGTGTTGGCAGCACATCCCCAGAGAGCCAGGCTGGCAGCGGCAGCAGACCACAGTGCTGGCCAACCTGCTGGAAACTGCCAGGAGCAAAACCACCAACCAGGGCAGGTGTTGACGGACAGGAAAAACACCTCTGAATCCGAAGGGCAGAAAGTGGGGGCAGCAGCTGTTCTTCCACAGCAGAGCAATGGCATCAACAGCACGCAGGCAGACACTCTCCAGAAGGGCTGGGCTGCACAGGCTCTGCCTGCCTCTGTTCCTCACACGAGCTCTTACGTGACAGCAAGGAGGGCAAAGAGTGACATCCCGAAGGCGTCGGGCTCCTCGGCCCTGGCACAGCCCCCGGGCAGCCTGTCCCCAGCAGCAGAGGTGTACTTCGATGCCACCGGCAACGACCGCATCTGGAGCAAGCTGGACGGCAGCAGCCACCGCGACAGCATGTCCTCGTCCTCCAGCATGTCCTCCAACGACACCGTCATCGACCTGTCCCTGCCCAACCTGGCCCGCAAGAGCCTCCCCGACCTCGGCCTGCGCCAGGACCCCCTGGAGCCCCTGGAGCCCCTGGCCATCCGGAGGGGGCTGCGCCCACGCTCGGCCACCACCTGCACCACCGAGATGCCAGTGGTGAGCAAGAGCAAGTCCAACCCCAACCTGAGGTCTGGGCAGCTGCCAGCAGATGAACTGTGCCCCCGGCCCCTGGCCAGGAGCCCTCAGGACGCCTTCTCGTCCATCCCTAGAAGGCACACCTGGAGCAGGCTCTACATGGAAAGCCTCAGACAGTCTTCTAACAAATCCAAAGCCTGTGATGCGGTTGGGAACAACCAGGCAAAATCCAAAAGCCTGGGAGACCTCACCTCCGATGACATAGTGTGCACGTTTGAGAGCAAGTACCGCAGCATCAGCAGGAGCTTCGTCACGCGCTCCATGCGGGAGCAGCGCCGCTCCTCGGGCCTGAGGCCCCCAGCCAAATCCCGGGACGAGCTGACGGAGCAGCTGAAGAGGCTGACGGCCTTCCAGCAGGAGAACGACATCACGTCCCCCATCAGCGTGGAGCCCGGCGAGTCGGAGGAGGAAGGGGAGAGCGCGGGGCTGCTGCGCCGCTCGTCCTCGCGCAGCCAGAGCCGCGTGCGCTACATCGCCAACAGGGCGCGGCAGGCCCAGGAGAGGCAGCGGCTGCAGGGGCTGGGGCGGCTCGGGGGGAGCCCCATCGAGGAGAGGGGCAACCCCGAGGGGGCCTGCAGCGTGGCCAGGGCTGTGTGCATGGACACGGCCGCTCCCCCCGTGCTCACAGCCCAGCCCAAGGCCCAGCCCGACTGCAGTGCGGACACCGAGGTGTTCTTCATGCTCAAACTGTGACCCGGGGGCTCTGAGCGAGGCAATGTTTACACTCCTGTCCCAGCAAAACACAGCCCTGGGGGGCACAGAGCAGCCTGCCACGCTCAGTGCTTCCTGGCCTTCCCTCGCCTCCAAGGGTGCTCAATGTCAGGACTCCAGAAGAATAGATGAGTATTCTTCTTTAATTACACTTTTGCCAGCCTCCAGTTCGGCCTCCTGTGCGTGTGACCACTTCTTGCATCCGCAGTTTGCTCTGTGCAAATCTCTTGGTCTTGACTAATTTCAGTAATTCTTCTTACAATGGGTAATCTTGATGTTCAGTAGCTCAATGTGATGCTAACGACAGCTAAGGTAAATTTTGCTCTTACAAATTGTGGATCCATGAAAGGAGGCTGGACTTCAAATCATGTTCCCTGCTCTATTTTCTGGAAGAGTTTGAGGCCTCTGAGGGTGTCTTCTCTGGAAAATAGTCAGAATTGCAGTGGAATTAATAATGTAGTAGATAAAGTCTGTCTTCCATCATGGAGCTGCTTATTTCAGTGAAAATCCATATTTTCGCTTTGAAGAAGAGCTCTCTTGTTCCAAAGCAATGCTTTTTTAAACCCAGCTTGTTTATATATATAAATATATATATATATAGACCTGTGTGTATGCAAGGATACGTCTGCACATGTATGGGCACATGCACACCCTGAACCTGAACTGTGACTGCTCCTTGTCTCAAGGCATCAGCTGAGGGAAGGAGGCAGGAGAGAGAAGGGAATGGCTAAAGCTAGACAGGGAATGCCTTCTGCCTGGGCTTCAGAGACAGCTAAGGAGCGTGCTGGTCTGCTCTGGGAACAGCACTGCCCCTGCTGAGGGTGTTTTACCAATGCTGCTGTACATAGCACTTTTGGGATGAATTTTACTATTTCTGTATTGCACTGCCATGCAAAATTTTCAATGATATGTTTAAAAAAGAGAGATATTTAATTTTTTTAGATGGACATATTTAGAATTAGATAACAGCCTAAACAGAGTAATAATTTTTCCTCCCCACTTTTTTTTTAACTTTTTATTTTTAGGGATGTTGTCGTGTCCCCCCCCTCATTTATGATGTCATTTATTATAGATGTACATTTTATCAGTGATGGACAGCAATGTTTACTGAGATGCATTTTAAGAGAAACAGAGGTTTAATTTTATTTCAGGCTCCATAGAGTCCCAATTACTGAGAGGATATTTTGCCTTTGTAATGATTCTTTTGCGTATATTGCAAACTCTAAAGATTTGTTTGTAAAACCACCTTACACTACTAAAATAAACATATTTAACCTTCCAGCTGTTGACTCTCTAGCTGTAACAGAGCACTGCGGTTTGGGATACACAGGCATGGTTAACTTCACCTGCTTTGTTTGAAAACCTCCTCTGTGGATAACGTTTCATTTTGCTCTTTTTCAGAGCGGTAGCCAGGTCAGACCCAGCTCAGCTCCAGCAGAACACGTGCCAGTCTTGGCAGAGTTGTGTGAGAGCACAGGGGCCAGAGCCTGGCTGGGAGGAGAAGCTCTGTAACACAGAGAGAACCCAAGGAGCCAGTGGGTTCTCTTCCAGCTGTGCCGGGAGCGCAGGTGACCCTGTTTCATCCCTCAGGAGGTTTGAAGTCCGGCTGAAAATGCTGCAGCCAAGTTTTGCTCCTCACCTGTCTCGCTCCAAACTCCCTTCTGTTCCTGTCACCACAGAATGCACAGTGCTGGCTGTTCCTCAGCTCACACTGCTGCTGGCAGGGCTGGCTGTCCCTTCCTTGGGGCTGAAAGGAGTTCTTGCCTCTCATTTTAGTATCATTTGGCACTTCAAGCATTTAAACTCTGAGATATCACAAAGTAAGGTCACTGTGCCTAGTGGTATCTGATGTGGATGAGGGCTGGAGGGGTTTAATTCTCTGACTAAAGCTTTTCAGATGGTCTTCAGTATGTTTTGCTTAAAAGTATCCCCTCAGTTTTCTGCCCTGGCTCAGATCTTCACTGCTTGTCTGCAAGGTTTAGATGAGAGGCCCTTGAAGTTTGTGCAGCAAAGGCTTGGAAAGGTGCACTGAAGTGACCCCACAGTATCAGTGCAGGCCCTGAAGGAAAGGAGGTACATGTGCAGCAGAATGGGGGCTCTGCCAAGATGAGCCTCACTGTGTGTCTGGACACAAAGCAAATGTCATTAACATTCTCCAGACGAAACGTCACTCATGTAAAACTTCAGCTTTGGGCTGCAAAGCTGCAGGGAGTTGCTGCTTTTTAAAATCTTAATGCTTTTTTAACTTTAATGTCGACTTCATGCAGATTTAGAAAGTTAGATGTTTGAAAGGCCCAGATGCCTCCTCAGTCGGGGCTGGTCCTGCAGAAGCCACTCCTCCTCTGCCAGCTTTTAAAGCAGGGCTGGATGCCTGGGATCCCTGAGCTCGTTCTGTGCCCTGGCATCGAGCTGCTCCTGCCCAAACCCGGACAGACGGACCAGGAGAGCCCCAAGGAGCTGCTGTAGGTGAGAAACTGCCTTCAGTTTGTGCTCTTGGTCACCTGGAAGGGCCAAACCTGGTGCCCCAGGCTCCTTCCTGGCTGAAGGGAGTTCGTCCCGCTCCTGCTGTGCCCGCTGCCTTCCTCCAGCGCTGCTCAGGCAGCGACAGGGACCCTTTGGGTGCCTTTGAAGGACTGAAAAGCTGAGGAGTGAGAGCTGACTGCAGCAAAGGGACTTCCAAAATCCTCTCGTTTTGCTGTACAGCAGCAGAAAGCTCTATAGCTGCTCAGGGGGGTGTGGGGGATGTGGCAGTGGTTAATTTAAGCACTGCCCAAGGAACTCTTTACACCCTGGGAGCAAATCAGCCCCCTCTGCCCTCCCCAGCTGATTCTCTCTGTTAAATGGTTCTGGTACTAAATTAGACCTGGGGCAGTGCATTAGCCTCTGCAAAAAAACCCTTTTTTACAGGTTTTCACTCTGTTTGGTCTTTTAGTCAGCAGGCAGCGTGTTAACAGCTCTTCCTTCTCAAGGTGATGCCAGCAGTGTATTACCAGCTCTGATTTAAGTTTTGGTTTTTGAGGGAGGCCACGTGAAAGAAAGATGATCCTGTAGCATGTACCAAATTGTGAGGAAAAAGGAGCAATAATTTACAGGTTAAATCTCCCGGGAGAAGTGCAGTTCCTCCCTGCCTGAAGATGCTGCTGGCATTTCCTTTCCGTGCCCGGGTGGGTGATGAACCTGCTCAGTTTTTGTGCTGCTACAAGTAGTTTTTAGAAAATGTTGGCTGATCCATAGCTCCTTTGCTTTGGTCCTTTCACAAGGATCAAATTATTCCCATTTGGAAGGATTTTTTTACAGCAACGACAAAGTCAGCACTGAAATTTAACCCAGGGGGAGAAAAAAAATCTGTGTAGGTTTAATTAATTTCACTCGTTAGGTGAAAAATGTAGAGAAAATGAGTGAGGGAAAGTACTGAGCTGTAATGGCAGCAGTTTTCACAGCAGTGCAGCTTTGGGGGTGTTTCCTAAAATCTGATGAGGTGAGATAACTGAAGCCAGTGTTTCTGAGCATCAGGTAGAAGCAAGTCATACCACATGTAGGATATTTTTGTCTTTGTTCTCTCATATATGGTAAGTTTTCTTGGGCACTTTTAATTTGTTTTTTATAGTTTCTGGGGAAATGGTGTCCTGAACCTTGTTTGACACTGTGACAACAAATACAGTCAAGAATACTGGAGCGTTTTGAGACTTAGCACAACCTGGCATCGACTGGTTTTGCTCACTCTGTTGCTGATTTACAGTGTACAGTTGAAGCCTTGCGGAAATTTGAAATTTAAAAAAAAAGTTAATAAAAGGGCCTGGTTTCACCCAGAGAGGAGGAACTGTAGGACCAGCTTTAACTGCTTGCCTTTCACCTCCAGCAGGAAGGCTCCTGTGGGCAGGAGGTATTTCTGCTCCCATGGACAAAGGTCTGCCCTTCACCATCTGCGTGGTTACAGCCCTGCTGCTCCTGAGGGAATCGAGCCAGGCAGGTGAGGAGGATGATCAGAAAGGTTGGCTGCACCACGTCTGGTTTAGTTCTTTTTAGAGTGTTGGTTCTTCCAGTGTTTAACTCCTGCTGCTTGCAGGATCTTGTCCTACTGTGAACCCCACTGCAGGACTCTGAGAGTCCCCCAGCCTTTTCCCAGGGTGCTGCAGGAGCATCTCCCCCTGGAGGGCCGGGCATGCCCGGGGTACAAGGGGCGAGGGAAAGGCAGAGCTTTGCCCCCCCAGTGGTTTCTGCAGCCAGGAGTGGAGGGATTGGCCGTGGGGGGGTCACTGCCATCAGCTCGGCCCTGGGGCTGCACTTGGGTCCCTCCGGGGCCTTTCAGGAGGTCTCACAAAGGGGCTTTGAGCAGCTGCACCCCTGGGGGAGCTGCAGCCCTCAGAACACACTGTTGTCTTCCAGGAAACCCCACAGGTCTTCAAAAAGGGGCCTCAGAAAGCTGTTACTGGCTTTAATAAGTTTCTAAAGGGAGACAAGAGAACTCCTTTGTGAAGATTTCCAGCTCCCATGGAGAACTGTAGTGGAGAGGGGAAAAACAGGTTTTGTCTTGCAATAATGTAGAGTTCAGCACGAGGCCAGAAAATGCAAACCCAGAGGAGGAATAATAAATACATAATGAATGAATATGCTGTTATATTTAATGAAAAACTCACAGCTTTTGCTTGAAAGAGTGAAAACACCCTACTTTTTGTTTGCTTGTTTGTTTGGGTTTTTGGTTTTGGTTTTTTGTTTGTTTGTTTGTTTTTTATCTTGAGGGATTTTTGGCTTTTGCACTGTGCATTCTTTGATGCCAAGGAGCAATGCTAAGCATATTCTAGAAAAATCATCCTGGGCAGTTAATGAGCCATATGTTGACCAAATCGTGGTTTTAAGTGTGCATCTCAGATGCAGAACCCGTCACTCACTGGGGAAGGGAGGAGTAAGAACACCCAGTGCCTTGGAACTGGATGGTGAGGAACTTCTGGCTGTCCCTGGGGCTTTTCCTCAGGGCAGGAATGGGGGGATCAGCTGTGGGAGGGAAGCAGGAGAGCTGGTGTTTCCCCTCCTCGGGGAGGGCAGGGAAACACCAGTGGACTGTGCAGGATCCACTCCCCAATGGGTGGGTGACAAGCAGAACCTCCTGCAGCCCCACTCTGCCTGTTCTGTCTCTGCTTCCCTTTGTGCTGAGGAGGAACCAGCTCAGGAGCCTGAGTGGAGGGTGAATGCTCTTTATTTGGGTGCACGATGAAATGCCACTGTCTGTGAGTGAAAGCCTGGCAAGGATCTGATTTTGCTGTGGTGTTTTTGCAGGAGCTGGGAGGAATGACGATGCTGTGAGTAAGGTATGTGGAAGTTCACTGGTGCAGAGCTACTAATGAAGGTGTGGGTGCCAAAGGTCTTAATTCAGAAACAGATGTGGTCATGTTTTAAATGCACTGTTCATGGATGGCTGTGTGTCTGTGCTTTTCTTTTGTATCTTGGGTCACTGTTCACCCAGAAGTGAATCCGTGTTTCCTTGCCTCCTGTTCTCTGGTTTCCTACTGTTCTGTGTTTCCTGGAATTGCTCTCTAATGAGACCTTAATTGGCTGATAACTCTTTTGCCTGCAACGCGAATTGATCTCTTGGGAAGGCTCTGCCATTATCTGAAGAACTGTAACATTTAAAGTGATTTTTATTCGGGCCAGGCACTAAAAGTGCAAGGCCTGTGACCTGTTCCTGTCAGGGAGCAGCAGTAAGAGGTCACTGCAGCTCAGGGGAGGTTTAGAGCTGGTTGAACTCACACACCCCTGACACCCCCAGGCTGTAAATTAAGCCCCAGCCTGGTGGGACCGTGTCTGGGGTTTTGAAATCCAACTGTTCCTTCCTTTTTTGGTTTGCAGGGCATTGACTCAAGGGGACAAGCTGAGGGGCTTCCAACCCTGACTGTCACGACGATCCTGGTAAGGCAGTGGCACACAGGCAGAGACAGAGCTGGAATTGCACTGGGCCTTTTTTTCCCCCCCCATATATTTACAGGTGGTTTTTGGGCTGGCTTTGACACTGATGTCCCTGTTCCTCACAGAATGAACCAGGCTCTAACCCCCCATTACCCTGTGCTCCAGGCAAGGGCGAAGCAGCAGCTGCAGTGAATTTTCTGATCCTTTGGTCAGGCCCTGCCCAGCCTGTGCCCCTCACCTGAGGCTTTGCTGGGCCAGAGGAAAAGTGCTTGGCTTTTAGCCTGAGAGTTTCATTCACCTCTGTGGGACCTGTGGCTCGCAGAATGCAGCTGATGGTGCAGGCAGGGGGGACTCCAGGGAAATTCCTCCCCGTCTGGAAATGTCCCTGCAACAGTGTGGAGGGAGGGCTTTGGGGAGGGCTTGGTAAACGCTGGTTTAGCTCCCCACCAGTGGCCCTGCAGGCTGTGGGGGGGTGTCGTGGCTGGGAGGGTGTCGTGTCGTGGCTGGGAGGGTGTCGTGTCGTGGCTGGGAGGGTGTCGTGTCGTGGCTGGGAGGGTGTCGCGTCGTGGCTGGGGGTGTCGTGGCTGTAGGAGGATGTCGCAGCTCTGTGTTGTCCCCCTGCACAGGAGGATCCCTACGTGATGGTGAGGGGGGCAGAGCTGGAGGGGTACTGCATGGACCTGCTGGGGGCCCTGGCGGAGATGCTGCGCTTCCAGTACCGCGTGAAGGTGGTGGGGGACGGGCAGTACGGAGCCGTGTCCGCCGGCGGCAACTGGACCGGGATGATCGGGGAGATCCTCAGGAGGGTAACGGCCCCTTCTGTTCAAAACACAGATGTGGAAACTGAGGCACGAGGAGACAGTGGCCGAGGCAGGAGAGGATTGCTGCACCAGTGCAGTGCAGCCTGTCTCAGGGGCTGCCCAGTGTTCCTCTGCAGTCCTGAGAGACCGGTCAGGCCTCTCGGCAAAACTTACCTTGGACTCGATCCCAGGGTGAGATTTGTCCCTTGCAGGATGGCAATAATGCCTCGGGCTCTTCGAGGAAGGAAGAGTTACCCCATGAGGTGCCATTTCCTGTGGCTGATGTTCTGTCACCTTTCATTTTAAACCTCTGTGCCCCTCTGGACTCTCTCTGTGCCCCTCTGGACTCTCTCTGTGCCCCTCTGGACTCTCTCTGTGCCCCTCTGGACTCTTTCTGTGCCCCTCTGGACTCTCTCTGTGCCCAGCTCCGAGCCATGCCAGGGAAGCAGCTGTTGGAGGGACAGAACTGCTCACAGGCTGGAGGGTTGATTCTCTCCTCTCTCCTCCTGCAGGAAGCCGACATTGCAGTGGCCCCACTGACAGTCACCTCGGCCAGGGAAGAGGTGGTTTCCTTCACCACACCCTTCCTGCAGACTGGCATCGGAATCCTGCTTCGGAAAGACACGATCTCTCAGGAGATGTCCTTCTTCCACTTCCTGTCTCCTTTCAGCAAGGAGACCTGGACAGGCCTTTTATTTGCTTATCTGCTGACGTGCTGCTGCCTCTTTCTTGTCGCCAGGTATGACTGAATTGTTTCACAGAGTTTGTTCCAGTCAGAAGCTTTTTCAGCTACGAAGAGATTAGTTTTTTTAAGAGACTAGCAGGAAGCATTTTGCTTTGAGGAACCTTTTGTATGGGTATGGTAGCAGGGCTCAGAAAGCTTAAGTCCTGTCAGATTAAACCAGCATTAAGAGTAGGATCTCCCCAGGAGAAACACCAGATCCCTTGATGTGGATTATTTATATTTTTTCCCCCTGAATGTCTGGGTTTATCCTGTCATTTTCCCCCAGACTGAGCCCCTGTGAATGGAATGAGCCAAAGAATGAAGAGAACCACTTCACCTTCCTGAACAGCCTCTGGTTTGGAGCAGGAGCACTCGCCCTGCAAGGTGAGCTGGGAGGGTGCAGCAGCTCTGGGAGCAGTGGGGTTTCTAAGCTGCTGGTGTATCCAGCTCCATCTGTGCTGTGCTGCTGGGGGAAAAGGTGTCCCAGTAGGGACACTTGGAGCACTAAACCTGCCAGTTTGGGGCTGTGTGATTATAGACCTGTTGGGATTGACCTGGGGCTGCCTCTGTTTGGGGAATGTTTTCATCTGTAACAACTGTAATGCCAAGCCAGCCGTGGCTCTGGTGCTTTGACCAGTGTTTGTTGGTGCTTTGTGCCACTGATGTTGTTCAGCTCCGCACTGCACTGCTCAGACCAGCACAGAGGGGCTTTGCAGGCTCAGGCGTAGCTGCAGGGCAGGGTTTGCCATCTGGCCTTTAAATAAAGGGAAGTTTTAACCCTAAAGCTCTTGGTGCCTCCCGTGGTTCTGTCTCCGTGGTGCAGGAGTGACGCCCCGGCCCCAGGCGCTCTCGGTGCGGGTGGTGGCCGTGGTGTGGTGGCTCTTCACCCTGGCCCTGCTCGCTGCCTACATCGCCAACTTCACCGCCCTGCTGAGCTCGGGCAGCGAGCAGCTCCCCATCCAGACCTTCGAGGACCTCGTGAAGCAAAGGAACCTGGAGTTCGGGACTCTGGAGGGCTCCTCTACCTTCTACTTCTTCAAGGTGCAGAGACTCTCCTTGTGCACACACGTGGGGGCTGTGCTGCCCAGCTCGTGCCTTAGAACAGCCTCATCACTATCAGTTTTCCTGGAATACTTCAAGTATTAGGACTGTTGTTCTGTTCATCTCTCCTTCCCCCTTTTCTCACAGAAAAGCAGGCAGAGAGCTCCATTTTTATTGTGCGTTCTCCTTTAGAAAGCACCTGTGCCCTTCAGGGGCTGTCCCC
>JAYRBT010000056.1:4617076-4636862 GCA_036023395.1 Myiotriccus ornatus | reverse complement strand
TGCACTTTTTGTTTCCCACCTCGGTTTGACACCTGGATTTTTGGGCTGCAGAACTCCAAGAACCCCATCCACCAGATGATCTACGAGTACATGGAGAAGAGGAGGGAGCACGTGTTGGTCAAGACCTACCAGGAGGCCGTTCAGCGCGTGATGGACTCGAACTACGCCTTCATCGGGGAGTCCATCTCGCAGGACCTGGCGGCCGCCCGGCACTGCAACCTCATCCGGGCCCCCGAGGTCATCGGCGCCCGGGGCTTCGGCATCGCCACCACCCAGGGTGAGTCCCTGTGCCCCACGGGGGACAGGCTCTGCAGGGCCACACCGGGGTAGCCAAGGCCTGAGGATGGACAGACAGAACACACATGGCCCAGCAGGGTCCCTGGCAGGGGATTCTCGCTGGCACCGACTCTTCCTCTGAACTGTAATAAGCAAATGCTCCCCTCTCCCTGGGGTGTCCTGGGTTCCTGGGGGTGTTTGCTTTTGCCTTGGTCCCGGGAATGCTGAGCTCCCACTGCAGTGAGCAGTGCACAGGTTGCTCTTGTGAGGCCCGACTGCTTCTACTTCCCAAAGCACCTTCACCTGTCCTTGTTCCACAGGCGTTCCCACACCTCTGTGGACAGCACAGGGTGGTTGGTAGTTGTGTTCAGGGAACACCCGAACAGGGGTGGCCCCGCTGGGTCACCAGCAGTGTAACAGTGGCCGGGATCTGCCCCATCCCTCTCTCCCTCTCCCGTTGCAGCCTCCCCCTGGACCAAGCCCCTGTCCATCGCCGTGCTCAAGCTGCGGGAGCTGGGGGACCTGGACTACCTGCGCAACAAGTGGTGGGAGAGCAGCTGCCTGCGGCGCAGCCGGGACCGCTGGAGCCCCCTGGAGCCGCCGGCGCTGGGGGGGCTCTTCCTGGCCCTGGGCGTCGGCCTCGCCCTCGGCGTCCTGGCGGCCCTGGCCGAGCTCTCCAACAGCAGCCGCCTCACGGCCGGGCACGCCAAGGTGGGTGTGGGCTGTGCCGGTCCCTGTCCCCCCAGGGCTGCACCTGCTCCTGCTCTTCCTCAGCGGGGAGGGAGGCCGTGCCCTGTGTTCATCCCTTAAAGCACCAACATTCCACAGCTGGGACTGTGCGATGGTTTTGCAGCCTGAACAAGGGAACAGTAATAAAACAGCCCCTCCCTCCCCCCCAAAATTGAGTAGAAACGTAGTCCCAAGCCAGCCAAACTCATTCCAGCGTGCCGGGGGTTACAGAGGACAGCAATGATCAGTAACAAGTTTATTCTCAGTTATGGCTGTTCTTAAGTCATTTGACAAGCAGGAGAAGACACGTAATGAAACTGCACCAGTGTCTAAGTGTGCCCCTTGGTGCTCCTGTTCCCCATCCATCCCAAGGGCTGGGCTGTGCACATGGAAAAGGGGAATCCCACGACACAGAACGACCCACTTACCCCCTTCTCCCCTCCCTTCTGTCTTTCAGAAATCTTGTTGCTCTGTTTTCGTAGAAGAGATCTGCACCCGCCTACGTATCAAAGAAAAGGCCAGACCCAGCCAGGAGACGTCAGGGAAGGCAAATGCTTAGGAATGTTGTGCTGAAGGGACGGGCCTGTGATAGGGTTGTACCATGTTCACGTCCTAGGAGCTGTGTCAGTGTAGAAAGATGTTTTTCTGCTAGTCTAGAGTAGTGGTTTTCTAATTGCACACAGAGCACTTCTGGAGTGGTGGTGGAGCTGGATGCAGAAGGAAATCAAGTGGCTGGGAAGAATTTTAAATTGATAAGGGAGGGAGTGGAACTGTGACAAACAAGGGAGTGAATGACCTGGTAAAATGGAGCTGAGCTGGCCAGTGGTGGATCCATGTCTAGGTTAGGAGTTTACCCTGTAAGTCCATAAATGCCTGTAGGAGCAAGTGACTGGGGACAGGTTAATGGGAAGCCTCTGCTACTAATTAGTGTGTGAGGTGCAATCTGGGAACATTAAAGCTCTTGTCTGACCCTTGTGATCAGGAACAACAGCTTAAGCATTTCAGCTATAAATAGCCTGTGTTCCCTCTCTGAGCAGGAGATGCTGGTTGTTGGGAAGATCGTTCCTGAATCAGTGCTGTTTGTAACCCCAAACAGGCCCTCCGGGCCTCCCAACCCCAGGAGGGGGAGCCCCTGCCACTAAGGAACCACTGGAGTTCAGGAATTCCAGACATGGGCTTGTCCTTTTTCCCTTCCCAGCACAGGATAAGGGTCACTGTTTGGTGACAATGATTAGCTCTCGTTAACCTACTGAGGATGAGGGTTGACAGTGGAAATCCAACAAGACTAGAGCAGGGAGTCAGCCCAGGACAGCTCCAGCTCAGACACAGCCTGAGCAGCGTCTGTGGGGGAGAAGGTGGATCAGTCCTTCATCAGCTGAACTGCACAGAGCAGGAGAGATTTAGGTAAGTTTAAAAGCTGAAAATGCAATGTCAGGTTCACTTAGCACTTAAAATCTATTTGGTACGTGCCCTGTCACTGCTGGCAGAGTAGGCAGAGATGTATAAAAAAGGTTTCATTGACATTTAAATATATTTCTATATGAATGTCTCACAGAACAAAAAAATAAAGTCTTTTCATCACAAATACTGCAGCATTAAAATAAACACTTACCAAAATAAACAATGAGTGATATACATATATATGTATTTGAGTGTGTAGACTATAGAGTGAATCATATTGTTGCTTTTTAAGTCACAAAAGCACAATATAAATACGGAATTTCCTGTGAACTCTTTTCCCTGTTGTAATAAAAATACATTCTTTACAGTTAAAGTAAAACTAGTGCAAGTCCATCCTGTGCTCCTCCCAGCCCATCATTTACATGGCACTTCGTACTTGAAGATGACACTGAAGATCTTGCCCCCGAGGCGGTCGGCGAGCCACGAGTTCTTGATGACGGCCAGTTTGAGGCTCTCGCACCTCAGGGCCGCGTAGTAGTTGGTGTGGATGGCCCTGCCCATGCCCTCGATCACCACCAGGTCCGTGTTCCGCTCCCGCACCAGCACCGCCAGCCCCTGGTCCAGGCGGCTGCAACGAGGGGGGGTCAGGGCCACTTAAAAGGGGCACTTTAAATGGAAGGAAGGTGACTGAAATGTCACTGAATATCCTGAGCTGGAAGGGACCCACAGGGATCATCCAGTCCAACTGCTGGCCCTGCACAGGACCAGCCCCAAGGGCCCCACCCTGTGCCTGAGAGCACATTCCAAACAGTTCCCGAGCTCTGTCAGGCTGGGACCACTGCCCCAGGGAACCCGCTCCCCTCATTTTAAAGCTTCATTAAATGCATCAGAACACACAGGTAAGTTGTCTCCAGTAGAAGAAACTAATCCAGAGTAAATTGGTTAATGTGAAATGCTGCTCACTCCCAGGGGATTTTTGGTCACTGCATCCGTCATCAGCCATTCCCTGACCAGCTGCTGAGGGACCCAAGGATGTGAACACAGACACCTCCACAGGGCCTGATCAGTGCTACAACTGTAAATCCACACTGAACAACTCCTAATGGGTGGGTGAGTGACTCCCAGCAGGAAAGGGGGCTGGGATGCTCCAGAGCCAATCCCTGACCATCCTGCAGATGAGGGACACAACAACCCTGCCCTCTGCCCACCTACCTCAGATCCAGGCACGGAGAGCTGGAGCCCGTCTGAACCAAGAGCAGCTTCTCGTCCCTCAGGGCAGAGCTGTTTGTTAAAAAACCAGACAAAACCTTTCAGCAGCTGCTTCAGCAGAGTCCTGCACATCTGGGAACGAGCCAGAGAACCAGGAATATTGAAGCCTCCTTGGCCAAGGCTTCCTTTCCTGCTGGGACTTTGCCGGGAAACCCCATATTTCCTTGAGCACAAGGGTTATTGAGTGAGCCCCGTGTCCTCTCCCAGGGACAGTGTGTGTGTGTGACAGGGATGGGTTTGCCTCTACTAACACTGAAAAGTTCTGGTTGAGTAGCTTGAGCACTTCTCAGGGAAGACATGGACAAGAAATACAATTATGGGTGGTCAGGAAAGATCGAATTTCTACATTTTTCACCTTAACAAAAGCAAACCTTCTGCCTTGGCTTTTGTCCAGGCTGCAGATTTCAGGCACTAGGGAACCCAGCTCACTGTGGGCTCAGTGAGTGCCAGGGACTCTGTTTCCCCCCGGGATGACCTCGTTCCCTGCTTACTGGATCACGGGGTCCATGGCCGCGATGCGCTCGGTCACGATCAGGGACTCGCTGTAGGTGACATCGTTGAGGGCAGGGCCAGAGTTACAAGCCAAAATAACCTGTGGGAAGGTGGCAGGAGAGTTCACAGTGAGCCCCTGGAGTGCCAGATATTTGAGTTATTCCCAGTTTTTGGCAGAGAGGAGCCAATCTGAAGTGTCCTGCTGGGAAGGCAGCTCCACCCTCCAGCAGTTACCAGAGCTCCACTGCCAGGAACTCCCGAGGAAAACCACTCACCTCTGTCCCTCTAGAAAGGAGCTCTCGGACAAAAGGAAAGACTCCTAAAATTATGTCTATTCCACTGTTATCTGCGAAAATTAAGGCACATTTATGAGGAGGACCCTCCTGCAAGAGAAAACCAATGCATTCAGGATGGAGCACAAGTCACTGCAGGGAACAGTTGGTTATGTACATCTACTCGCTCCAGGAGCCCCATCTGTACCCTCAAACACTCGAGCCTTTGGGTTTCTGTAGCAGCAAAGTCCCAGCACAGACTGGGACAAACAGGAGGAACTGGGTCCCTGCTGGTGTCTTTGCTCAGGTGTCTAAAACACCTCGGGTTCCTCTGCTGTGCTGGAGACAGGGCTCTCAAACTCCAGCAGTAAAACCTGCACCTGCCAGCTGGAGCAGGCCCAGCTCCAGGGCCAGGCCTGTCACTGTCTGGGCCTGCAGGTCCCACTGTCTCTCCGAGAGCGTGCTGGAAGTCAGGACCTACCTTGGTGGGTGTTTAAAGCCAGCCTGGTGCTGGCTGAACAGGATTCCCTTCTGCCAGGAAAGGGCAGGATGGACTGCTGGGGGCAGTGACATCCTAAAATGAAAAGATATTGCCTACTCTCCATTAACCTCTTCATTTATTCCCAATCTGATGCTATGAAACTCAGTTCACACCAGCAGAAGAAGTGAAAGACACTTAATTCCTAATAAAAAACTGACAGGACAGTGCTCGAGGTTCCTCAATTATCCCTGTGACACAAGCTTAGCTGATGCTTTGCTTTAGGAGGTAACACATAATGATCTGCCATAGTCTGCTCATCCCAAACCTTTGGGCTGCATTTCCAACTGAGAGATTTACACAAAGACACAAGAGTGTTTCAATTAACCTTAATTAAAGAGTAATAGAGACCACATGGGAAAAAAAGCTTTGCTAATTGATAAGTTAATTACTTCAAACAGGCTCCTACATTAATGACAGTTTAGACTGGCTACTCAGAGGGAGGAACAGCCCAAATGCCACATCTGGCCCTAAGTTTTCAAACTCAGGGGTCTGGTTGTACAGAAATAAGTCCCTTGTAAGGAGGGGACACACTGTGGTGCCTCTGGAGCAGCTCCAAGAGCAGCTGGGCTCCAGTGCTGCAGTTCCTGTGGGAACTCAGAGAAGCACCTCGGCTGGTAACCAAGTGTCAGACTAATCCCTTTATTCCTTTCTTTATGGTGAGTTACTGGGACTGTGTTACCAGGATTTGTTCTGCATTGTCTGAACAGTTTGTTAGATGTGCTAAACCCCCAGGATCAATCAGGTGGTTTGAGGGTGAAGGTATTTAATGTGTGGATTAAGTGTGGTGTCGTACCTTCAGTCTCTGCAGCCACTGGCTGTAGGAATCTTCCAACCAGGGACGTTCTGTGGCACAGACAGAGTTGGGTCAGCATTTCTTACAGGCACTGATTCTTACAAACAGTCATTCTGCACACTGTCAAAGCAGTCTGTCCCTGACAGGGACAGAGCCGTTAATGGAGCTCTCTGTGCTGAGGCTCCTGCTCAAGGAGGGAGCTTTTGCAGGATTTAATTCCTTTGCAACACAAACAGGAACATTCCACCCAAACTCTGGATCTGTATTTAGATAACCCTAACAAGTACTAATGTTTCCTTGTCATGTGGGCAGCAGAACTGCCAGAACAAACATTCCCACTCTCTTCTGCTCCCTCATTTACACAACATCCAGCTCCAACCACCACCTGGATCCCCCTGTACCTTGTAGCTTTGACTTGGCTTCTTCAAATCCAAACTGTGGCTCAGACTCCAGGACACTGCATCAGGAGAGAAATAAAGAGGCCACAGTTACACACCTTCCCCTCACACAACGGTAATTCAAACATTCCTACAGCAGGTGCTCGGCAATTTTACCGCACTGGTTATTCTGGGGGGGCAGGACTGGGAAACAGACACTTTGTGCTCATGTTAAAGACAAAAGGCTCAGCTGGACGTTCAGTTTGAGTTCTGATGCTAAAAGGAAAATGTACAGCTGTCTGCCAGAGGCACAGGGTGCAAATGGAAACCTCCCCTCACACAACACTTGGGAGCAAACATCCAACACTTGACTAAGATGAGACACAAACTACAGTTACAGTTGGATTGGTGCACTTCAAAAAAAAACCAAAAACCCCCACAGCTGGACATTCTGTAGCTTAAAAGGTGCTGTTAAAGGATGCAACACCTACTCTGAGACTGCCTTTGCTCCCCAGTCGAAGACATTCCCTGCCAGGAGTCCTTTCACCAGAGCAAACTGCCTCTCCTCCCAGCCCAGGGAATCCAGGGACTCTATTACACTCTGGAAACACTTTAAGGCTATTCCATTTTCTTTCTGCTTTACCTGTAAGACAGACATGAAATGCTGGTTTGTATCAAAAGTTTCTTACCCATCCTTGGCTGTCTCAGTCCATGAACATGCTCAAGCATCTCCTCTACATTTGTGGCCTCTCATGGACCCACAAGTTACTATTATCAGTGTGCTTAAGATCAGGGAAAAGCTTGCCTGGAATTCTAATAAAAATCTTCATTAGAGCCAGGATATGATCCAGGATATGTGTTGTTCACCCTGTGAGGCAAGAACTTACCTTGGAATAGGGGTCTGGAAAATTGAACTCGTTTAAACAGTGTTCCCTTGTGTCCAAGAGGCTCCTCACTGTTAAGGTACCATATGCACTGGAATAAGGGAAAAAAAGAGATCAACTACTTCAAACAGAAAAAGTTCTTCTTCTCTGTTTCCTCCTGAAGTCACAGCACCTCACACAAGCACTAAGGCTAACAGTCTCATTGCTAAACCCTTGCTCTAAGGGGTAAATCTATGATACAGATTATTTAAATACAGGGAGGGGGAATGTTCAGAGCAAGGCCAGACACTTGAATTAAGCTGCTGCCATTTTTAATAACCACGTACAAACTTTTAATAATGAATTTCCTGCCAAGATACAATTTCTCTGTTCAGTTCCAACACAGGAAATCCAAAAGCTCTGTGCAGAGAACCTGATGTTTGACACAGCAACTTGCTGCAGCCTTCAGCCTGCCTGGCTTTCAATCTCCTCTGCTTCACAGCCTGCTTGGCCCTGGCTGCCTTTGGGTGTGCTGTCTCTCTGGAAGCAGCACGTGCTGCCAAAGGGAAGGTAAGGGCACTTACAAGGGCTGCTGCCTGAGTGTCTGGAGCTTGTTCCAGTATTTCTGCCGGAACTTCTCCGCTCTCTCCTGAGCATCCACGGAGTCTGGCTGGCTGGCTGCCGCTCGCTTTGCCACCTGGGACAGAAATGGGGCGGCACTGGAGTTACCAAATTAATTCTTCCTCCGTGTGGCTGCTCTGAAGTTCAGCCTGAGAAATAACCCCTCCATCTGCCGCCCTGTTCAGTGCCTGGGGCCCGTCTGCTCCCTCCCACTCAGCACCTCCCAGCTTTCCTTCCCTGCAGCCACCAAAGAGCAATTTTAATGCCTCTTTTCCCAAAAGGTTTCGAGTTTATTTTCCAGGCTGTACTTTCAGAAATCAAACACAAGTTCTAACTGCTCATAGGAGGGGAAAACAACAAATGCACACACACACACACACACAGAAGGAGAAGCAGGCAGAGCTGTAAGGGTGCACATCGACCCCTTGTGTTCTCTCTTTGTTTACTGCAGGGACCGACTGAGCCAGGCTGAGAGCAGAGCACTCCTGTGTGAGTCAGCCGTGCTCCTCCCGTGGAACACTGGCTGTGAGGCAGCAGCACTGTCCCCAGAGCAGAAACAGGCCAGGGATCTCTGGCCTCTGGTTGTGTAAGTGTCCTGCTTGCAGCTCTGTACAGAGAGGTGAAGGTGCTATCAAAGGGAGAAAATGCTTTGAAAGCACCTTTAAAAAGGGGAACAAAGCACCACAGGAGAGGAACACTTCTGCCTTTGAAGGTGCCAAGCACTTCCTCAGGAGCCTGGGACAAAGTCAGGAGCCTCTGTTGCAGCAAGGGGGGCTGAACTTGCACACAGAGGGGTGACACAGCAGCAGTATAAACAGGATAAACATGTTGGTTCAGAGAGTTATTTGCCAAATACCTGTGTCAGTCACAAGACTGTTGTGTGACACTCACCCCATCCAGGGCCTCCTCGAAGCAGGTGAGCCAGTATTTTCTGGCCATGGCATCATCTGTGAGGTCAACAGTGTCTGGGATATAGGTGGAGGGGTCTTTCAGCAGTGGCAGGTTCACAAGTGGTCTCTCCAACCTGTCCATTTCCAGCATGTCAAACTGGGTGCCAAGGGAAAGGATTGATTACAACTCATTCAGAAGTGGATTCAGAGCAAGATAAACAAGTACAAGGGCTGTCAAAGTCCAGCCACAGTTAAGACTGACAGACTTGCAGACAGTTTATATTATTTATCCACGCCCATCCTACAGACAGAAATTATCAAGTTTTATGCCAGTTTTCCTGTGAAATCAGAATTACTGTACTGTCAGTGTGTTTGAGAGATGACTGGGCTTGTGCTCTTCTGTCCCATCATCTGTTTGTCTTCTCACAGGAAGTGAATTAACGCTGCTTAAAGACAGTGGAACATCAGATTGCAAATTCTGAAGTGTTTCAGCTGGAGCAAAATCCAGCTGCTTCAGAGAAAGGGCAAGAGACAAAAGTTCCCCCCTGGTTTGGTAAAGGAGAATAAGACAAAGTAGCAGCCACAGTCTGTTCTACGAGAGTACACCAAACACCACACAAGACACAAGACAACATCACAAGACTCCAGACACCAGATCAGTCACTTCTCTGGGCAAGCAGGAGTCCCAGGGCTGCGGAATAATGACCTATTCCCACACCACCACTGCTAAGAGAACACACACAGCTCTAGAAAGGACCCCACATACTGTACCACTCCGTGTTCTCTGCATGGGGTAAACATCAGGTGATGTGCTCATAAGACCAGAACTCCCAGCATAATTCTCTCCCCAGCTGTACTGGTTTGGATCTAGAAAAGAGAAAGACAGAGACACACATAATCTGAAAATAAAACTGGAAATACTCCTGTGAGTGAGTCTAGAGCCAGCACCCCTGCTGAGCAGCTGCCTCACTGCACAGGCCAGCTCCCCTTGTCTTTAACAGCAAACATCATTTTCCCCTCTAACCCCCAAAAGAAATGTTCCAACCACTCAGTGAATTACCTGCTCCAAAGAGCTTCAACCTGAATGAGACAGGAGACAATTTAAGTTTTACAATCATTATTTTTAGCCCCCTTTCCCATGCCTTCAAAGCACTACGACTGAGCACAATTTCTTGCTTCTAAATCTGGATCCATTATTGACAGAATTACAGAACTCTCAAAGCATGATATAAGTTTCACAGAAACACTGAAATTACTTCTAGATTTGTTTGAGAAAAAGTTTAATGAGCTCAGGTGTACAGTACATGCTGCAGAAGCAACGTCTCTCATTCCTCAGCAGCTGCTTCCTTGCCCATCCCTAGGAAATGGGTATGAACAGAACTCCACATCCATTACTCTGGGATGTATTTGATACTACAAGTGAGTACCATTAACAGCCCCACTCTCTGTCCCACTGTAACTAAGGTACTGCCTGGTTTGCCAGTGCACTGACAAGGGAAAAAGAAAACTAAAGTGGCAGAATTCCAGCAAAGCTCCCTGATTCCAAGGAGTGCTGGACAGGAGGGTCTCATCTGTGAGGCTTTCCGCTCTCATATGGACACAGTTTGGAGATGCCGCTCTTCCTCAGTACATTAACTGAATTCAGAAGTGGCTTCTTAAAGAGGGGGAAAGCTCTCCGAACCCACATTTCCCTGGCAGACTTAGAGTTCTGACTGCTCTTGGCAGAAGTGCAGAGAAGAGAAGAGCCCAGTCCTGCTGCCTTCTCAAAGGTGAGCAGGAAATCCAGTGAGAAATTAGGATGTCCCTGCCAGAATGTATAAACCCAAAGCCCAGCATCTGTGTTTAGTAGAGCCAAATGTATTTATTTAGGCAACAGCTAACATGCAGCCTCTCAAGAGAAACTTGGACAGTACACTGACATTTCAGAACACAGCATATACAGAACAGAGCAGTGCTGTACTTACTGTCTTGTTCAGCTCCTTTTAAAAATGCCCCAATGGCTCCCAGGTAGCCTTCATGTCTCAGGAACAATGCCTGAACCTCTCCCTGCCACAATATGAAACATTGCAATTGGATGGTCCCTGAGGGCTAACAGGTACTTCTTTGTCACTAGTTTTACACTTAAATTTAATAGAAACAACTAGAAGATGGCAATATTCATTTGTGCTACATTCTCACACATTCAGTAACTTTAACTGGTGCTGCTGAAAGAGCTCGGGGAGGAGCTGCTCTCACACATCACTGCAGTTCTTACACAGCTGGACACATGCACGGGTGGGCTGTGCTGAGGCTGCACACCAGAGCACGGGGAGCCAGTGCCTGCCCTGCACCAGCCATGAATATTCAACTCCTCTTGCTTGGACAGGCTGGAAACACAAGGCCATGTGATTCCCAGGTTCAGCGTGTGCTGCTGCACCCAACACATTTGAGACACCGCTCATGGCCCTTATTTCATTACTCACCAATAGACAGAACTGTGTGCTGTCCCTAGGCAAGAGCTCCCCATCCAAAGAGTTTAATTGTCCATATAAAGTCCAGGAATGCTGGGGAGAATCCCCCACCCTGCAGCAGGGCCCCTCGGCTGTCCCAGGCTGGGAAGCACGGCCTTCTGCAAGGCAGCCAGCAGGGACTGTGGGAACAGCTCACCTGAGGGGAGCTGCAGGAGAACAGCAGCTCCCAGGGAGATTTGGACTGGATACAGAACTGCTGACAAAGTGACTCTGACAAGAACCTAAAGCTGCAGTTCCGCAATAATTTTCTCGGAGCCCAAAGTTTGGCAGAAAGGGACCACAATGGTGGAACAAAAGGGGGAAAAGCAGCATACAGGGGTCTCTTGCCTGAAGCACTGAGATGGGAAAAATGGTGTCATCTACTCCATAAAATTCCAAAAGTGCAGGAGCTAATCTAGCTGTTATAGTCATTAATGAGCTTTTGGACCTGACCTTTTTTCTAGTGAAAAATTTTCAGTATTCTCCACAGCTTCAAAACCTGCAAGGAACTTCAGCTTGGTTGATTTGGGGTTTATTTTTAACAACAAACAACAAAACCCCACTGATGCCAACTGCTGTCTGAGCAGGACAAGCCCACGCTGCAGGGCCTGAGGGTGGGAAGGTGCAAGTCAGCAAGAGGAATTGAATAATGATGGTGGCTATCTAAGAACACAGTGAAAACTCATCACTGGGCAGCTACGAGACACTGTCAGTCAAAAATGGTAACAGAGGGAGGGAGAAAAAGGGCTGGACACAACTCCCAGGCACTTCACAGCGACTTCACCCCTCCCACAACACAGCCCTGCCTCACCTACCCAAAGAGCAGCCCTCTAAGCTTCACTTCATGTGCAAATGCACTTATTAAAGCACCTAAACATCCTAGAGAAAGGACTAAACAGGTGGCTTTGCTACAGGCCAGCCTCCATTCCCCTTACCTTGGAGAAGAAGTTGATGCTGTAGGTGATTGTGCGCATGGTGACGGGGTGGCCCCGGATGAAGAACCCTCCAAAGTAGATCTTATCCAGGTTGTGCAGTTTGGCATAGAGGCAGGCCAGCTGGCCAATGTCATTGCTGATCATGTGCAGTAAACTCTTGGCCATATCTTCTTTGGAAAATTCTTAAAGGAAAGGAACAGTAAATCAAATGAAACGCAGCTGACGAAGCTCCCACGGACTGTGCTTTTCCAACCAGGAGCCTACAGCTGGGGGAAGGAAAACACAGCTACTTCAAACAAGGAGGAGTGGGCATTTGGCTGCAGGTATCATGTAAAACAAACTCAGTGTCTGTGAAATATTTCTTGGAAAAAAAAAAAAAACTGCTGGAAAGGCCAACAGGAAATGGCAAGAATCCATTTCTTCTCTCTAGGAACCACGGACCATCAGCCTCGACCTGAGTCGCACTGCAGGCATTTCACTGTAACACTGAAAAGAAACTGCAGATCATAGCAAATCCCTGCCACAGGGCCTTTCTGGAGCCCAGAAAGCCACACCTATTTCCCCCAAGAATTAATCAACCCTGGACTAACTTTTTAGCTTTTCCCTAGACAGGCAGTCCCAAACTGAAAATTCAAGCGTCTGCTTGTAAAGCAGTACCCGATAATATTTTTAATCCATGAAACATTATGCAGACAAAACACAAGGTCACGAGGAGGGCTGTGATCGTTTTCAGCTCCACTCTTTAGATGACCCTAAAGGTGACTCCAGGGGCCAGGGGAGGTGGTTGGGCAGCTGTCCTGCCCCAGTACCTTTGTCTGCTGTCGTGGATTTCCCGAAGCTGCTGGCGATGAGATTCCCACTGAGCCCCAGGGTCTGGTAGGCCCCTCCATACACGTCCTTCACCAGCATGTCCACGTTGGTGTGCTGTCCCTTGGAGGCCAGTTGCAGCAACTCGTCGAACTTCTGAGGGTGAGAAGCAGAGTTACCACAGCTGTCCTGGACAGTCACAGAACCTTGCTCATAAGCCCAGGGTATTTTTATTGACCAAAACCAGGGGGTTCAGCTTGCCTTATAATTAACCCTGCCAGAATGAAGTCAGAAACACAGTAACTAAGAGGACACGGAGTTATGTTTCCTTGAAGCATGAGAGAAAAACAAAAGGTTTGAGAAGAGCCTCAGTGTGCTTTTACTGCTGCAGAATGTGGTAATGTCCCTGAAATTAAACTTGCAGGCAAGCTGCATTATTCCAATACTTAATTTATAACTCTGCTAACTGAATTTCTTCCACAAAATCAAGACAGAATTAAAAGCAGGCACTGTCATGTTGTAAGATTTCTTCTTTAAGAGCATCAAACAAAAAGCACAGAGCAAGCTGTGTCCTCCCTTTGACATTGTCTTATCTGGTGCACATGGAACTGCAGCTTTTCCTACACTGCTGACATTCAGGACACTCATTTAAGGCACGTGGCTCTTTGGGACAGGAGAGACCAGCATGATACAAGAGCTGAGGAGAGCAGCACCAGTTCAGTCCTTGCCTGGGATTTAGGTGAGGAACCCCTGAAACTGTAACATGTGACCAAGAGGCAAAATTCCTGCTCTCTGCTCCGAGACATTGGGCACTAATTGGGTCTTCTCTGCTTTGCTTCTGCACATAGTATTGCAGGAACTGCTTTCCTCTACAAACACTCCTTAAAATAGCTATTTCTCCCTATTCAGAGTTTGGCATTCCAACATTCCAAGCTTCCTCTGAGCATTCATTTTATCCCATTTAAAACAGACACCTGGCTACCTTTGTTTTGGTGAGCAGTGCTCCAAGACCCCAGAAGGTTCCACCTCCAATTGAGCTCCCTCCAATCCACTCGAATTTGTCTTCTGTTTCTACCTGTCAATCAAACAAGGCAGATTTGTCTGGAAAGCCCTGGATAACTCTGAACACACAGACAGACATGAGAGTGCAGGGTTTGGAACAGTGGAATTACTGTAACTATTTAACTGTGTCAGTGGCAGGTGAGAAGTGCATGTTCCACATGCTTATATCACAAGCAGTTTTTGAAATCTTTGCATTTAATTCTTGGCCAATAATCCTAAATATAGATATTAAATAGGGTCTCATCAACAGTGTGCCAAAACAAACATAAAAAAAATCAGTTTGATCTGACAGCCTTTGTCCTCACCAGGAAATGTAAGAACTTCTCTAAACACCAAATTAAATGTGATTAGAAGAATGTGATTGAAATGGAAAAGCATTCATAACTCTGTAATAGAAATAAATAGAAACAAGTTTTTTTAAAGGCATTATTTTCTTTCTAAACCTTGCACTGCACAAGAAGAAACAGTAAGATGTCCGAGATCACCTTTATCCAATTCCCCAGTAAATCCCCTTAGCAACCACTCACCTTCACTATAGAAACCCCCGAGCCAATATTCACCAGCAGGTAAGGGAAAATGTTTGGGTGGTTTGTCTGGAACCGGAATTCCGTGTCCGAGTCCTTCTGGTAGGCAAACACTTCGTGGGGGATGTTCCTCAGCACAAAGTTGCACCCCTTAATTAGGCAGGTCATTACATCTTCCTTATCAACCCTGAGGGGGAGGAAGAGCCTCAGGTCAGTGTCCCAGCCCTGCTGATAAACCCGTTTGCTTTTTCAGCAGCAGTTTACCCAGAACTCCCAAACAGGGATTTCACACCAGGTGGCAGAAGGCCAGCTCCCTGGAGACAGGAATCCTGCTCATCCCGGTGCTCCCCTCCCGGCCAGGCTGGAGTTGTGTTACACAGTGACTGCAGTCATGTTGTCACTGCAAATAACGCTGCCCCCTCTCTGGCTCCTGTCCTCCCTCCTGCCCTGCCCCGCTGGAGAAAGTAGGTCAGGAAGCTGAGCTGGACATTAACCTAAGGAAACAATTCCCCACCATGGATTAATTGTCCAGTGCTCTTCCCCTGCCTTCTAATAGTGGACAAAAGGCCTCCTCAACATTTCAGCACCTGCTTGTGACAGATCCAAGGGACTGTGGGGAGCCTACAGCTGGGATTAGCACCACAGGAGAAGAGAACTGCTCATAAGAGCAGCAGGATTCACAACAGAACATATCCTGAGGCAGGAGTCTGGGAATGGGATATGTGGTTTAGGTAAGATGAATGGTAAGTCAGCTACCACTTAGTGACTTGTGTTAACTTCTGTGTCTATGATGTACTGCCACTGACTTAGGGGGAACTCTTACATGAAATGCCATAAACCCTGTGGAAAACACACGGACACATCTCGGTGACTACAGACTGCTTTGTGAGTGCCAGGGCGGAGAAGGTGCCGCTGTCTGGGGACCAACTGAGAATGTCATGACCACATGAAAACCAAAACCAGCAGCACCGCAGGAGAAAAGCAGGGAAATTGCCTGCTTGTCATGATTAATTGATCTTTGTCTTGAGTAACTGCTAGTTAGTAACAGTCAGTAAAGTACTGATGTGGGCTGGTGGGAACAAAAGTTATCAGAATCCCACCTATCAGGAGAAGAAAGTAGTTTGCAAAGGCAGTGAGAAAGCAGCTGAGCTTTCAGGGGCTGAGGAATGTACTGCACAGGATCACAGCCTTGAAGTTCTCCCCAGTAACACCAGGTAATGTTTAATATTGGGGTAAATTAATGGCATTTTTTTCTATAATTGCAGTAGAGTTTTAGCATATGGTGTTTGATAATGATGTTTGAATTTCTGATCTGTAAATTCATGGGGCTGCCCTCTAGTCTCCTGCAAGGCTGTGCATGGAGTTTAGGTAGGAGGTATACAGTGACTGTACCACACTAGTTCATTCTGAGCATGCCCAGGAAAATGTTAGAAGCTTTTGGAGTGGGAGGAAGTTAAATCCTTCACGGAAAAGAGCTGGGATAATGCCCTGCTTTCCTCTCTTCCCTGCCCCCTGTGAGCTGGCTCAGCTCCTGCCCTCCCTCTGTCAGCCCCTGATATGTTATCTCGGGGCAGCTCCTGCCCTGAGCCAGGGACAGGCACAGCCCTGTGGGGTGTGGGTGCCAAAGGGAAGGTTGGCCTCTAAAACCTCACCAAAGAAGAAGTACATTCCTGTAACTGAGTTTAAACGGTTCCACTTACTTCAACCCCAACTTCTTCTCAATAAGATCTTTGAATTTATAGGCACCACCACCTGTAGCTTTGATGACTTTTGTCTCTGTATTGACAAGATGGTCTTTGATGAAATCTAGGCAGGTTTCAATGTAAGTGTTCTCAAATTTAATGAAGTGAAGTCGAGCTGTGATCTCTTCCTGAACAGATATTTCATACAAGGGTTCATTTTCTATGTCCTTTAAAAAAGAAAAGAATTTCTTAGAGATCTCTCTTTGAGAAACAAGGTTAAATGCTAAACTACTGAACATCAGTACTTGTGCTTTTTTCCCTTCAAACCATGTTAATGCCATTAAACATAACACCTGAAGCTCTGTCAGAGAAGGGCAGAGTTTCACAGGTCTTAATTCTCCTTAAGCTGAGATAATCAATTCTCCCATGCACCAGACACGCATGAAACCTCTCTGGATGACAAAAGTTATGTCTACGTAGGAGTACGTTTTTTTTACCACTCTTACCTGTCTGGGAAATAACTATTTCAAACACTACCCGGCAATACACACACTTCCAAGAAGTTTTATATAGAACAAGTTATTAAGTGGGTTTTGGATAAGATTTCTGTTCTCCCCTGAGAAGCCAGTCCAGCACCTCACTCTTGTGAGTCAACCTCCTGCAGCTGATCCCTGCTGGAATTCTCACCTTTCCAGAGTGATCAAAGGATCTCACTCGTGCCACTTTGTGCTGCACAGTTGAATAATAAGCCAACTTGGTTAATGAGCCACCTGTTCATAAAGAGATGACATGTTATGATTAATGCCTCACCTTAAACCACAGAACTTACGTCAGAGCTCTTGGCTTTCCAGGTCTCCTCAGGTAAAGCCAGATACAATTAAGGTAAATGCAGTGAGCCAAAGAACCCCTGGCCTGGTTAACCCCCAGTGCCCCACGGAGGCAAAAGCTCCACCAGCTGAACTTGTGCCCAGTGGTACGGGATGACGGAAGGTGAGCAGTGCAAGTTGTTAATTAGCCAGGCTGGTGCATGTAATGCTTTTATTAACCTTGTCCACAAACTTCCTGGAACCCCCCCAGATCTGCTGCTCGCAAGAGGATTTTCTCAGTGGCCTTGCCAGAGCTGAGCAATGAACCCTCGTGCACAATCAGTGTTCCAGCAGCAACACTTAAATAATATTCCTGCAATGCTCTTAGCCCGGGACAAGTCTGCAAGTTCGTGGCGGGTTAGAAGGTGACTCTGTGTACTGAGTAACTATTTTGCAAGGTTGCTCTTGGCTTCGGGGTAAAGAATGCTCAGAATGGTGTTTCTCAAGCCCAAAAGTGCAAGTCTGAGCAGAGCAGCCTCATCACCCTCTTCAGGCCTTGAGTCTGCTCATGGCAATAAAACTTTCAACTCTCCCCTGGAAACAGAACTCAACCCCTTAGCCTGTCTTTGCATCTGACCTGTAAAATTGAATTTTTGAAGTTACACTGAATAACTTCAGTGTTTTCCACCACATTGCTGAGTTCTCCAGGCCTGAGGGTAACTACGGCCAACTACTGGGTTAATGTTAAAGTCCTGAAAGTAAATAAAAACCTGGCAATGTCAGATCCTAAATAATGGCTAAATATGGTGGCACTGCACTCTGTGCCTTATAATAATCAGGAAACAAATGCCAATCCCTTGCGCTGATGGTAGCTTTGCCTTCATAACAGCACTGTCAGCTCTTCCCTCAGTGCTCCAACATTTTTTTTTAGGAAAATATTTGCAACATGTAGCCTGTGTTTGCTTTTTTTTCTTTTCCTTGACAACTTGAAGTGAGGCCAGTGTAGAGTGACCATGACAGACACTTATAGTCGCAAAGCCAATAAAGCTTCCCTGCCCTGGGCTCTGGTTTCAGTGTGCCAGCCAATGCTTCGGAGCTTCTGGTAAACAAAATGCACAGGCTGTTCTGCTGGTTCAGTGTGTAAAGGTGAGGGTGCTCTCAGCTTCCTTCCACCCCCTGAACTGAGGAATCACGAAGCTTGCGTTGGAATGGCACGTCTGTACAACACTGGAAGTGACACAAGTGCTCCAGCGCTTCACTCATCGCCAGATGCATGGTCTGCGGGGCCACGCTTTATCCATTATCCCCTTCCTCCCCCAGTTTTTAAGGACTTAAATCCATGCAGAACACCAGCTGAGACATGTCGCCAGGTTTTATAACTAATCCCACAACTCTAATTCCGTGCTGACCCGCAGGAAGGGCCAGTTCCAGCTGCTATTGTAACAGCCCCGAACCCAGCAGTTTCTGAAGGAGTGAAGCCGAGCAGACAGCTGACACGACAAGGTTGTTTATTGAGGTGCAGGTTTCCTTCCCACCCCGCAGTGAGCCTCCAGCACCCGGAGCACTGTTAACCTGAGGAGCCATGCCTTTTTTTTTTTTTTTCCCCTGGCCTTTCTCCTAAATGGTTCGACTGACCTCGCAGCTGTAAAACAGAGGCAAAACGTGTGACCCGGCACTTGTGCGGGTGTGCACGGAATGGCCGCTAATCCCCGCCCGGGTGTGCCTGTCCCCGGGCTCAGCGATGTGTCCCTGCCGTGTCACCTGCCGGGTGTCACCTGCCGGGTGTCACCTGCCGGGTGTCACCTGCCGGGTGTCACCTGCCGGGTGTCACCTGCCGGGCGTGCCCGTCCCTCGGCCCGGGACGTGGGAATCGGGGCTGCTGCGCGCTCGGGGTTTAACGCGGGGGTTTTGGGGTGCCCGAGGCGGCCTCTGCTCCCCGCCGAGCCCCGCAGGCCGGGCCGTGTCACCGCCGCCCTCCCGGGCCCTTTTCGCCCCTTCCCGGCCCGTTCCAGGCGCTGGGCCGGGGCTCGGCCGGGGGGCTCCGCACTCGGGCCTGGGGCGCTCTGAGGGGGCGCAGCCGCCGCCCCCCGGTCCGGCAGAGCCGCACCGGGTCCCGGTGCCCCCCGGCCGGTCCGGCAGAGCCCCCCCAGGGTCCCGGTGCCCCGAGCGGGTCCGGCAGAGCCCCCCCCGGGCTCTCCCGGTGCCCCCCCTGCCCGCCAAGGGCAGCCCCGGCCGGGCCGCCCTGCCCGCGGCCCGTTACCCGCGCGGGGCCCGCCGGGAGCTGTAGTTCCGCCCCCCCGACCACTCCGCGCCGACAGCGGCCAGCGGGACTACAACTCCCGTAGTGCTCCGCGCCGCCCGCCCCGCCGCGCGGCCCACCGGGAGCTGTAGTGCGCCCCCCCGCACCCCGCCATTCCCCGTGCGTCATCGCGGACTACAAATCCCAGCGTGCCCCGCGCGCGCCAGCCCGGCGGGTCCCCTCGGCGGGGCCGCAGCCGCCGCCCGTCCCCCGCCCCCTCCTCCGTGCCCCCACCGTCCCCCCCACGCTGCCCGGTTACCGATGTCAATGGCGAAGCGCTTGGCGTTCTCCAGGTTGCGGAAGATCTCGTCGGGCGGGAGGGTGATGCTCTTGTCCAGGCTGCCGTGGCCGCCGCCGCTCCCGCGCCCGCCGCGCTCCGCCATTTTGAACGCGACCCGCTCCCTCCCTCACCGCGGCCTCATCGGGTATGCAAATGTATGCGCATAAATCTGCATACTAATGAGGTCGGGGCGGGGATCGCGAGAGGCCCCGCCCACCGCGGAGGGGCGGGGCCTGAGGGACAGCGCGGGGGGGACACGGGGGGAGCTGGGGGGGCAGAGAGACCCCCGGGATGGGGGGACACACAGAGACCCCCGGGATGGGGGGGACACACAGAGACCCCCGGGATGGGGGGGACACGGAGAGAGACCCCCGAGAT
>JAYRBT010000056.1:4594354-4616932 GCA_036023395.1 Myiotriccus ornatus | reverse complement strand
GGAGAGACCCCCGGGATGGGGGGGACACACAGACAGAGAGAGACCCCCGGAGTGGGGGGGACACAGAGAGACGCCCGGGATGGGGGACACAGAGAGACCCCCGGGATGGGGGCAGAGACACTCCTCGGGGTGAGGGAGGGTGGGGAACGGGCACAGAGACCCCCGGGGGGAGCTGGGAGGGCCAGGACACTGCTGGACACGCAGAGATATGGAGCAGCTCCACACGTATCCCCTTTAGCCAACCCCCCCAGTTTTAATTAAGGGATTTTAATCCGAGTGTTCTGTGACTTGGGCGCGTCCCCAGGAACACGGAATGTGCCATGGAGTGCCTTGGAAAACTTTCTCTCTTAATCAGAGGCCCTCTCTGTGTTTGGTGTCCCTGCCTGTGACACGGGGTCAGAACTGGGTGGTCTCTAAGGTCCCTCCCAACCAGGACCATTCCACGATTTTGGGAGTTAGGCATAAGTGTTCCCGCGTTCACCCTTGCAGTGACCTTTCCTGGCTCTGAATTCCCGAGGAATTGGCTGCTCAGGCATGCTGCTATTTTTGTCTGGCATTGAGGGAGCTGGGGTTGGATATTCCCAAGCTCTGGATCCTCTGCTGTGGAAAACAGCGTTGCAAGGGTTCCTGATGGACACAGAACTGGTGGGGAAATTCAGCGGCAATCCTGAATATCTTTGCTTTCACTGAAATCTGCCTCATGCCCATTGGCCACAGGGAAAGCAGCTGTAAAAACTACTCAGAAAAAAGGAATAAATTCGAATTTGTGTACGAGGTTTTTATTTATTTTTGAGCGTTAAAAGTTTCTGAAGTTCAACAAAGCTCTGACACAGGTTTATACATGGGTGCAGCTCGCACAGAACATGTCACAGCATCCTCCGAGGACAGTAAGGAATTCCCATTTTCCCCTGGTAAAAGGGTACCCAAGAGTAAATATAATTTATACACCTGCCTTTCACAAAAGACTTCGATAAATATTCCTTGTAATCTCGGCAGCACGGCCGTAACTTTCTCTCCTATAAGGACATAAAAACGAGCTTTAGCCTTTACAAAAGGCACACACACACATCCTGAACCTCACAAACAGCCCTGGTCTGTGAGCAAGACATCCCGAGGAATTTCCTCTACTTCGTTTGGGTTATGGTTTAACCATTTCCAGAGCACGCCCAGCACAGCCTATAAATGTTATAGAACCCCTGATGGCACCGTGGGAAGGGCAGATTCCCAAATGTGTCCAGTGAGCTGCTCTGAGACCCCCCCAGCTCCAGCCACACTCAGGTGTGGATACCCCGGGACACTCAGAGGAAAAGGCTCCTCCTGATCGGACACTTTTGGGAATTCTGTCCTGCCCACCTCAGCTTTCCCAGCAGGTGTACACGGACAACCTCACAGAGGTTAAGAACAGCCGTCGTTCCTCTCCGAACGACCCTTCCCAGCCCTCCCAGCAGGAGGATACAGTTCACATTCCCTCGGAACAACTTTGTCTCCACGCGGTGGGATCATCCCGCTCCTTCTGGAAGAAGGGAAGCAACTCATCCAAGCAGAGCAACGCTCTGCAAAAGGGAAACATTCTTCCCTACTCGTGAGAGGAGTGGGGGGACTTGTCCAGCAAGTCACGGGCTCCTCTGGAATACCAGCAAACGTCCAGGGATCATGGAAGTGGGACGGCGAACTGCCAAGGCCTCCGGAGGCTGCGAGAGGGAGTCGGTGCTGTGGGTTTGGCAGGGGGAGAACCGGAGTCCTCAGGTGCTGGTTGTGACCTCTGGAAGGGGCAGCTCGGCTCCATCCCTGTTTCCGTGCCGGTGGAACGGGGACTGCGGGGCTGCTCCGAGGCTCCGGGTGCGATAATCCTGCCGCGGGCCCGTGCCGGGCGCTGGGAGGGCAGAAGGGAAGGGTTACAGGGGAGGCTCCGGCTGGAGTGCTGCCTGACGATCAAGGCACTGGGTGTGCTGGGGGTACTCACCTCGCCCGTGTTTCGGGGGGCTCACAGCCATCCCCTGGACGTCTCCTTTCCCCAGCTGGGAGCCGGGCTGGTGCCTCTGCCCCCCTTCTCCAGGAGCAGTTCCAGCGGCCCGAGGCTGCCGTAAATCCCGTGCCCGGGCGGTGCCGGCGCTGGGGCTCCCGAGCTGTAACACAGGAGGGGAAGGGGCCGTGAGCAGTGAGGCTCCCCCTCCCCAGCTCCCACCCCCGACCCGGCCCTGCTCGCTCTGAGGATACTCACTGTGCTTCCCTCGGGCCGCTGGGATTCCCGGGAGGGCGCGCCGGGCGCCGCTATCCCGAGCGCTGCTTCTGCTCGGGGTGGAGCGGGGAGCGGGATCGCCCCTATTTATACGCGGGGGCCGCATACAAATGTCTGGGTCCGGAGCGACTCGGAGGTTCCCACAGTCCGCAGCCAATCCCTGCGCGGCCGGGACAATGGGAAAGCATCCATTACAGCATGGCAAATCGACTGTGAATCGCCTGGGGATAATACCCTGCTCCCAAAGGAGCAGGTGGGCTGGGGAGCGTGGGACACAATGGGGATTGGCACCGCGGCGCTGCGGAGGGAACGTGGGAAAGCGTTCGCCGGCATTATCACCCAACTCCTGCCTGATGTTGGGAACGGCGACATCGCGCTGCCGTTTCCCAGGCCGTGCTGAAATTAAGCACCGAAAACTGATCCCAGGAAGAGATAATGCTCTGTGCCCAAAGGAGAGGCTGAAAAGGAAAAGATGCAGAATTAGAGGGACTAAAGGCTTCCACTGACATTAAACCGTGCTTACATGAATACAGTACCAGATAATTTTCAGGCAACGAGAGACTAAAATCGAGGGAAGAACCCTTCAAGCAGTTTGTGCAAAGCAGTTAGCCTGCAATATTTTCCTCTCCATTGTTTAAAGTCCCTCTATAAGTTATATCAAGAGCTCTTCCTTGCTTTTGTTCGGGTAATCTGGGCTTTCCTACAGCAGCCCGTGACATGTAATGATTAGGATGCCCTTCCCAAACATGTCCTCTTTAATTTCATGCCACTTTGTAAATGCCTCACTGTTCCCTTGGTCCCGAGTCTCCAACTAAATATATTTCCCCCTTTAAAGACAGCTGAGATGGAGTGAAAAGTCGATTCTTGTCCATCACTTTGCTGTATTCTCCCCTTGCAGAATGTGACCCAGGTGTGAGGCCACTCTGTGCCTCTGTTCAGTCCTGGCCCTGCTCATCTCTGCACCTCGTGTGTTCAGCCAGTGAAGGGGAAAGGACCAGGCAGGGTCCTGGACTGAAGGTCCCTTTCTGAGATATTTTTTCCCAGGTTAAGTTGCCTGCTCAGATCTGCTGCCTCCTCCCAGCACAACCCAGTGCAAAGCCAGTCACCTTCCAGACCTGTCAGTCAGATATGTGAGGCCTCATGTAGTTTCTGAATGCCTGTTTCTTACCACTACAACACTGATGAAAACTCTACTTATTTCCTGTGTCAAAAACCAGAAGGGAAACCTCTCATTTCCCTGCCAGCCACAGTCAGCCTGTTCCACCTGCCCTCAGCATCCTCTGGACAACTCAGACCTGAGTCTGTGGGTACATGGAGACAAACGTTGAATAAAAAGATACGGTCCTGCAAAGGATGATCCTGTAACTAATTATCAACCTGAAGTTTTTAAAGGCCCTTTTTACTGCCTGGATTCTCATGGAATTCCATGGGTCAGCTGTTCTCCCTTCCCAGCCCAACTGCATTTCAGGTGGATCACTTAGGGTACAACAATTTTAATTCTTGCTGGTTGTCAGCCAACTGTAATCGAACAAGGACTGTGAGTACTATTCAAAATCAGTTCCTTCCATTATTTTGTCAGCTTGTAATCAGCATTTTTCCTCAGAGCCAGGGCAATCCCTGCGTGTTCTTGTGCTGTTGCTGGAGCTGGGAGTGCAGCACGGAGCCTTCTGGATCCCTCCTGGGGCCACGTGGGCTGGAAGGGCCAGCAGGTCTGGGAAGGAGCACGTCTGCAGGGAGGGAGGCTCTGACCCAATTTTCAGTGCTGGAAATATGGAATGAGCGGTTTCAAATAAAGCCACGCTGTCCCCAGCACAATGCCGCGGCCTCCGAAGGGCTAAAGCAGCTCCGGTGATTAAAGCCTGATCCCTGCCTTGCGGGGCCGGGCAGATGGTGCCGCGGGCTGTGCCGGACCCTCCAGGCACACGCCTTTTGTCCGCAGTTTAACTCCCTCAGTGGGCGACGTGGGAAATGCCGGGAGCGGCGGGCTCGCACCATCTGATGGGGATGGGGAACCAGGCACACACAACAGCCCCCTGGGCTCCCCACAGCCCAGCTTCTCCCTCTCTCTGTCCCTTGGAAAGGCACCACTAATCTTCCATCTCCCGCCCTGCCTGCCTCACCTTCCCTCTGACACTGCTGGTGGGTGAGAGGAACGGATATTTCCCCTTTGGTTTGGTTGCTAAGACCTGAAAACTCAATGGCAATGATATTTCCCAACTGAGGCTTCAGAATAATGACTTATCCAGACTGAGGCTGTCCCTACAGGATATTCCTTATGGGGCTGGGTGCAGTAGGCACTTCCTGCAAGGATTTCAGGAAGAATTATGTTGTGCTGCAGTCCAGTTTTGTTACAAGTCTGTGACCAGTTTGCTCAGTTTGGGCTTTTTTAAGAATTCATCTCTTACTGCAACAGTCTGTCCCACTGGAACACGTGGGGGGTCCAAACCCTGGTCCCTGTGCTCCATTTCCATGGGAAGAGTTTGTGTCTCTCGGACTGTTGCTGCAGAGCCACAAAGATGGACTCTCTGGGGCTGGCTCAAAAACAGGGTTGCTATCCCTGTTTGGGGAATGAAGGATTAAAAGAGACAAATCCCCAAAACTTCCAAACATGGAGTTGAGTAAGGAATGTGACACAGTAATTCCCTTCTCGGGAAGGGGGTGTGAGATCTGGAGCTGCTCCTGAGAGAGGACAGCGAAGCCCTGAGCCTGTGGTGGGCTGAGCCACCCCAAACCTGTCCTCGTAGGCTGGTGTCCATGGCAGTCCATAAATCCAAGCAGCTGGAGGTGCCCCAGCCTGAGGAGTTGGTGCTGGGCCTTTCTGCTCCTGGTTTTAGGGCAGCGATTTCCACCCAGGTGTAGATTGCTGCACACACTCTGCACAGAAGCTGCTCCTACTTTAACACCAACTGGCAGCTTTCTTAACCCGTCTGATCCACAGCTTTCCATGGAGGCAAACCCAGCGTGTTGCAATGCAGCAACAGGTCTGGAGGGAGGAGAACTGTCAGGAGAGAAGACAGAACTCCAGAATTTCATTGTCTATATTATGCAGATTTGAAAAGCAGTGTCCTGTACCTCCATGGCTGTGCGTCCAGCTTGTACCAATTTCAGGGCATTTTTATTTTAGACCATTTCCTACGTTCATGTCAATCTGTCTCCCAGATGCTATTGACAGTGTTTTTAAAGAAATAATTACGATTTTTACGTTTCTTTTTTCTCTGCCCTCCTTAAATGGTTTAAAATCTTTCTGACAGCGCCTCTCAAGACACCTATTTAGTGTCAAAGAGCATAACATTCCCAAGTTTTAAAAGGGTCCTCGAATAATACTGATCGATCAATGTGCTCCTTGGGAAAATAGCTCTCCAGATGGTCCATCGGGACAGGAATTGCTGGTCGGCACAATGCGGAGCCAGAGAGCGGCACTAATGTGGGCTGTTGTGAGGCACACGCTTCCTTTGTGCCCCTCTGAATGCCCCAAATGGGGAAGAAAGTGTGGGAAACTCCGAGAAACTCAGGCCCACACTCTGAGGTTAATAGGGGCTTTGTCAGGAGCGTATTCCTGAGCTGTGGGATCAGCATAATAAACAACATCTCCCCTAAGGGTGGGAATGTGTTGGAGCAGGGGAGGGTCGCCCCAGGGGACGGGGAGGGAGGGATAAGAAGCTTTGAGTTCAATTATGAGAAGTGATAATAATTAATAAATTGTAAACATGCCCTTTGCCGGGCTGGGCCTGGGGAAGCCGGAGGTCTGGCTTTTAGCTCGGGGGGTAATCGGTAAATTAAGGCCCAGAGGGGCAAGTCTGTGGCTGATGAAAAGCAGAAGAGGAGCGTTTGCACCGGGAGGGGTTTGGTCCCTTCCCGCTGCCCCGGAGGAGGCACTCGCTGTTCCTCTCCCTCCCACCGTGCTCTACCAGCCTGACACCCACACACGGGGCGTCTGGGGACAATCCCATCCCCACAGGGGCAGCAGCCTCTCCGTGCCACGTGTGACTCTGCTCCCAGTGCGGCACGGTCAGGGTGAGGTGGGCTTTGGGGCACATGGCATTCCAGCTGAGTCTGAACGCGCCCAAACTGCGCTAATTAGGCTTGATTTAAAACCCCCCAGGCATGGACAACAGCTGGAGTTTTGCTGGGATTCAGGAGCTTGTACTAATTGACAACGACAAGTTGAGCACAGTGAGGCAAAGTGACTTTTTCAAGCTTGCTAAGCAACCACAAAATCTAAAAATATCTCTTCTGAATTATTTAGCACTTCATTAGGAAGCAGAACTTACCTACAGCATTGGTAGAGACCTGTACCAAAGCCTACCTGGCAGAGAGGTGAGGAACACTCAACCAGCTTGGGCTTTCAGGGCGAAGGAACAACCAAAATGATCCCTGAACCGTGATGAGGCAGAGCAGCACGTTCCTCACCCAGCTGTCTGGCTTTCTGGGGGGCTTGCCGTGTCGATAAGAGAGGGTTTCATCACAAGCCAAACAAGGACTGGCCAGGCACAGCCAGCAGTGCTGGGATGAGTTTGATTGTGTCACCTTAGCAGATCTGAGGTTGCTCTCGGCTTCACTGAGCAGCTTTGACAGGATCAGGTGTTCAGTGTTTCCTTTTATTTAGGAAAAAACCCTTATTCTAGAAATGAAGCTTTCCAAGGGCACCTCTCCCAGGGAATCTGAGGAGAGCTGAGCTGTTGAGCAGTGGTGTTTCACGCTGGTCCTGTACCTCTGCACGAATGAGAAGGTTCCCTGTCCTGTACCCAAATCAGCGTGTTACTGTGGCTAGAGAACAGTTTTGTGAACTGATTATTTGTGCAGATTTATTCTACTTCGAAGAGAAGGGAAAATAAGAGGAAATAATTTAGGAGAGGAAATGCTTTTCAGCCTCTGCTATCTAATTATGGAGACTTCCAGCCCTTCGTGGGCATATTTCCCCTCAGTAAAGGGAACAATTCTGTTACCGCCTGGCAGAATTAGTGTCCTAAAATTAAAAGACAACAAAAAGTGGTTCACCCCAGTGCAGGTGGCTCAAAGAGGGCAAGTTCCCCAAGAAGGGGCAAGTGCCAAACTCTCTGGAAGTTACTGGGAGATTTCCCTGATGCTCCCTCATAAACGGGCAGAAAGCACAAGGCTGAGCTCAGCTTGGTGGGCAAATTAATGGGGGAGGTGAAGTGGCTGTGAAATTAGGGATTTGTTCCTGTTCCCCATTAGGGATAGGTTCCTGTTAAGTCTGAAAGGTTGACACCTCTCAGCACCTCACTGCAGTTTCACCTCCATTTTGATTTTTGATAATTTTCCCAGAGGTTGCTGCTTTACAGGATCTGAAATCCTGCTCTGCCAAAGGGATTTCACAGGTATAAAGCACTGTGACACTTCCCGATGGCTTCCCCACTGCAGGAGAGTCTGCATGCACCCAGTCCAGCAGGACTAGCCATTTGAATCATTTCAAACCAAAGGATTAATGACTAAACCCATTTTTATTGTATGGTACAGTGAAGACACACAAGTTGGACATCACACAGGATGAATACATGACAACTTTATAAAAGCTGTTTAAACTCCTTAGCATGTTCAGTGAATGATTACAAAGTACTTATTGCCTCCCTTCCTCCCCCTTTTCCTTAAGGTATAGCTCAGATATTTCCTTTACAAAAGGCATCAATTATCCCTCGACTGAGAGCAGCACAAAGTGACATGAAGAGAATTTTCCCCAGAGCTATCTGTGATCAGCAAAGCTCTGTGAGGACACTAAAAATAGCAGAGGAGCTTCAGAAGAATCAGCATTTCTTAATAACATCTTTCACTCAAAAGGTAAAGGCTCAGTCCTCTCTTTATGATACAAAATACATTCTCCAAAGGGCTCCTTCTTGAGGAAGGTCAATACATTATCAGGAGACAATGGAGCACTTGAACCAGTGACCAGGGGAGTCAGCAGAAGGATTTCCACTGACAGCCACAGGCTCAGCAGCCTCTGATGGAAACTGAAGGGCATTTGCTCAGAGATCACCACAGAACTTGGTCCTGTCTTTGCCCAGGAGCCACCAATAAAAGCAACAAATTTGCTGCAAGGTACACCCACAGTCCTTCACTATGAAGGGAAACCACCCAGCGACCCTCATTTCTGGTGACAGAAAAACAATAACCGCCCCCTCCCACCTTCGGAAAGCAACGTTTCCTACTTTAAAGAGGAACTAACAAACCACAGGTCCCTCTAGTTTTTGTAGCAAAACATGGGAACAGAGTTCAGCAGGTCTACCAGGGCCTCCAGATGGTGGGAGCAGCAGCCAGGCTCTTCTGGGCAGGCTGTTTTCTGGGAAGCACGCAGGGAGACAGGGGGGAGCTGCGCAGGGCCGGGGAGTACGAGGTGTCTGAGCCCAGCTGGGCTTTGCAGAAGTGCTTGATGAGCAGGACCTGGGTCTCCTTCTTGGGCTCGTAGTAGGACAGAAAGTGCATGGCCTCCTTGAGGCACCGCAGGTACCCGCTGTTAAAGTCCTGCTCGGGGCTCTTGTGGGAGAATGCTGGAAGAGAAGGAAAGAATAAATGCAGTGGGTTAAGATCACAACCAAAACATGGGACACTGGTGATCTGAGCAGGGGATTTCTTTCAGGAGCCCACGAGCCTTGCTCGTGTGCCTGGAGCTGGGGTGTCCCAGCCCTGGGGAGCAGGGTCAGGTGTGCAGTACCTGCTCTGCACTCACTTTGCTCCTGCAGCTGGCTCTGCTGCTTCAGGTAGCTCACAGCCACTTCCAGGATATCAGCTTTCTCCAGCTTGGAGTTGGGCTGGTGCCTCTGGAACTCCTTCTCCAGGAGCAGTTTTAGCTGCTCGATGCTGCTGTTAATCCGGTCCCGGCGCATTTTCTCCACCACCGGCTTCCTCAGCTGGGAGAGATGGAGCACATCCTCAGGGATTTTGTGACACCTGACCCGCTTTCCCCCCGACGCCCCGATGCACATGTTCAAAGATGCTTTCATTTGGTAGAAGAGCTGTGAGATGCTGCCCACCCATTCCCTACTCCATTTAATTTAAAAAAATCACTATGATCTCCTTTATCTCTCTTTAACCTACTTGCCTTCCCCCAGACCACTTTCTCCCTCTTATCCCATCTATTCTCATGTCATATTTATTTGCTAGGGGCAAACCAGCCTTCCCAGCCCTCTCAAGGGCTCCACTTACTTTATTCTTTTCCTTTGGCAGCAGTTTCTCCTCCATGTGGATCATGAGGGTGTTGCTGGGAGCCATGCCGGGTGCTCTCAGCTGGGCACAGACCCCGCTCAGCTGCTGTGGCGATGCTCTGGCAGCTCCCAAGTGCCTGTATTTATAGCCAGGAGCCAGGGCAGATACGTGAGTGTCGGGATCGCCGGTGTTTCCCACAGCCCTGCAGCCAATCCAGGCAGGCAGCGGGACAATAGGGGAAGCATCCATTAGTGCACGGTACATTGGCTGCCAATGCCCCGGGGAGAATAACCTTCTGCCCACGCTGCTGGTGGAGTGTGGGGAGCTGGGAAAGCACCGACCCTCCAGCTGGTCGTCTGGGATCAGTGGCGTTCCCGAGGTCCCGCATGTGCCGGGCAGTGGTGGCGTGGAGGAGGCACGCTTTCGGGGGAAGGCGGGAAGAGGCCACGAGGAGGCCTGGTAGGGATAAAATCAACATCACCGAGGACATCCCTGCCCTTCCCAGAGCTTTGCAGCCGGAGCGTGTGTGTGGGGTGTGTCCACACAGCCACTGCACGTCAGTGGGTGACCCAAAGTGTGACCAGTGTGCAGCCCCGGGTTTGTTTGCAGCGCATTTTCAAAGCTGTGGAGAAGTGACAGTCAGGGTGGTGGGGTGTAGGATGGATGGGATGAATACTGGGAAGCAGTGGGAATAGTAACCTCAGTTTCTCTCTTCCCCTGAACACAGCAGGCTCTGTGAGTATTCCCACTGCCCCCAGTAAGGAAGTATTCCCACTCCCCCTCCCAGCAGAGCTGGGCCATGCCTATCACCCCACAGCTCTTGCTTGTCCCTTTCCTCTTCTCTCTCTTTCATACAGACGTTTATGGGGATGAAGGTTAAGATGGGCTGAGGAATAGCACCAGGTTCAGCCTGGAATCCTGGGAAGTCTTGGGAAACCAGAGGTGTGTCATGAATGGGATTTAGCAGCCAAGGCCCATCTTTGGCCCTCAGCAAGGAGGTCAGTTGTGCTTCTTGCCTGAGGTTCCTGCTGTGCCCTGTTCTGCCCTTGGACCTGCTGCAGATGCCTCCCTGTGTAAACCTTTCTGTGTCATTCCCACTCCGTTTTCTAATGCGGAAAATGGGAACAGAGCTGCTTGCTTGCATTGGCATGGAGATGTCAGTATGAATTAGGCAAACATTTCTTTTGTGATAAAGGCAAGGAAAGAATGAAGCCGTGAGGGCACTGGAGGTCAGTTCTGATTTTGTCTTACGAGAAAAATCTCTGCCTGGATACAGTCCTTGAGGTAGCACTGGAAATAACCCAGAACCTACCTGGGAAAAGCTGTGCTGCACCTGCCATCTGTGGGTCCAGCCCCAGGCAGAGGTGTGTGCTCCTCCTGCTCCTCCTGCTCCTCCTGCTCCTGCCACTCCACTGTGCACGGAGCATGGCCGAGCATCTGGGCACGGAAAGGGAGGAGGGAAGTGTGCAGGGAGGTGAGAAAGCCCAAGAGTTTCTTACTTGGAAATCCTGAAGTGAAGCCCGAGGGTAATGGGCAGTTGACAGGAAGGAGGGAGGTGTCACTGGAAGAGTCAGGGATTCATTGTGCTGACCTGAATGGGCTCAGTGCTTTGTGAAGGGCAGATGTTGTCCTTGGAGTCCTTTATTCCCTGTGTTGTGGGAAAGCCAGGAGACAAGACATCTCATGAACACTTTGAAGCAGTCAAAGGATTATGATACAAAATAAGACACAGCTCAGAGACCATGTCCCAGCTCCTGCCAGCTCTAATGAGGTGTTGCCTGTTTCCCTGTGCTCTTTGGCTGGCCTTCCTCCAGGAGCTGGTATCCTGTGTTATCCTTCTCCTACCAGGGGAGCAATGCTGGCCTTGCAGCCAGGAGCTGACAGGTAGGCACGGACCAAGCTGGTTGAAGAGACTCTTCAGTGTCAAACCCCATCTTTTTCCCAACTCCTGAGAAGCAGCCCTGACCTTTATTGCTGTGTTAGAACTGATAGCCAGATGGTCTTTTGGGAGTTGGATTCTTTCCCTTTAAATCATTCAGGCTCAAGCACCGTCACTAATGTCGGGAGTAGTTGCAAGGCACACTTCTATTGTCCCAGAAAGAAGTGTTATCAATGGGGGAAGAGTATGGGAAAGGCAGAGAAATCCAAACCCACACAGCCTGGAGCTAATAACTCCTTTGTGGAGCTGCTGCCGGGACTCCGTGGCTTTTTCACCCAGGAAGGCTCAAACGCGCCTCTTTCTCCATCCAGGGGCTTCTCCCAGATCTGTGTGTAGCAGCAGAAAGGGTGGCAAGGGGCAAGGGGCAGGGACAGTGGGTCACACCCAGGGGTGGCTCCAGGAACGCCGAGCTGAGCTGCAGCACGGGCTGTCCCGGGGCTGCTGGTTTGCTCCACTGGGCCTCAGTTTGCTCTCCTGGGACATGGGAGAACTTTTCCATAGAGCCCTGCTGGAATTGGAAGCTGCCCTGTGTCTGTGGTGGGAGGCAGGGACAGGGCTGAAGTGGCCCTTGTTCTTTGGCATCACCTGGGGACAGTGCTGGGCACCCTGGAATGGAGAGAAGGAGCAGGGCTGGGCACGGCTCCTTGGCACTGGAAGTGCTCAGGTGTCCTCCCTGTCTTGCAGAGGAGTTTCTTTTCTCCCCTCCTGCTGGGAGCATTGCTGGGAAGGCCTGTTTCCCCAGGGAAACAGAAGGGTTGTTAGGATCAAGCCAGCTCTGATCTCACTTGAAGGGTAATGTGCTGGTGGCAGCAGCACTGAGGGGGAACAGCAGCAAAGAGAACACCTGCCAGGTGCCCAGGTACACACACCTGAGTGGGAATTGTTATCTTTGGATGCCTGAAGAACTACTGGGTCTATATGTCACTGCTGGGTGGACCTGTCCCAATGTTTAAGACTCCTGGATTTCAGCAGCACAAATCCCTGCAGCATTACCACATCCCTTCATCATCCTCACACTCTTTCAATTGCTCTGTGGAGGTTCTTGGCCAAGGTGTGAAAAGAGAGGGCACTGCCTGTTTGAGTGACCCCTAACGATCCTCTGATAGTTTTTAATTTAGGAGCCAGTGCTTCCTTTGGTGTGGCAGATGAAGATCCCTCTCCACCCCCTCAGGTGCACCCAACCCTGCCTCCCATGCTCTGCTCGGGGTCCTTCAGTGACGTGACATTCTACACACTGAACAGTTTAAAAATTGTTTGCCTGGAAGGCAATATATAAAGAAATTATCATGTAAAACTTGCTATTCAGGATGGGCTTCTGTTCCCACAAGACAAGCATAACTCTGTGTGAACTGACAGAGTGGGAGTGCGGGGAAATCTGCCCTTCCAGGGGAAAAGGTTATGTCGTTATTGCTCCCATTGTGTAAAATATTCCATTAAATGTCATTAGCATGGCATTATCTTGCCTCCTTTAGACATCAGAACCCCATCAAAAAGGGGTCTTAATACTGTAAAGTACATTCTTCACAGGTTTAACCTTTTTTAATTAGTTTTTCTTCAGATCCAGAATATTTAATATGATGCCATTCCCAGGTGCATGGGTGAGGGAAAGAGGACTTTGATCATTGAGAAACATCTGAGACAATTTGATCTGCATTTTTTGGGCTGTTGGAGGCAAAAGGAATTTCTACAGCTGCTTGTGTGGTGACCCCCAAATAGTCATGCACCAATGACATAGTTCTTCTACAGTGAGTATCACAAATAATTAAAAATTAAGGAGAATTTATTATTTTTCTGCCCAGCTGAAATTCCCACAAGTCACCTCTCGGCACATTCAAGAGCGCACAAGAGGGATTTATTATTTCCTGGTATATTGACTCTGAAAGGTCTGGGGATTACAGCTGCTTTGCACATGAATAGCTGGAGTGTGTTGTACAAAAGGCATGGTCTGTGGGATAATGGGGTTGGATGTGGGAAAGCGTTGACCCTGGGGGAGAGCAGGCTGGTGCCTGATGGCAGGAATCAATTATGGCTCAAAGGAACACATTGCCCCGGGAGCAGGCTTGGCGGGAGCCACCGTGCTCTGTGTTTACCACCCTCCTCCTCCGGACCCACATAACACAACCGCGGGGTATATCCTGTCCTTCTGCCCGGCCCCGGGGGCTCACGGCTGAGCTGCTGATGGGTTTGGGAATGGCACTGTTCCCCACCCCGGGAGCAGGGCTGGCACCCAGCAGGGATCCCACACGTGCTGCCGGATGGGTGGGAGGCTCCTCTCAAGCACCTCAGACCCCGAGTCCACTGGGAGCACATGCTCCCCAAAGCCCCCCGGAATTCCCCATCAGTCACCTCCTGTGCCCTGGCCAGGGAGGGAACAGCCTGTCCCTGACAATGCCGCGCAGGGAGCAAACAGAGGCTGCTGGGTTCATGCACTTCCCGCATTGTTTTGGGTGAGATTTTTGGAAGAGGGTGGCATTCAGCTCTTACAATGGGCTCTGCACCTCCGGGTGTCTGGCACTGCTGCCAGCCTTTCAAATGTCAAATCTGGGCTCTGAGGAACCAAGAAATGGGCTGAGTGTCACAGGAATTGAACAAAAACCTTTGATGTTTCTAATAAAAAAATAAAAGAATTTTGATGGGAGGGGGTTTACTCACATTTTGATTATTTTATTGAGTATTTAGGCTTTGGATCAACATTAACTTCCTGTTTTTAAGGAATTATGAAGCTTGGGTGTGAAGTCCTGCTGAAGGCCATAAGTATTTTGAGCCTCCTGACAAAAGTCACAAGACTGAGCAAGCAGTGCTGCCAAGCATTTGGCAAGGAGCAGGTATCCTGCAGGGAGGATATTTCGGAGGAGCAGGTTGAGCACTGGGAATGTGGCTCCTGAGGCCTGGCCCCAGCAACCACTTGCTGTCATTGACGGATGGGAATGGTGTGTCCGTGCCAGAGGGGAGGGCAGCACCTCTTCCCGTGCAGGAGCAGCAATTAATCCCATCTGCATGTGGCAGATATTTAATCACTCAGACTCCAGCCAGGGCAGCGTTTGGGGCTGGGGGGGATATCAGGCACAGGCTTCCCAGGTGTCCCCTGAGCCTCTCTGATTGTCCCTGATGGAAGTTTGTGACCTGAAGCTGACTTTCCCTTATGCCCCAGGGGATTTCTCCCCATCCCTGGAGCTCAGCCTGAGTTCTGGGGTGAGTTTTGCGCTGTAAGCTCCTGCTTGGCAGCCTGTGGAGCACAGGGACCTGTGTCTGGGCACAGTGTCCTGGGGCTGTGGCAGGTCCTGCCCGGCCAGGCAGGTGTGTTTGGGAGGCCTGAGGAGCTCCCTTGCCATGCTCAGCTGGCAGCAGAATGAAGAGATGGTGTCTGGCAAAAGCAGGCACCCGCCTTGGGGGCAGGAGCGGTGCTCCAGGAGGAGGGAAAGCTGGTTCTGAGCCAGGCAAGGGACGGGCAGAGGGGCACACGCAGGAGCTGCCAGGCCCTGGTTCTCACAGGGCAGGGTTGGGAGCCCTCATCACCACCCACAGGCCAAGGCACGCTGTCACATTCCCTTATAAACTCAGGAGGCCTTGTAATTCAGGGCACACTTCACCCCCTCCTCCAGGGAGCTCCCAGCCCAGCATAACCAGAACTGCTGGGAGCAGAATTCCGTGGTGCTGACAGACAGAGCTGCTCCGATGGACTGTCCTGACCTGCAGGAGCACAAATAAATTAAAACTTAGTTTACTCTCTAGAGAGAAGAAGTGATTTTCTGTTAAACACATCATTAAGTATTTCCGGATCAAGGATTTGAGAGCATCTTCCTTTCCAGCCATTTCATGGGCTTAAAGAAATTATACTAAATAACATTTTCAAACCTCACTGCTGAACTCGAGGGCAAAGAACTTTGGTGTCTGTTTATCGAGGTGGTGTGTGGCTGTGAGTGTGGTCCAGGATGGCATCCCAAATTCTCCCAGCAAGCAAGGGGGCTGGCTCTTTTCAGAGATCCAAAGCTAATTAAAACAAAAGTGGGTGCTGAGCACCTTTGCAAACCAGATGTCTCAAACAGGCACTTGAGAAGCCCCACGACCTGTAGGCTGCTCGAAATCCTGAAACCTTGGTTTTCTCCTCTCTGCCTCATTTTCCTGCCTTTGTAAAACATTGCTAATAATACATCCTCATCTCGCCGAGGAGGTCGCTGAGAATTCATTAGCTGGCATTTGTAAAGCACTTTGAAAATGCAAAGCCAGTGCATTATTCCTACTCTTCTGGATGCTTTCCATGTTATTAAAATCAGGATTTCAGAAAGGCTTATCGGGGATCAAAACAGCATCCCAAACTTGAAAGGAAGCACGACTGTTAAACCATCAACTGTCGCCTCCCCCTCCAGCCAGATGTTAAGCCCCAAAGAACTGAAGTGGCACAAGGAATTACTTTCCCAAGTTCTCCCAGCTGGGCTGACAGGCCTTGATCAATGGTTTTCTCCACGGTGAGGGCTATGCAGATGGTGTGCCCAGAGCAAGGTTTCTGTGGAGCACAAAGGGAAGTCAAACACCATTTCTAATTCAGCTTGTAGCATGGCACACTTCCTTTATCCTCCTCCTGAATGCCCTGAATGGGAGAGCAGTGTGGGAAACTGGAGGGAACTCCACACTCACCGCGTCCCCCGCGCTGGGAGACACCCCTGTCCCCAAAGCACATCTGCCTGTGACAGCCAGGGGGGAAAGGAGTGACAGATCGAAAAATCAGATTATGAAACCTGCACGGAGGGAAAGCAAACCCTGAGGAAGAGGGAAAAAGGGATGGAAGATGTACAGGCAGATGGAAATTGCACCAGCCAAGGATCAGGGAAGGGGTGGGAGGGAATGCAGGGGAAGGGCAAGGAGGAAAAGCAGGGAAGGGCAGGAAAGAAATGACATGGAAGGGAGCTGCAGAGCAGAATCTTGCCCATCCACCGCTCAGGCCAAAGGCAAATGTCCCACTGAAGGTGGCACGGGTGGTTTAGATCTGCTCTGAAGCGCCTGAGCCACATCCCCTGTTCGCTTCAACTCCTTTGCTTTGTTCAATATATCCTGGGATTCCTACGGACCGTGAGGGACCCACATGGAGCTAAGGGAGCTGTGCCTGGCTTTTAAGGAAATTAGACCAGGTTTTATCCCAGCAATACTAGGCGGAAGCTCTTCTTTTCATTAATACTCCTAAACTATTCTGTGTCGCTTGGGTGAAAGAAATGGGAAACAACAGAGCCAGGTCTGGTCTTGGTAATTGGCAGGAGAAAATTCAGCCTCCGATTTTGCCAACTGGGTTTTGATAAATGTGCTGTAGGTGTAGAGGTGATTTGTATTTACAAGTTTACAGAGATCAGGAGGCACAAAAGCTGCAGGGCAAAGCTTGGAGCCCAGATTCTCTGTTGGCCTCAGTGGGGATCCCAGCTTGGGACTGGCCCCATTTTATTTTCGGCTCCAGGACTGTAGGGCTTATCACCAATTAAATATCCTATATTTTGTCTTTCCCATTCCCACTTCACCTCTGCCCTGCTCCCAAGCCTTTCACCTCTCCACACTCACCAACATAAGGCCGTGGAAGTTCGCGCGCTCCGGAGTTTCCCACAGCATTCCCTGACTGCGTTCCCTCCTGCCACAAAGGAAGTGTGCCCGGCTACAAACCACATTAGCAACGGTGCTTGGCTCTGCTTTGTGTGCAGTGGGAAACGCTGCTCCCAAAAGGCCATCTGGGCAGCACAGCCCACAGGAAGCACTGGGAGCATCTTTGAGAGACTTGGGAAAGCAGCAGCATCTTTAAGTCCTCCTCGAGGGATAACATCTGGCAGGGATTCTGGGGGAAGACTAATTGCTGATGCCCTATTTCAAACATCCAGATCCAGTATTTTGGGATCCTGCTGAGTTTTCTGTGCAATACTGTGTGTGTTTGGAACCTCAGTAGGAAGTGTGTAAGTCCAAATTCATTCTTCTTAGTGCAAAATCCATGGATTCTGCAAACTTTATAATAGGGAGGAATTTTTCTTATCACTTTCTTTAGGATTTCCAACCAAAGTAGGGCATCTATTTTGGGCAATTAAGCATCTAATTTGAGTAACTCTTCCAAGATGGTCACTAATTGGTCGATTTTCCCCTCACAGATTGTGAAACAAAAGAAAACATAAAAAGTATATGTTTTTATTTCAGATGCTTTAAAATTTGTTTCTGACACAGAGTGAGGGAGTAAGAGCCTCAATGGATTTACCATCCAAGGGAGATTTTGCTACATTCACCTCCCAATAATACATTGAATATTGTAATTTTTATTATCACATGCAATGTAAATATGTGGGGCCTCCAGCCTCCATAGTTAAAGGGAGTTTCTCCAGGCCACAGAAGATTATTTCACATTCATCCTGCTCAGTTGCAGGCTCTGGGTCAGTTTGGATCCAAAAGGAGAGGATATTTTGAGCACTGGCCCCTTGACTGTGCCAGTGCACAACCACTACCAAGAGCAAGAAGGGTAAGGTTGGCATGACTGTTCCCACAGGGCTAGTGTAGTAATTATGTGGGAATTGAGTGGAGAAGTAAGAGGAAAACAGCAATTGTCTGTAGTAAAACTGCCAGTGGCCCTGCAGATCACGGGACTGGCACTTTTCTTCCTCATGTGCTCAATTAACGAGCTCAAGAAATGAGTTCCAGCCCTGGAGTTTCTGTGTCAGGGAATCTCCCCAAGAGGGATGTGCAGAGAGCAGGATTGGTTTCAGAGGTGGCATTACATGGGCTCACAGATAATCCACAGGCTCTGAGGAGAACGTGAAATGGTGCCACAAAAGCGTTCCCACAACTTGACATAAAGGATGGGGAGCTCAACAGCTGCTGCTCTGAAGGGAGAGAAGGAGCCCATTCAGGGCAGCACAATGGGGCTGGAATGGCAGAGCCTGCAAGAGCTCCTTTAAACCTTACCTGGGCCTGCAGGAACGAGCTGCAGAGGGAGAGAAATGTGCCCTGTGTGCTCTGCGTGTTCACACTGACAGGTGTGAGTGACCACATGTACAGATGAACACAAGTATATTAATGTAAACACAAGCAGTATTTATTCACTGCAGAAGGAGCTTCCCAAACGTCAGCCCTGACATTACCTGACAGATGAATTGCTGGCAGATCTGGTTCAGGTTTTCCAACAGGAATCCCTGGCTCTGTGTTTATCAGACACAAACAGTGACACTGTCAGCTCCTCCCACTGCAGACACCCCCTGAGCATCTCTGTGTGGAAACTGGCCCTGTGGAGAATGATGAGGAATCAGGAATTCGATTTCTCATAAGTTTGGTAGGGATATAAATTTCTTCTGCAACCAATCTTCCTTAGTGCATAGACTAAATGAAAATAATTAGAGTAAAATGTGTTTTGGGGAGGAAGTGAGAAACAGCAAGAGACTGAGCTGATCCCCAAACATTCCAAGACCCGTCACCACATATGTTTATCTTGCAGGTATTTGGAAACAGAAACATAAAGTGCTTGTAATGTGGCTTGAGAGTTTTCTAAAGGGCTGCATGAGGTACTGAGGGAAGAGGGCAAAGACAAAACCAGAAAATGTTTTCTGTAATTGTGTTTACTTATCATTAAATGTGTTTATTTGCAGTAAGCCAAAGTGGAAAAGCCATTTTCTGTTTCCCATGGGCAAAGCTGGTGCCTGAGTCACCTGTGGGAGAACCATTCCTTTGGCTTATTGAGGAAACTGGGTGAGTGGATTTGAGGAATTTCTGCTGCTTCTCTCAGAGCACTGGGAGCTGCTTGTGTGTGCATGTGCCATATCCCTGCTCCATGTGCCATATCCCTGCTCCATGTGCCTTGTCCCTGCTCCATGTGCCATATCCCTGCTCCGTGTGCCATGGCCCTGCTCCGTGTGCCATATCCCTGCTCCATGTGCCATATCCCTGCTCCGTGTGCCATGGCCCTACTCCATGTGCCATATCCCTGCTCCATGTGCCATATCCCTGCTCCGTGTGCCATATCCCTGCTCCATGTGCCATGGCCCTACTCCATGTGCCACATCCCTGCTCCGTGTGCCATATCCCTGCTCCATGTGCCTTGTCCCTGCTCCGTGTGCCATATCCCTGCTCCATGTGCCATATCCCTGCTCCATGTGCCATATCCCTGCTCCATGTGCCTTGTCCCTGCTCCGTGTGCCATATCCCTGCTCCATGTGCCATGGCCCTGCTCCAGCGTGTGCCTTGGTGCATTCCCAGGAGCAGTGCAGCCTTCCCGCCATTGGCAGCTGACCTCCTCCTCCTCCTCCTCCTCCTCCTCCTTCCTCCTGCCTGTGAACCCCAGGCCGCCCCTGGAATGCTATTGATCCACGGCATTAGTCAGCAGCCTTTCCCATTGAAGGCCAGCTCTTTCCCAGCTCCTGACACGTAACTCTGATCCCAGGCTTTCACGTAGCACACACTCCCCACCTGCTCATCTGGGAGAAGGTCATTATCCGCAGGCTATTCACTGCCACTGGAGCATGCAAGAATAGCTGCTTCTCCCATTGTGCTTCCCATCTCCCGGATTGGCTGCGGACTGTGGGAAACGCCAGCGAGCCGCAGACCCACAGACTCGCCCTGAGCTTGGGCAGTATAAATACCAGGCAGAGGCAGCTTCCAGCAGCACGCTTCTCCTGGATTCCACTCCGAGAGCTCCCTTCCCTTCTCAGGACAGATGGCTCCCAGCACCCTTTTCTTGGAGCCCGACAACCTGCTGACACCAAAGGAGAAAAACAAAGTAAGTCCCGGCACAGCCCGGCAGCTCTCGGCTGCTCCCGGAGCATTGACACCAGCTGAGAACCTGCCCCACAGGGTTTAGGAGCAGGGATGGGCACCAAACAGCCCCGAAGGGTGACAGAGAGAGGATTCTTTAATAATAGGTGTCTTTTCCTTTGCTTTTTACAGCTGAGGAAGCCGGTGGTGGAGAAAATGCGCCGGGACCGGATTAACAGCAGCATCGAGCAGCTAAAACTGCTCCTGGAGAAGGAGTTCCAGAGGCACCAGCCCAACTCCAAGCTGGAGAAAGCTGATATCCTGGAGATGACTGTCAGCTATCTGAAGCAGCAGAGCCAGCTGCAGATGAAGAGTGAGTATTGAATTTTGTTTAATTCTCCATCTTACTGCAAATCTGTGAGAGTTGTATTAATCCTGAGCCACGAACAACTGCTTTAAACTATTCTTTCTTCCCTCTCCCTCTTGTCTTCCCTTCTCTAGCTGCAGGATCCTTCCATAAAAGCTCCCAGTTTGACTTCAGAGAGGGCTATTCCAGGTGCTTGCAAGAAGCTTTCCACTTCCTCTCTCTCCATAAAGTCCGAACTGAAACCCAGACCAAACTTTTAAGCCATTTTCAGAAGAGCCAGTCGGCTGCTCCGGAGCTCTCCTGCTGCCCTGGGAACGCTGGACCCCTGAAACAAGTGTCTGCAAAGGACACCTGCCCTCTCTGGAGGCCGTGGTAGTCGGGGAGTCCTCACTGCAGGGACCTGTGACAGTCCAGAGGAAGGATCTGACTGCATCTGATAGTCCAGCTCTGATCCTCTATGCTGTAGGGAATTTTATTTCCCCCTGTATTTCATTTATGTGTGAAAGAATGCCATACTTTTGACTTTTTTGGGATCCTTTGGCAAAAGTTGAGGTGTTCTGTTTGGTGTGGAAGCTGTGTAGGCACTGCTACAGTGCTGCCCAGGTAGGGGCAACGTCTTCAGAATGAAGGAGGATGTTTGTAAATGTTACAGTTGTGATGGACAGCAATTGCTGTAGGAGATTTTCTCTAATACTCCCCCTATGAGTCACCAGCTTTGCTCTGGCTTGATGAGTGACAGGTTGGCTCAGTCACTCCCAAGGAGAAATTTATTCCCTTTAGTCCATGCACACTTGGTTAAAATCCATTTCCCGCTGTTTGCTTATCAACTGTGCAGCATCAAATACGTGTTTGGTTTTGGTTTGGATTTCTCCCCCATGGTCCTTTCATAGTTCTGTATATCCAGTGGGAGGGATGACCAGGAGTTAGGGAACTATGTGGAACATTTCTACTCTTTGATGCTTTTTTCAGTTTAGAAAAAGAGTGTGTTCCTGCTTTATGTTAAAGAAAAGGTGGTAGGTAACAGGCTTGATTTGTCAATGTTATACATTCCGGGTGTAAGCTATGCTTTTTTTAGCATTTTCATTATAATAATGATTTTTATCTGTATTGAGTAGTTGAATTCCTGGTGAATGGTGTTTCTCCCAGTGCTGGGACTGCCCTATGGCTCATGTGCATACTGTGTATGCGTCTCTGTGTGTGTAGAGAGCAATAAAATGCATTTGTGTGCAACTTGTGTGTGGTTCTGTTCTCCGAGGGATGTGCAGCCGCTCGCACCCCTGGAGAAGGTTAACGTCAGTCTTCTGAAATGGTTTTTTTTTGTGAAGCTCGAGGAACTCCCATTTGTGTCTACTCTGTATTCTCGTGACTCCCACCACGAGTCCCCCCCTCAGCCCAAGGATTTAGAAGTGCTCCTGGCAGCCAGATCCCCTCAGCTGAATCCTGCTGAGCATTTCCCTGCCAGGGCCCCCCCTGCCCGCACAAACCCCTCTCCTGAGCAGGCAGACCTTGCTGCTGCCCGCCGGGTCTGCAGGCACCCACCCGAGTCCTCCTCCCTTCCCCCGAGCCTGTCACCGGCGAGCCCCCTAAGATGGGTTTTGAGGGGTTGTTTGCCACGATTTGAGGGGCTTGCTTCGGGGTTTGAGGGGTTGGTTTGCCGGGGTTTGAGGGGTTTGTTACAGGTTTCGAGGGGCTCTTCTGTCGCAATTCGAGGTATTTTACTGACTTTCGGTCCAGCTCTCTCCCTGCGGAACCCAGCGGCGAGAGCGGGAAGCGACGCGACCGTCACGGGGCACGGGGCAGCGGCTTCTCCTCTTCCCGTCCCTTCATGTCGACCTTTCGCTTTCGATTTCGTCGGCGCCCTGCCGGGACGGGCCCCGTCCCGCATGGGGCAGCGGCCGCGGGCCGCGGGGCGGCTGCGGGAGCGCGCCGGGGGCACCATGAGGCTGGTGAGGGGGGCCGGGGACACCGCCCGGGAAGGGACGGGAGCTGAGCCCGGGGCAGCCCCTCGGGCCGGGCGGCCCGCCCGGCTCTCGGGGCAGAACCCGGCTCTCGGGGCAGAACCCGGCTCCCGGGGGATAACCCGGCTCCCGGGGGATAACCCGGCTCTCGGGGCAGAACCCGGCTCTCGGGGCAGAACCCGGCTCCCGGGGGATAACCCGGCTCCCGGGGGATAAC
>JAYRBT010000056.1:4566275-4587643 GCA_036023395.1 Myiotriccus ornatus | reverse complement strand
GTGATCAAGGGGGTGTCATCAGCAGCTGGAAATCTCTTCTGTTATCCATCCCCTTCATGGAGCAGTGGGCTGTGTGGGATGCCTGCAGTTCTCTTTTCCTTCCCTCAGAGACAGTGGACACCTGGTACACAGTAATTATTCTATTATTGCTTGTTGGCTTTTTGTCGTTTTAGGCACTCCTCATGACTCACACATAAGAGAGTTTCCAAATGCCTTTTGTACAGAGTTTTGTTGTGACTGTTGTGTTTTGGTTTCAGTTTTGGTTTTGGTTTTGTTTTTTTTTGAGTGCAAACAATGTCATAATTCTCATGTTTTGAAACCTATTTTTGTACAAAAAGGAATGCCACAATTCCAAAGTTCTGGAAGTATCTGAACCTAAAAGAGGCACAGCCTTTGCTGATTCTTTTGTGTCTGCTGAGAATTGGTTTTGCTTTGGTGGTCAAATAAGAGACAAGTCAAGAAGACAGTTCTAACAATTCCTTCTGAAAAATCCAGTAGCACCCAGCAAATCCACTACTGATTTTGTTTTTGCTTGTTTGTGGCTGGTCTGTCTGTGTCATAATGAACAGTAAAAAGAGGAATTGGGAAAGTACTTTTTTTTTACCTTTTTTTTTTCTCTTTAGTAAGTTCTTCACTAGCTGGTTAATGTTTCATTAACTTTGGATATTTTCCAACATTTCCAACTGTAGAAACTGGTAATTGTTAACCCCTTCTTGTCTCTCTGCAACACCCCTGCATGAAGGGCCCATTGTTGAATAAAAAGCTTTTTGAGAAAACTTTCGAGATAAAAAGCCACATCCCCAAATGGAGAAAGTTCAGAGAACAATGACAGGGCACCTTCAGCCGTCTCTGTGCTGCAACCAACCTTCTGCTAAGTTGTGTTTTTTTTTTTTTTTTAATCTTCTAATGACTTATCTTGTTGCTGAAGGCCCTCTTTGTCATCCTGCTGCTGCACCTGCACCTCTGTGACCTGTGGCTTTGGACAGACTTCAGATCTTACAGCTTTGCAACCGTCAGTGCTTCCTGCAGCTCACGGGTGGCAGGTGTTAGTGCTGGGATTTATTAGTGTTGAGGCAGCAATTGCTCCAAAGACGTTTTTGCAAAGAAATATCTGTCCTCCAGCCCCATAATTACGCGACTTTCAGTGACTACACTTGCAGGTAAGAAGCTGCTTGTAGGTGAGCTGGGAGCTCTGCACAGCCAGGCAAAGAGGTGCAGCACCAACCAGGGCCACCCATCTACCGGCTAGAAATTAAATTTTTGGGTGCTGCCACAGCAGGGTGTTTAATGTCTGCACCAAGTATGTGTTTCATGGAGCCTGAAAAAAACTGCTCCTGTCGGATGTGTCTTTTGGTGTGTTTTGGAAGGTGGAGCCGGGTTTGTCGCCAGGTGGCAGCATGGGAGAAGGAAAGGCTTGGTGTTCCTCGTTCTGGAAGCCACCGGGATTGTCCTTCTTTTCCTAAGGACGTAATAAAGCTTCTCTGATGCCTAATTGCCCACAAGTCTAAAATGCAGCGGAACGCCTCTGGGTACAGGATTTCCCGCGAGGCTGAAGTGGTTTATGACTGTGGGAAAGAAACGCAGTGGTCAAGAGTAGTTCAGTGCCCTTTCCTGGGCGTTTGGAGTCTGTCTCTTCTCTCCAGTCCTGTGTCACCGAGGGCATCAGCGGCTGCTGGGAGATGGGGCTGCCACTGGAGAGGGGAGTGGGAGTGCAGAGGGGGTACCACGGCCGAGGAGTGGGGCTGTGAGGGGAGGCTGGGGCTGTGAGGGGAGGCTGGGGCTGCGAGGAGAGGTTGGAGTTCTGTGCACTTGGCACCGACCCAGAGTGACAGCTGGGAAGAGCCTTCTGCAGGGTGGGAGGTGGGATAAACTTCGATGAAAAAAATGAGGAAACTTCCATGTGCTGTGATGATCACTTGGAATAAACTCTCCCAGGCACGTGTGAATTGTCCCTTTACCAGGTGCATGTGCCAGAACTCCACTGGCCCGTCTCCAGAGCCGAATGATTTTGCTGAGTTAAGACATTGGCAGTGTGACCTCCTGCCCCTGAGCCCCCAGAGCTCTGAGCCCCTTCCTGTGCCTGGCACACACACACACTGTGCTGTCCCTCGCCCCAGTTCCCTCGTGGAGGGCAGTGACCCCCTCCCAGTCTGGGGTCGGGCAGTTTGTCAGTCCCTCTGCTGAGACCTGAGTGAACAAATGCAATTTCCAAGGCCAAAAGTGGCCTATGAACATGGTGACAAAGCACAGCACTTGTACTTTTAGAGGGGGTTTCTGTGCCAATCTGACTTCACAGGATCCAACCTTTTGCTAGTGGGGTGCTGAGATCTGGGAAGCAAAGGAATAGTGTGATTTAGCACTTGGTAAGCACTAGAAACATGGAATATCCTGAGCTGGAGGGGACCCACAAGGATCATCATGTCCAGCTTGTGGCCCTGCACAGGACACGCCAAGAATCCCACCATGATTTCACACAAGTAGATACTGCCTTGCTTTCCAGGGATTTCTGTGCTAGAAAGAAAAGCATTTGCTGAAAGAGTGTTTAAAATTCACTGTGAAGTGTTGAAAGTTTAAAATATTCTCATTATGGTAAGATGCTTACCAAGGAAAGCCACCCAGTCCTCTCCAAAGGGAAATCCTTGCTGAATTGGTCATTGTGATTTTTTTCTTTTAAATTTTATTAAAAATTAATACATGTTACATTTTCAAGTGTAAATACCGAAAAATAGCCTATGGCAAAATGAAAAGGCACAGGATTAAAACCAGCTTAATTGTTTCCATGGATACATGTTTGCTATTTGGCAAAAAGTATTTTTATACACTTTCTACAAGAATAAGCATCATTTTAAATATATCTCTGAAGGGTGGGACCCTGTAATTTAACCATGACGACAGAATTTGTACTCCTAAAATGTGCTAATTCTGGTGATACATCACTTGAAGGTTGTTCTTTGGAGCAGAGTGCAGGAGGAGAGTACAACAGGCATCTCGACACAGGGCTCACTGCGTGACATGTCACGACAAATAGCAATCTCTGACAGCAAAGCAAAGTGCAGGGGTACAGACAGCAGAGTTTACAGCAGCTCTAACCTGATTTGGGGAAGAATGCACCAGAAACTGGATCAGAACACCGGGAACGGATCAGTGAAACATCTCACACAGGTTTGCTGAGCCTCAGACGGTGGAGTTAGAATAATAAAATTATTGTTCCTTTCTGAAAAATAGATTTGTGGCTGTTTGTTGGTTTTGTTTTCACTTAAGAATTAGTCCTTGTAACCCTGATGCAGTGGATTGATAACAGTCGGGATGTCGTTGGAAACAGTCGCTCTGGCTGGGGACACGCCGTGGGCTCCGCCACGGCCCCGGCTCCCCGCGATCCCGGGGAATTCCCAGTGGCACTGGGACAGCTCAGCCGTGGGTCCCTGACTCCCACTCCAGCAGCTGCCCCGTCAGCCCTGGCTGGGACTGAGCAGAACGCCAGGCACGGCCCTGCCACGAGCTGTGTGTGGTGGTGCCGGAGCGGGTCACCCTCCCCGCGTGCCTCTGTCACCACACCCGGCATTTCCCTGGGGGATGCATAGCTGTGCCCTTCTTACAGTGGAACACCTCCGAGAAGGCTTCAAAGTTCTGCAAGGATCCCATCACCCTGAACAAAGAGAAGGCACTTGTTAACATGGAGACAGTGCGTGGAGATGGCTGCTCTGGGAAACAGAGAGAGCCGTGTCCAGAAAGGGTTTGGAGCCTCAGAACTCGACTGCAGTTCGGAATATGGGATCCCCTCTGCAAGGACATGTAGCTAATGTGACCAGTGAAACACCAGAACAGAGTGGGTCTGGGACCTGCTCATTCCCTAAGGATTAACAAATTCCCCAGGCTATGTGCTCTCCAGCAGTGTCCTACAAGCCATGGCAGAAATCCTGAAAGTTAGTCTGGATTTATCTGTGTGTTATAAAACTCTCCCTCTGGGCTGTCTTGGTGCAGAGGGTGAATGAAGTGAGCTCCGAGTCAGTAAATCAGTAAAACCCACCTGTACTTCAGAGGGCTGTGCACGTCTGTCTTTATGGACTGGCTGGCATATTCTGGTCTGTAGGAGCCACACCAAACCTGGACAGGGAGCATTAACAATTAGTGGGTCAGGATTAAAGGGAGTTCATTTTGGGAACACTCTCACTTGTTTTCAAAGTTTTCCTGAGAGCCATCCAAGTTTGTTATGATATCACTGGAGGACGTTTTATAGAGAGGCAGAATAGATGCAAGTATTTACTAATTAGTTTTTGTTTTACAAAGTCTTGGATCAAGATCTGATGCTTTGGGATCAGACTATCAGCAGGTGATTTCACCAGGTATTTCCTTCATCACATGAACTGAGGTCTGAGGGCCTGGGGCACAACCCTGACTGTTCTTACCTGGGCAAAATTGAGGAAGAAAAGCTGTTTGTGGGACAGGTTCAGTCCAGGAAGCTTTGGCTCCTTCCCTTCCCGTTCCAGCCACTTCAAATAGGCCTGGAAATGATCATAAATCCAACTCAGAGGAGCAGCAGGAGAGGGATATTGAATGTTTTATTGGGGTGGGAGGCTTTAGCCACAATATGAATGAACCCAACATGTTTCCCTTCTGTACTTGTGTGGGTTTTCTCTCTCTAATACAACAGTACAGAGGATTTTATGACAAAGCTGTCAGCATAAGCTGACTTCATTGACTCTTTCCACAGGAATTTGTATCTGGATATAAAGTGTTAAGTCTCCTCCACAGCTCTAGAGTGATGATTTTTCTCTCTTCAGGTAACTGCTCATAAAATAGCAGATAACAACCTTGCTCAATGTTAAATCCATTACCTGTTATTGTTACACATTAATTGGCCAATTTGCTTTTTTTAGCTATATTGACATGATGGAGACAAGTTAATGTGTCCTCACGCTGGTTAATTCCCAGTGTTCTGTTTCTGCAACCTCTCTGTTGCTGAGATAGTCCCAAAGCACATGAAACAAAAAGGAGAGCTGAGGGTAAAATTAGATCCAGCACTACAGAACATCCATGGATTCTGTAAGCAGGCAGTTTGTGTCATCCCACTCTGCTCCTGCACACCTGCAATGGCTTTTGGAACAATTCTAAAGAAGTCATTAATTGGAATGTTGTCCCTCAGGGTCAGAAATCTCAGTTTTCTGAAAATTCAGAATGGGCTACGAACACCTTCAACTAGTGCCATACCCAAAACACCAAAGATAAAAAAAGTTGTACTGGGACATCTGGAAGGGTTATTCGCAGGGGAGAACATTCCCTGCTCACCCTGGAGCTGCGCCTTTGGGCTGCTCCCGGGTCCAGGAATGGCAGATCCTACTCTGATTGGATCCGGGGGGGGACAGAAGTTTCTAGACATATAACTGAGGCTTTAGCTTTTTGCATATGGTAATAACATGTTAAGTGTCATCTTTTTTAGGACAGAATGGGTAACCCCACTGCGGGGTCCCAGGTGAAGTTGACTCACGGGGTGTTTGAGTTACCTTGTAAGCCTGTCGGACTCCTCCGTTATCTGCAATGTTTTCTCCTAATGTGCTGATGCCACTGACCTGTAAAAAACAACCACTTATCTACTCCACAGTCAGTAAAATCAGCAGCTCTAAGAGCCACAGGCTGAAGCACAGTCATACAACACAGACAAGCAATGACTTTCTGCTGGGGCAAGTAAGGAAAGAATAAAAATTCAACAAATCACAGGGTAAAAGCTGTAGATTAGAAGAGACGATATACATGAATGTACCACGAACAGGAGCTGGGCTGGTGCTGGGCAGAACCTCCCTGCCCACAGAGCCTGGGCTTTCTGGGCTGCTGCTGTGCCTTATTCCCAGAAGAGCTGGCTGCAGTATTTGGGGGGTGTGCTGTGTAGGGGTTCCCTGTTTCCAGCAGTGTGCAGAGCTGGTGGTGGTTACTCACGTTCTGCCCCCCCGCCAGCTCCCAGGTGTAGTTCCCGTACTGGTGCACCATGCACCGGGACTGCTCCTTGAAATGCAGCGCTGAGAAGTTGCTCCACCAGTCCAGCATGTTCCCATCTTTATCAAAATTCCTTCCTGCAGGGAAATCCAAGGAAGAAAGCAAAGTTTTCAGTGAGAGAAAGGAGCCACTGTTCTTCCAGGGTAGCACCTCGGACCTCCCTCTTTCCCCCTTTGGTTTGGATGCTCAGGAATGTCTGTGGCACAGCTGATCCTCCTTGTCACGAGGGAATGGACAAGATCAGCTATGATCTCTGTTATTCCATGATTTCCTGTTCAGTCAGCAGCCCTGACTTCAGGTATGGCACTTTATTTCCAGCTGGATTATCCATCAAGGAAAAAATCTTCCCCCAGCCTCCCTGGCGTGTTCCCCGTGTGCCTGAGCTGCTCCCAGGCAGGGATGTGACCGTGTGTGCAGGGCTCTGCAGTCCCAGCAGTCTGTCACGGTAATTCCCGGCAGTGGAGGGAGTCTTAGCCGAAATAATCCCATTTCCCAGCTCCCTCCTCACCGTTGTCATCGAAGCCGTGAGTGATCTCGTGCCCAATGACCATCCCGATGCCCCCGAAGTTCAGGGCCTGTGGCTGGTGTTTGCTGAAGAAGGGGGGCTGGAGGATCCCAGCAGGAAAAACTGCACAGAGGGACAGAGAGAAGGGGAGATGCTGTAAGGTGGCTTTACTTTTGCATCCTTGGCAGCAGCTTGTTTGCCTGGTGTAAGGGTCAGGAAGGAACACAAAATATAAAATGATTAGAAACAAGCTCATGCCTCCTGTGAAATTGTTCCTCTCTTGATAAATGGGAAATGACAAGTTAATAAAGGTTTAATTTGGCACATCTGCAGCTACAGTACCTCCCTGTTTGAGGCCCAAGCATCATTTGCATTAAGTTCAGCCTAATTTGGTGCATAATGTTTGCTGCAGTGAGTCAAGAACAGAATGTTTAGGATCTGTCTTTTGGGGACAGGCACAGTTTGTGTGTGAGAGCCATTTTGTAGGGGAACTAATGGATGTGTTATTGCTTTCTTTGGGTTAAGGAAACATTAGAAATCATCTGCTGATACCAGCAACACTCAGGGTGTAAAACATGCACAGGAGGGATTCCTGCAGGCACCAAGGGCACTCGATGCCAGTCGAGCAGCTCTGCAGAAACCCACACAGCTGATGTGTCAGTGGAGGGCTTTGCCCAGCTCTGCCTCTGGATGCAGAGCTGCACTGCTGTGGGGCTGAAAATGGGGAATCACTTCCATGCAGCTGTTCAAAGCTGTTTAAACCTACCTATCTGGTTCCTGTTGGGGGAATAGAATGCATTGATCACTGCAGCTCCAATTATCCATCTAAAAATAAATGTTGCACACAGTTAGTAGTGTTTTTTTTTTCTTTTACTCACTCTTTTAATTTAATTATTGTTAAAAAATGCAGGGTCTATAGGAAAGGATTGTAAGGAAATAATCCTTATAAGGATTATATATAAGAATATATAAAGAAATATAATTTGCTGATAAGGAAAGGATTAATGTAGGGAAGAAGGGTGCACTGAGCACAGCTGTAAGGAAATCCTGACACCAGGAAATACCTGGTGGCTTTTTTGTGGGCACCTCTCATCCAAAATAATTCTCAGCCCCCAGCACTGTCAGCTGCCCACTGCCTGACTTACACACCCTCACCCTCGATCCAGAACTGGCACTGGGTCTGTAAAGTGCTGGCTGGGAACTCACATGTCTTGGTCGACTCTCTCTCGAAGTTTTTTCAAGCTCTTTTGGGCTCCAGCTCGCAGGTTTTCCAGGATGTTTTCAAAGTAATTGTGTTCACTGAAGTTTAACTACAGAAACAGAGCTCAAGTGCATTAGTCAGCTGTGCAGACAGAAGGACTCCTCACACCACCAAGTGTATCCTCTAAATGATGTTTTTTGATTGCATGGTATCAACCAAAAGTTGGCCCTCTGCATGCATTTATTTACCAATATGTTCTTTTTAATGTCCTTGGAAAGGACACTTGTACAGGCATAAAAATTCCAAGTGGAAAGAAAATAAGAGCAGGTTTTTATCTTGAGGTACTTGGTGAGGTGTGCACAGAATACTTACATTGGCATATTCCTGATCCAATTTTTCATTCTGATCTTCCAAAATGTAATCTGGATAGCCAATTTGTTCTTTGATTGCCATTGCCTAGAAGAAAAGAATTTAATGTTTCCTCTTGAGTGTGGGTTTTGTTGGTGTGTGGTGGGTTTTCTGTGAAGTTTCAGTACTTTACTGAATAGAATAGTTTAGTTGGGTTTTTTTCCCCTTGCTATTGGAATGGTGCTGATGGTCCTAAGGCCAATGAAATATTTTCCCTGGGGGATTGCATTGTATCCAGCTGCCATTCTAGCTGATGTGGGCTAGCAGAGGATTAAAAGGAAAGGGCACTGTGATAAGATAATGGAATAGTGAACACTGAAGCATATTCCTCCATTTTGTAGAGGAATTGGAAACAGAGGTACTACAGAATTCCAAGTATTTCGCATCCATAAGGGAATACTGAAGTTCCCTGTTATCTCTGACCTTCTCCCTGGCTTTCTCCTTGGATGCCTCATCCATCCACTGCAACTCATCCAAAGTCTCCACGAACACTTCGCGGATCTTCTCTATTAAATCTCGCACCTAAAAGAGAACCAGTAAGACATGAGTCACTTCCAGGATTTACATTTCCCCAGGCAGAGCTAAGGAGGGGTGAAAAGCTTCCTGCTGAAGCCTGATGTCCCCAGATTCTCTGCTCTAAACCGCTGTACCCAGCATTCAAAAGAGCATCATAACCGAGTTCTGACTCTTGCCTTGGGGGGGATCTTTCACAGACAAAATATTTTGGGGGCTCAGGCGGAAGGGAAGGGGCTCTGTGGGCACGGTGGAGGTACAGTAGTACGAAGGGTAAACTACATACCATCCTCTTGCTCTCACCAGCAAATGTCTCCCGGACATACATCGCTCCCACCGCGTTCTCCATGTTGTTGTTGACGTAACTCACGCACTCCCTCCACCGCGCCTCCTCCAGCGTCGTCCCGTAGAGAGCCTGCAGCACCAAGCACAGCTTTGGCCCTGCCTGTGCCTCTCCAAGTCCCTGCCTGCCCAGCAGGTTAGCCTAAGACAAAGGTTTCCATCGCTGCCCTGGGGTGTGTTTGGGGATTACGCGACTCAGTCAGGGCATCGCGGGATGGTTTGGGTTGGAAGGGACCTCAGAGCTCATCTAGTTCCACCCCCCTGCCACGGCTGTGTTGACAAGGACTCGTTCTGGAGCTGCTGGGCTCTCCTCCAGCACTGAGCTCTCCAGGAAGAGGGGAAATACCTTCCTGTAGCTGGCCCGGGCGTCCCTGAAGCGCCGGCTCAAGCTGCTGACGCGGTCGATCACCAGCCGCCAGATGAGGTAGTTCTGGATGGTGCTGTGTGGGAAAGCAGAGCTGAGCTTAATCCCCTGCGAAAAACAACACTAGTGCAGCCAGCCAGCCATTTTGGATGGAGATAAGGAAGCAAATGATTGCTGCCAGTCATGGGTTTCACAGTGTCTGCAGGTGACTGTTCTCATTTCACTGGAGTTGTCCAGCCTGAAGATTGGACTGTCATGTGTGTTCAGGGATTAATTTCTTATTGGTTTTCCTTCTAGGATGTAACAAGACCTAAGCCTGTGATGTATTTTTTGCTTCCCATTTAACCTTCTCTAAGCAAGCAGCAGGTGAGACGCTGCTGAAGTGCTTTGAGACCTTCAAAGACATTTCCCATATTTTAAGGGGTCTCATTTTCCTTGGAGAAGTCCTGGCAGAACTAAAAAGGGGGTCCAATAATTGACTTTTGATGGCGTATTCTCCATTTTTTTACCTTGCTGAGTACTTGGAGATGATTGCTTTCAGCTCTTGCAGGTAGGGCATGCCGTAGACAACCACCTCCTCCTCTGGGTCAACCTGGACACTTACTGAAGACATGACACCTTGGATGAAGAAGGTCCAGTTAAACTCCTAGGCAGACAGAGAGATGCCAATGGTGGCTGTTTAAGTGCCTTAGTAACTGGACTTCCTACAGTTTTATCGCCTTGAAGGTAGCTGTAGTGCTGTTCAGTAGAAAAAAGCTTTTTAAGAGACTCTGAAGACAAGATTAAGAATGGGATTGATTTTATACCTCTTTGTTGAGTCACTGACAAATTCACAAAGCCATTTCCATTGGAATTAAGAGACTGAAAATATGAAACTGCTCATTAGGCACTTACATTCAATGCAAACTTTTCCTGTAGCTCTGTTAAGGTCATTTTGTTGTACAACAAGGTCACATCGTGCCTTTCCTCTGCTGGGGTCGTTGCCTGAAGACATTCACAAGGTTATTACTGGAATCAACTGACAGAAATATCAATGGCTGAAATCACATGCATGTGCACAAATGAGCACTCAAATAACATGCAAATAAACCATTTCTCTGGGGAGAGAGGAAGCTCATTTGATGGTGCCCAGTGCTGCTTTTTAAATTTCAGTGCAGGAACTCTGGTCCCTGCTATTCAATAATATTTCAGTGATATGCTGAGCCAAGTGGTTGCCTCTGTCCTCTAGAATGGCAGAACAAGCTCTGGGAGATTTTCAGGGGGCTGTAGATTTCTAAGGATGCAAAGGGAGCGAGCCCTGGTGTTATCACAGCGTATGTTTAGCAGAAGAATTCCAAACATAAATACAGCCAGGACTGGAGCGGCACAGCAGTGTGCTCAGCAGACAGTTACAGACACAGAGACACTGATTTCTGGGCTGTTCATGGCACAAAAAGTCTTCTTCCCCCTGCCTTTTAGGCCGTGGGCTTTGTGCTGTGTCGAAAGCTGCTGCACACACAGCGAGACCCGTCCCCCTGATCCCTCACCCCCCTGGCACCCCGAGGCCTCGGTCTCTGCACTCACATTTGCAATCTCTGTTTCCAGCTCCATCACCTTTGCCATTTCCTCCTGGACAAAGGAATCATCTCTGGACACGTTCTTGTCCTCCCGGATCATTTTGGCGATGGTGATCATGAACTGCAGATAAGCCTCTCTCACCTGCACGTGGGAAGCAGGGGGTGTGGACAGTACTGAGTGCTTTTTTCCCCTATGGTAGATGCTACTGCTACAGCTTGGAGCTCAGTTCATCCTGGAATACCCTACAGGGCAGTCACCAGCCTCAAAACACACTTTCTGCTTCCCTGTGCAATCCAGCTGTGGTATTCTGAGTTAGAATTGCTGCTCCAGCAAAGAGGAGGCTCCGTGACTTGAGTCACTCCATGGGAACAGTGATCCCCACCGGCCAAAATCCCAGAGTAAGTGTGGAAGGTTTGAACTCTCTGAAAGTAACGCCATAAATCTCCTGAACTCTGCTTTTGCTGACTGAGACAAAAGCTCTGTCTCAGACGGTTCCAGTGATACCTTTGCTTTATTTCTGGTGGGAGGTTCTGGCTGATTTATGCCCCAGAAAGGGCTTTGAAAAGAGATTTGGCTGCTGAGGGAGTGCTGATCCCTGATAGAGGAAAACTTAATGTTACCTGTTCTTCTTGCACACTTTTCTTCCTCCACAGACCTTGGAATCCAGATAAACACAGTAACTGTTGTGAAATTGTGTCTGGGCACTTACAGGACGATGATTTGTGGTTTTAGGCTGAGCCCTTAATCAGGCCAGACTCCCCCAGGCCTCAGGAGGAGCTTTGCCAAAGGATGCTGGACTAAGCACAGGGGGAGTTTGGGTCATCAGAGTTGGGTCATTGTCTGGGGGCAGCCAGCTGGTAAATAGCAAATAAAAAGGGGTTGTGTCTCCTCCTTAGTCATTAGGATTAAAGACACAGCCTGGCCCACGCTGGTTTATGGCTTCAAATTAAAGCTGTATCGAGCAGAGATGGTTTTCTTTTGCTAATTTGGGATTGTCTCTGCACTGTACCTGATTTTCTATCTCCTACAAGTCGATCTATGTCTGACCCCCATGTGCCAGTGCATGGATATCCCTCTTCCCTGCTGTAACTGCTCCGTGCAGGTGACACTTGCAGGACACACTCCTGGTTCAGCAGCTCCCTGCAGTGCCCGACACAGCTACGAGGAGGATGTGCTGGATCAGGAGCTGGCAGCTTGTAAAGGTGCCCAGAAGGTGTGGAAACAATCCTGTATAAACCTCACAGGGCTTTGTTCAAGCTGTATTATGCATGAGAATATGGTCAAACACACCGAAGGAAGAAGCAATCTCTTCCCACTGATGTTTTCATCTGCCTTTACAACCACGAGACAAAAGACTCTCAAATGCTGATTGTTGTCCCTCTGTTTTCCCTTCCATTCTTGTTAGGAAAATTGGTTTGATGTTGGGCTGCAAATACTCTTTGTTAGCATGACATAATTGAGGGAAATGCAATGTACTAAAGCAGTATTTTCATCTTGGAAACAGATAAATTATCTGGCTCTGTTTGGAACAGCTTTCTGTGTATTTACAGAAACAGTGTTTTTGCACAATCAGTGCTTTTGCCCTGAGCACTGGCAGAGAAAAACAGCCAGGAAATCATCTCTCTCAATTTTCCTGTAATTCTGGGGAAAGGGGAGAGTAGGTGGCAGCAGATTATTAGCTGAGAATCAGTGGATTTAGAGGAAAATAGAAGGGAATCCAAGACAACCTGCATTGAAAATGTGAACCTGTCCTTCAAAATTAGAGACTGTTCAATGATTTTATTTCCCCATAATATTCTTTATGGTTGGCCAGTTCTGGAGAGGCTTGATATTTGTACAGTTGCTTAGTCCTTTCGTAAATGTTACAAAATTTTGGCATAATTAGGAAGAAATTAGGAAGAATGTCACAGTCTAACTCTGATTGTTACACGCCCTGAAGATTCACATACTTGAGTTTTCCAAAGCACAATAAAGTTGTTTTAGTGGCACATAGTAAAAAAATTACAAGGAACACTCACCCTCTGATAGTTGCCTCCATTAAAGTAGTAATCCCTGGATGGCATTCCCAAGCTTGGCTGGTCAATCTGAAGGAAAACACATTTCTCTGGTTAGTGATAAACAGGAATTGGGGCTGTCCAAAGGGATCCTGGAGAGGCAACCTGAAATGCTGTTCCATCCTTGCAGTGCTGGAATGACACAGCAGCCAAACAGGCAGAGAACTTCAGCTCTCTAAGGACTGGGGGGAGATGGAAGGTACGACTTTGGTCTCTGGATTTTTAGGTAAGGACAGGATGAATCTTGGCGTGAGTTGTTGAGCAAAATCTTTCAGTCCCCACTGAGATCCAAGAACAAATTTAAGCAACTTTTCTAAGCTGCTTGACTTGAGGGCAGGACTTCCTGCACAACCATTCATGAACAAAATCTGGAATATTATTTACATTTTTAGACCAAGAGTTTCCTGCTATATATAAAACCTCACCATCATTTTGTGAGTCACAAGAATTTACAGCCCTTAAATGCTGTAGATCAGCAAAGTTCCATTGACTTTTTATTCCTTTTACTGAAAAAAAAAAAAAATTATCCTGCCATGAAACATTTCCTGATATGTCTTTGGGACAGATCTGTCACTTGGAGTACAGAGCTGGCTGTTCCCTGCATTTGGCCAGTGCTGTGCTATGGAAAGCTCATCTGTCTGCAGTGTAAATAACTGTCCACTGTGATTCTGGGATATAAATAATGCCCTGTGATTTCTGGCTTACATAAATGATGTGTCTGCTGGAGTCCCTGTCATCGTTCCACACGAACATGTCGATGAGGACACGTTTGTTAAACCTGGAGTTCATTATGGACAGTTTTTCTTCCATGCTCCAGCTTGGCTCTGGGAGATAAAAGGGAGAACAAACACCATTTATCCATCTGTGTCAGGACTGATTGAAGCTGTGCAGTTTGCTGTGCTAAAATTGTTTAGATCTAATTCTATATATATGTGTTAAATATGTGTGACCCCCTGACTCTTGTTTATGAAGAAAAGCTGAAAATGGGGGGTTTAATTCATCGACAGTGGCCTCCCTAGTGCAGGAAATGATTCTGACTGCACATTATTGAACCCTCTCAGGCCCAGCATTACCTTTGGTCTTATTCCAGTCTGCAGAAGCCACTGGCCAGTCTCCAACCATCCTTAAGGCCTCGAGCAGAGGCAAAGAATCTCGCTGCTCTATAAGGCCTGAGAGAGGAAAGACAAATGTTGCATTGTTTTCACTTCCCAAATGTGCACTTTAGGCCCTAATGATGTACCCAGGCATCTTCATCCATCTGAGGATGAGTTTCCAGGGGGGTCCACACGGATTAGACGGATATTGAGTGGACTGAGCAGAACACTGGCACTTCTGTACATTCAGTATTGAACACAGGGATCAATGGAACAAGAAGAGACTCACTCTCATTCATGCAGGACTTGTAAAGGATTTTAGCTTTCTGAAATGCCTCTCTGTCCCCTTGATCTGAAGTCTCCAGCACACCTGGGGAAGGAACCATTGCCATGAGATTTGTGCCCTGGAGAGCTCTGACCATTTCACAGAAACCCCTGAGAATTCAGGACTATGATAAACACTTGTTTCTGTAGCCTGCAATTACTGTGAGACTGGAGAGCTCTTTAGAGGAGCTATTAATGGCAGAAGTGCCAGGAGGAAGGATGTGCAGGCTTGTCCTGCTCCTTTTGAAGTTAGTACCAAATCACCTATGGCTAATTTTAGTGGGAACAGCATGTTCCTGCAAAATGGGGGTAGTAAGAGGTGTAGAGATTAAAGGACCAGAGAGGAAAAAAAAATCACACTTCTCTCTGCATGTTCATTTCTCTGTGCAATGTGTAGCCAATAACACCTGAAACCAAACACAAGTGTGTAAGGATGCAGTGGCCTCGTTCCTACCTTTCAGGATGATCTCCAGCTCGTCCCTCAGGGTGTCGAAGATGCTGTACCTGGAGCTGGTCTCTGGGATGATGTGCCTGCTCAGCCAGCCCCCACAGGCGTACTGGTAGAAATCCTGGCACGGGTCAGCTGTGGGGTCCATGTTCTGGATTATTCTGGCAGCTGGGTACCAAAATTGGAGAGCTGAGTCCCACGGGCTGCCCAGTGGTCTCTGGCACTACCAAAGACTGTCAAGGAGCTGCTTGGCAAGAGTCACTCCCACGTGTTAGGACCTGAAGGATCCTATTTTCTGCTTGAAAATGGAAGCCTCTGAGTGGCAGAATAGCTCTCCCACAGCACAGTGCCCTCCAGGCATGGGGGTGCTGCCCGGGGCTCCCCTGTGCTCCAGCTCAGGTACCTGCCTAAGAAACCAGTGTTCCAGGGGGAAATTGGGAACATCCCTGCTGGAGTCCCACCTCTCCTGAGGTGTAGATGCCAAAGAGAAGAAGGTGAATGCCCCACGTATAGGATGCACTCACAGAGAAAATTCATTCTAAAGGGATTCTCACCACACTAAGGCCTGTTGGCCAACCCATGTCCCTGTGGCTCAGCCCAGAGGGCTGTTGGCCACACTGGCAGTTTTCCTGTACTGTTTCCTTACGGATGATACCCCCTGGCCAAGGGGAAATCTCATTCCTTTTCAACTTCTTCAGCCTTAAAGCCTGAATTACCTTTCACTCAGGTTCAGCACCAACACATAAACCACCCCCTGTGCAATAACCCCTCAGAGCGACCCCGTTACCTGCCGTGACACATCCAGGGGTGGTGCATATGCTGCCTGAGTTGGTTCCATAGTGAGCTCCTGCAGGGAGAAAGCAGATGGAATTAGTTGTTTCAGAAGGGAATTGCCACCAAAGTCACTCACCAGAGCCCAGACTGTGACAGCTCTGCTTGGTCTGAGAGCGAGTGAGTGACGATCAGAGCCAAAGACATCGAATGACAACTGCGAAGAAATCTTTCATCTGGAGATTTATGAGGAAAATTCATTGGCAGCAGCATTACAACAGCATTGGCAGTGAGTTTTAACTCCCGTGGAAAGAGGATTAGGCCATCTTTTTCTACCTGCTGCCTCCACAGACTTTCTGGTGCAAACTCAAACTACGAGATCCCTTTTTAGACAATCTATTAAATGCTTTGAGCATCTGAGCTCTCTCATGATCTTCACAGTCACCGTGACCAAGAGATTTAAACAGGGGTGAAAAGCTGCATTACTGCTTTCCCACTGCTCTAAGTCACCCAGATCAAATTAGGAAAAAGAAATGATCTTTATTTCTTGAAGTACGTGTGTGCTGGGGAGTGGGGGAGTGACAGACCTGGGGTTGGTCCCAGTGTCAGACAAGCCCTTTAGGGTTGGGTTGGTCCCTAATCAGCAGCGTTTAGGGCTGATGAAATAGTGTAGAAATAAGGAGACTGTGGACCTGTGTTCCAGTCTGTCCTGCTCTGAGCTGGGCATGGAAAAGGCCAGTGAAGTCCTGATCTTGCCTATTGATTTGCTGGGTTTGAGTACTTTTCCTGGCCTCTGAAATCCTTCTGGTGCAGAAGATCCACAAAAAGCCTGTGCATGTTTCTGGTGCTGAGGACAAGGGGAATGTCCTGTGCTGTTCACCACAGAGCTGCAGTGGGGGGGTATCTGAGCCCCCCAGACTGAGGAGTGGCCTTGGCCCTGGGAGAAGGAAATTAATTCTGATGGCTTAATTTGCCATTTGTGAAACTGGACTAGCTTGGTATCCACCTCTGTTAAATAGACAACTACTTGGTTCCACACTGGAAAACAAAAGTTGATACTTCCCAACAGGATTAGCCATTTTTTGAACTTCTTTTTGATCCTTACACTGGGATGTTTGCAGTGAAGAGTTACTAGGAAATTCCTTTCAATGGAAGTAAGTGCTTTACATGAGAGCAAACAAGATTACAGTAATTCAGAGAGAAATGAAACAGTGGGGAAGAAAAGAGGGCTTTGAAGTTCATCAGTGGAAGCGACACAAAAAGCCCCCACTGCGATGGGGGCCCAGCTGAGCACATCTGCATGAGAATAACTGTGTGGGTCTGGCAACCTCCACATGGGATGAGCAAAATATGGGTAAAAATGTGAAGCTTCACATTAGACAGTTCAGCTTTTCCTTTTTGGTGTTTCTGTCAGGGCTTTGTGGGTTTCTTTTGTACTGGATGAAGCAAAGTGCAATTTTTAGAGTTTCCTAAACTCTCTGTTAATTAAACAATTAGCAAAATCAAACCTAAAAGCCCAGAATATTTTCATGAAAAAAAAAAAGTTTTGAGAGAAGAAACGAATAGTTCAAAGGCAGATGGAAATTCTCTGTAAAGGAGCAATAGCAAAGGTGAGACAGAAATACCTGTTCTACAAGAATGCTGTGCTTCTCATTGTTGCTCAGGGACCAGGCAGGACTCAAGTGAAGCCTTTTTTCTTTTGTATTTATTTTTTTAAGTCAAAGCTCCTCTTTAATATAACCTGACAATGTCCAACTCCGGTTTCTGGAACCCAGCTGCTTTCAGCAAGGCTCAGAATCCCCCCCTTCCCAAAGCCCTGGGGACTGGGAAGCTGTAACTGAGCTGGATAACCATCCCTTTCAGTCTGATACAGCACCGTCAGAGAATTGATCAGGGAAGATAAGCTTTAATGGAGCTAAATAAAATGACCTTGGCTGTGGGACTACTCCAAATGGAAGAAAATGAGGGAAATTAAGCACTCCAGATGCTACTTGGAAGGTGAACTGCTCACCTGAGAGATGGCAGAGCTGGGACGTGCTTCAGAACCCTCTGGGCTCCCTGTGGAGAATTTTTATTGCCTCAATTTGCCTTTAGAAGAAGCCACTGGGCACTGTCACGTTCCCTGGCCAGCAGCAGGAGGTGAGAATGACTCCTGAGAGTGGAGCCCTGCAGGCCCTGCAGCACCTCAGCTTTTGGATGGCAATTATTTTTATTTGTTTTGTGTTTTTTTTAAAATACAAGTTGCTTTTCACAGCCTGACTGAAGCTCCTTCTCAGACAACAGGAGCACAGCAAACGGCCGTGTGGGGCTCTGGAGCTCACAGCTTGTGTTTAGCGCTTGGAGGAGCACAGATGGCTGGGGATGGCACACACGGGAGCAATTAGAGCCACAGTTGTCACCATGTGGGAGCTTTACCTGCCAGCACCTTCCCTGTTCCTCAGAACTCCTGTGCAGAAGTGCTGCTGGCGCTGCCACCTGCTCTTTTTGCTGTTAAACCTGTGAATTGTCTGCGACAAACAGACCGAGGGCCAAATCCGGGTTTTCTTTGTCGGACAGGGGGGTCTGTGCCGGGTGTCGGGGTCTCCAAATGGAGCCCAGAACACAAGTGTTTGGTTCTGTTCCACCTGCCTCAGGATTTCGTACCTGCAGGCATGGCTGAGCCAGGATCCCGTGTGGGAATCAGTGAGGAGTGTTTGCCCTGCATGGCCTGTCACTGCCCAGCAACAAACCCACGGAGCTCCACCTGACTGAGAAGGGTCTTGCCACCCAAACATCACAGTGCCACTGGCCAGCTCAGATACTGCTCCTGGTCAGCAGACTTGTGCAAATCTGTTATTCAAGTGCACAAAACCCACACTGACAGCACAGGATGTGTAGGAGAAAAAGGTGCTTTTTTGGAAACCCCCAGGGCGAGGTGTTGCTTAGACCAAGGGTTGGATTCTTCTCTGTTTATGGCCCAAGAGGACAAAGCAGAGCATGACCCTGAGCTTCCCAACTGCCAGCAGGGACAACCTGAGGGGATGCAGACACACAGAAATGAATATCTGTGAGTCTGACTTCTGAGAGGGGAACCTGGAAGCCCAAAAGTGAATAAAATGCCAGTGAAACAGGGTATTATGGGACCAGCAATCAGGTGAGGATGGAAGGGGTTGGTAACTAAGTTGCCTGAAGAAGTTGCTGACTGATTTGACGTGTCAGCTACAATAAGTGTTGAAATGTTCTTCAGACCTTTCCAACAAGTGCTGAGATTTGGAGTTTGGTAAATATTTGTGGAACGGAGCTGTGGAAAGGCTCAGAGCTGAAGGTGTGGGTGTGATGGAAAGACTGACAGTGTGGTGTGTTCAGGTCCAAACCCAGTGACTTCAGTCCTGTCTGCTTCCCTTCCTGTGATCACCCAAATATTACTCTCTTCTTCCTATATTTTCTTTTAGCTTGTTTAGATGAGTCTTTTTGGGCATGAAAACTTCCTTGGATGTCGAGCATCCCCAGGCTGCTTCTAGGACTGTGTAACTGCACTGCTGTGAGAGCTTCAGTGTTTTTCTTGGCTGGGAATAGAGATAAAAATCCCAGTCAGCTTTAAGAGCACTACAGGAATTACTGCTGCACCCAGGGGGCTGTTTCATGCACCACAATGCTCCTCTGTGAGCTGTGTACTAGCAGAACAGAAATAGTCTTCCTGAAGCACAAGGCCCATATGTGCCTTTCTATATAAAAAAAGAGATAATGTAAGGCAGGACAGGTTATCCTTCTATTTCTCTAATTTAATTTTCTAGTTTGATTTCTAATTACTAGCTAAACAGAATTATTTGTTAGAAGCTGGGGAGTGTCAGCGTGATCAAGGATGTGCAAGAGATGAAGTGGCAGATCTGAATCTGCTCTTAGTGAACAATCCAGTGTCCCATTCTCATTTCAAAATTAACATTTGAGTGAGATTAGAAATGGAACAACCCCAGGACAACACTCTGGGCTCTATCACATGAATGCTGCTCAGCCACACTGGTTTTTTCCTGTTGCTGTTGTGGGATTTGTTGCACAGCTTTGAGCCATAAGTGCTTTTCCCTGGGCGAGTCTGAGACTTCAGGCTCTTGGCTGAGCTTTGGGAGTGGGCCCAGGGGTGACAGCAAAACAGGACCAAGGGGAGCACTGGGACAAAACTTCTGGAGACAAAAAGAAACATGTTTCTCCTGCAGGAACAGTCTGAGGAGCAATTCCTGCCCTGGCTTTAGACCCAACAGGGCATGCACACACCCGCTTGAAAGGTGAAGGTTCTCCTGCTCAGTCCCTACCTGGAATTTCCTAAAGGCCGTGGCTGCTCCAGGGTGTGCCCACAGCTGGCTGTGCCCTGGTGCAGCAGGTGAGCTGTGTGTGCTCGAGGCACAAAGGGGCTCTGGGTCAGAGCTGAACACCCTCTAGTTCCCTGGGGGAACCAGCCCAGGACAAGCAGCACATCAGCTCTGCAGTGCCTGGCACTCCTGCTGCCCAGGAATGTCTGAATCTGGGAAACACCTCCAGGGAGAGTTTAACTGGCCATACAAGAATGCAAAATATTTAGATTTTAGGCTTGTTTTCTCTCAGAGAAGCTTTCCAGTAAACAAATGCGGTTAGCACCAGCTCTTCCCCTGGGTTTGGATGAGACTAATATGTGGCCAGATATTAACACCTGGATTATTCAGGCAGTGAAACTCTGCATAGCTCAACATTTAATACAGAAACTCCTCCTCTTTCCCCCCACCTCCTGAGCTGAGAGAATAAACTTTTCTGATGAACTTCATGAATACCAAATGCTCAGATTTCACCTGACATTCCACTGCCGGGAACAAAAGGAGTGAACAATCAAAAGGCTTTTCCCATGAGTTATTGCCCAGAATTGTGCAGTGTTTCCCTTACAAGAGCTGAAAATGCAGTTCCCTGCAGCAGGGGGTGCAGAGACAGGGGAAGGACGCAGCAGTGCCTTGCTCCAGGTTTGCTATTCCTCCTTGAATTCTGTTCTCTGGTGTTTTAGCAAAGATGTGAATCCAAGAGGCTTTAATGGAGATGACAAACACAAGGCAGTGCTGCTCCCAGTCATTTGGTGCCTCACAGGATTTTAAAGTAGGTGTGCTGGTGGGAAAACTTCAGCTTTAGTTAGTGTGCTCTGCAGGTGAAATATTTAGGCAGAACACCTCAAAATAAGGTGCCTCCATGTCAGCAAGACATTTGCACTGAAGTCACTGAACCAAATCCCACTCAGAGATCCAACTGCCTGGTGGAATATTAAAAAAGTCTCTTTCCTCAGCAGCAAGTGGCATTGTTTTTTAAAGCTTTCAGATTGTAATAAGCAATTTCCCCTTTGGAGAGACTGTTTTAAAAAGTGTTTTAAAGCAGCTTCTCTTTTTAAAAAATCCTGACAATGATGAATCTTGGCTTGTGCTTCTATAAAATAAGTAACTATCAATCCTTACACACAGACACACACCCTCCCCCTGAAACAGCACAGCATCTTTCTCAAAACAATGCTGAATTCAACAAAACCCATAGAATTCACTGAAAACATAGAATCTCACATCACGCAATTTAAAAATGAATTAAAATCCAACGTAATCCCTGTGCACAAGCAGGGAACAAGGCAGAGACAGCCACATCCCTCACAGAGGTGATTTCACTGTCCCCCCATGAATTTTATTTTCATTTCTCTCTGGGGAAAAAAAAACCCAAAAACAAAGACTTGAATGCTGTTTGCAGGGGGAAGAGGAGAATCATTCCCAGGTTCTTACCTCTGCTGCTGGCATAGAGGATCACCAGGGCGACGGCGGCACAAGT
>JAYRBT010000056.1:4459314-4566175 GCA_036023395.1 Myiotriccus ornatus | reverse complement strand
GGGAAGAGGAGAATCATTCCCAGGTTCTTACCTCTGCTGCTGGCATAGAGGATCACCAGGGCGACGGCGGCACAAGTCATGAGGAGCAGCAGGACAGCCAGAGCCAGTGCCACAAAGCTCCAGGGCTTCTTCCCAGACTTCGTTGATTTTTCCACAATATCCATTTGGCTTTCTGATTTCCCCATTATTGTGACTCTAAATTGGGGAGGGGAGGGCAAGAAAGAATTAACAGCACGGCTAAATCAGCGTGAGGGTAAAAGCAGGAGAAAGCAGGGAGGAAAAGTAAGCAGAAAAAAAGCAAAGGGAGAGAGGAAAATTCCAAATTATTACATGTATTTGTCCATTTGATTGTCCACAGATTTGCCAACCTCATTCTCCATCTCCCGAGCTGTGTGTGCCCTCGGGGGGGCTGTGCTGGACTGGCTGCCCGGGGCTCTCAGTGGTGCAAGCGCCAGAACTTCAGGAGCCTCTTTGGGAAGTGTGGAAAAGTCTCATGACCAGGTTGGGCAGCTCCTTTCTCCCGAACGGAGAAGGAGGGGGAAAGCTGCCGCCTTCCACTCCCCACTTTGAAAGTCTCTTGCTGCTGGGAGGAATTTCTTCCGTGGCTCCGGGCAGGTCCGCGGAGCTCCGTTACCAGCGGGGGAATCCACGCCGGGATCCTTCCCGCTGCCTCCGAGCGGGGTCTCCAGCGCGGGCGCAGGCTCTGGAGGGTGGAGAGCTCCCGGGACACGCGTGGGCTCCGGGGTGCGCAGGAGGCTGTGCCCCCCAGCCCCTCGGAGCCCCCCGAGCCATGCTCGGAGCCGGCAGCTCAGCCGTGCGCCCTTCCCGGCTCCAGGGAAATGGGAGAGATCCCAGCCCCGGGCAGCGGCGGGAGGAGGGGTTGGAGCTGCTGCGGCTTCTCCCGAGAGCCCCCCCGGCTTCCCGCAAATCCCCGCTGTGCCTCAAATGCCACAGGCGAGGTGGCAATCCACGGAAACCCTCCTGCCCCGAGAGCGCCCGCGGCTCCGGGCGGCGCTGTGTGGGGACCGCTTGTGTTTGGGAACGGGAGGATTTGTAGGTGGTTGTAGGAAACGCACCCGGCTGCTCGGGAATCCGTCTGGTTACAACCGGGAGAGATAAAAGGGCAGGGAAGGCATGGGATTCCCCTTGGGGCTGGCTTTATTCTTCCCCAGAACTGGCTCTGGAGTGAGGGAGAGGCAGGTTGGTGTTTGGGGCGTTTGTCACTGAGCTGCCGAAGTTCACTCTGGATAACTGGTCAGGTTGTGCCTCTCCCGACCTGCACTCCCAGTCCCGTGTGGGTTCGGGAGGAGGTGCGGAGGGCAGATTCCTTTGTGGCAGCCCTGATTTGGGAATGCACACACAGTGTTCCAAGGGTAGGAAACAATGAACACCAGTTTCTTCTGCCAGGAGTCCAAGTCTCCTCTCCCAGTCAGGATTCTGCCTCAAAAGCCCTGTGAGAATTTGCCTTCTTTTCTTTTCAGGAGTCATGTTATCTCGGGCTTCTGTCGAGTGTGAAGGCAGCTATTCTCATCCCACCAGCTGAGGAGGAGGATGAGAACACAGGGATCTGAGAGGCGCGTGCAGATCCTGGCTGTCCATATGGGAGAAAGAGCTGCAGAAGGCAAGGTCGCTCTTAGGGACAAAACTATACATTTAGTGAAGATGTAAATGATGTCTCATTTCTGCTTGCAGAAAGTTCCACGGCTAAAAAAGGCTTGTTTCCTGCGTACGTGAGTCTTCCTTGCTGCTGAGCAGTTTTGCTGGTACCTTGCAATGAGGGTGGCTCTGAGGAGGGTCCACCTGGTTGAGGTCCACAGCACTGCAATAGGCAGGTGTCTCGGGTTTAAAGTAGTTATTTTTGGAGATTTAATGCAGTTATTCTTGTACCATGGCTGTAAGATACTGCAGGGTATTATTTTGCCCATTTTGGAGTTGCAGTCAAGATGCCAAGAATCCAAGAGCCTTATTCCTACTGCTGGGCTGTAAGGAAGTTAAAAAAAAAAACCAACCCAAGCAAAACAACCCTTCTGTGTGAGGAGAAGCAGCAGCAACTGTAAAGGACATATTTGCAGAATCATTAATTTTGATTGTCTTGAGCAACTTTGTGTGGTCACCGAAATAGAGCAATCCATCATCTTGGCAGTGCAGCAAGGTCCCTGTTCTGGTCCCTGCTTCCAAGGGGACAGACCTGGTTTGGTTTCTGATCCTCTCAGGATCACCTTGTAGCCTCTGGGGAAAAGGAGACCTGATGCTGCAAAGTGGAATGGGGTTGTTTTGTTATTTATTCTTTCCTAAATCTCACTTTCAGCTGAATTTTTGTGTGCTGGTCTTTCACCTGCTGGCCCACTCCACAGTCCATTAGCCCTTATTTTACCAAGGAGCTTAAAAAGCATCGTCTCTCTTGCAATACAGAGAAGGTGACCAGCGATCTGGGGAATGTTCTTGCAGAAACTGAGGAACAGTGGGGGTTTTCAGTTCTTGGAAAACATCCTCTTTCCCCAGAGCAGCGTGGACTCAAAACAGATGAAGCAATGAGGCGTTTGCTGTTTGGGTTGGGCTGCTTTGAAAGGATTTTTCCCTTTTTGCTTAGTTTGTAACTTTGTGAAGGAGGTTCTGCTGTTACTGGAATGTGGATGAGGAAGGAGCTCTCAGTGGCAGGGTTACAGTTTGGAAAAAGCCTGAAATCAGAGATTTTTACACTTGGATCCTGGAGGGATGGGGCTGGAACAGCCAAGCTGGATGACTGCCTGCTTGATTGTGAACTTTAGGGCCCCACATGTGAATATTTAATAAAAAGGTGCTTCCTCAGGCAGAAGGCTTCTCCAGGCACACAGAACCACCGTGGTTCCTGAAGAGAGAGAGGGAGCTGCTCTGGAGTTTAAAGCACTGCTTTTCTTCTTGGGAAAAATTCTCAAGTCTGGGAGGAATTTATGGTCAGAGTGTTCCAGCCCCAGACAGCAAATAGTTGAGCTGGTGCCTCACTTGCCTGGGAGACTGTATTTGGGTATTTTTCTTTTCATCTTTCCCCTGGAGAACCTGGACTAACCAGGGCTATACCTGGGACACTGCACTGGGAGGAGAGAGTAGTCAAGGATAATACTACCTTGCTCAGGAGTTTGGTTGCTTGTCTTAGTTTCCATAATGTCGAGTTGACCTGCAACTCTTCCTTTAGAAGGAATTGATTCTGAAGATAAAAACTGTGACAAGTTGCTCATTTTTCTTCCTCTGCATGTTTGCTTTACCATCAGAGACTGGGCCCCAAAAGCTCTGTGCTTATGAGAATATATTACCCAATGTTCTTATACATATCTGACATTTGTCTATGAGGATATATCACCTCATTTAGTTCCCTGCCATCCAGGGGTTTTGCACAGTCTTTAGTCTTAGTATTGCTGTAGCTGAATGTTCTGGGTCATCTGAATAGCTGATCCCATGGCTGCTGCTCCCTGAACGCTCCCAGAAATCCAGGGATGCCCAGCAGGGCAGTGATTTCCCAGCCAGAGCTCTGGGCTTCTCCTGCAGGTATTAAACAGCTCCATCAAATGTGCAAACAGCTCAGTGTCCTAAAGCAGCCAAAGGACGTGGCAGCATCTTCAGTACGATGTGTCTTAAGTGTTGTTACCATGGAAACAAGGTCTCCATCTCTGTGTGCTACACCCCTTATAGACTGATCCACACTGAGATGTGAGGGAAAATCACGTACCTCTGGATGCCAGGGGTTGTAGTTTGCCCTGAATCCTTTGCCTGTGCAAAAAAAGTCCCATATAAATACGTTTTAGGTGGTCCTGTGTCAAGGGAAGTGCAAAACCAGCTCTGGAATCACTTCCATTGAACTGCAGGTTCCAAATGACCAGCTCCTGTGAGTGTGAGAGGCTGAGAAACTCCTCAGAGACTGCTCAAAACCCCTTTTATTGTTTACCTCTTTAGTACAATGAAGAACCATGAGTGTGGAAAGAGAGCTCTAATCTGTTGTGGTCTGTGTTTCAGTGTTCAGGTTACACAAAGATATATTTCTTCTGCTTATATGAATTAATCTGAATAGGAATACTCACCTGAACCAAGATTTATAACTCATGGTCAGGTTCACTCTCAGCATCACTGGTTTTGTTTAGGAACCAGAGCAGTGTCACTATTCCATAGCCAAATGTCAGTAAATGAGTCTGGTATATGCATTTACCTTAAACAGGGGAGAAAATCTGAAGCTATAGGGTGACTTTAAAACAAAAAGCCCAACCAAAGAGCCTGGCCCCAGTAAATCAGAGCCATGCCTGGCTCCAGGACAATGGCTGGATGTTCCCTGGGATTTACTGGAGCGGGGCTGCCGAGCACAGAGGATAACTCACTGTGCTCAGAAATAATGGCTTTGTCTTTGGGAGCAGGTGTAACCCTGTCATCTGTCAAGCAGCATAAAGGAAATAAAACCCAGCACTGAAATATCTTCTTAGAGCTGGTTGGCTCCCAGCTGTGTGTGGTGGAAATAAGTGCTGGTAGTGGCACACCTGAAACAGATTAGGATTGGGAAAACCTTGAAGTTCAGATGATGTTTCAGAACTCTTCTCTCACCCTCCCTTTAAAGATGAGCATCTTTGAAACATCACCAGAGCAAAAAACCAGTAGACATTAGAGCTGTTGTGTATGAAAGGCAAGCAAGGGTTTCTGCCCTGGATTTCTGAATTCATGCACTCTGCAGAGACAAGCAGGGAAAAGGTGAAGGTGTCTTACCTTGGTCTTGTGGAGGATGTTTTTCAGCTGCAGAGCTCAGGTGGTTTGTGTAGTTCCTGGGGTGGAATTGAAGTGTTTGTGCTTTCTGGCAGTCAGAAATAAATGCCTGTTCATATTCTCAGCATTGATGTCTCTACCAGTGATGGAATTGCAGAGTGCTGTGCCTAAATCTCCCTCTCTTTCCCTTGAACACTCACTCACACACAGGTGGCTTCCAGTGCCCAATGAATTAAATGCTGAGACTTCTCAGGGAGATTAACCCTTTCCATATTGGAAATCACTTGATTTTATACCCAGACTGGAAAACAGGCTGTGTAGCAGGCACAAGCCCTGCTGTCTTTAAGTGGACAAGGTGATTTCCTGGCTTATTAGCATTTATTGCTTACTAGCATTGGCAAAGCCTCTTTTATTACAGCAATTAATTCTTAGGGAAGTCCTCATTTCCCATTATGTGCTTTTTTGGTTTTTTAGGTATCTATGGCAGGAAGGCTTCTGGAATGCAGTGTCTCCTTTCCACACTTCATTTCATTGCAGTGATGAGTATTGCGATTACATTCTTAATAACACAATGCTTAAAAGGTGTATTTTTGCCTTGTTTTGTTGTGCAGGAAGGTAGATTACAAACAAAATGAAGATGTTTTACTTTGTTTTCCTTTACTGAGCACGTAGAAGTTTTAGCTGTTCCATTAAATGCACTGTTTAGGTCTTTAAAATGACAGAAAGAATTCCTGTTTCCAAGGAAAGATATTCTTGTGCTTTAGTTTGTGGCCATTACTCCTGGAAATTGGGATTAGGAGTGGGTGCTGGAGATGCAGAGAGGGACCTGGCTGCCCACCAGCGAGGGATTTGGGTTCCAGGTGCCCCTCTGTGGTTGGAGTTTCCCGTCAGGGACTGGCTGGTGGGTTGTGTTCCCTGTGGGAAGGGGCAGCTCTGTGCAGCACGGGGAGCTCAGGGACACGGGGGTTCCTCGTACAGCGGAGACTCAGCTCAGCCAGGCAGGGCCCTGCCTGTCCAAGGGCTCTAAATGTCTTTAGCATTCCTTAACCCTTGCCACTGGCACCAAGGCAAAGCTGCACAGGCAGTGGATGTGTGGGACGTTCCCCCGTCCCCGCTGAGGGTCTGTGCCAGGGGCAGCTGCACAGACACACGGGTGGGTGTCAGGCACAGGGCAGGGGGGGACCTTCACCAGCACCACCCACTGGGACAGGGGCTGATGACAATCTGTAGCTCTTTCACAATACTGTAAAATGTACAAATAATGTCGACTTCAAAGCACTCTGTACCCAGAACTGAGAGGGGCTGACAAGCGTCTGAAAGAGAGTATTATCCCAATTTTACAGATGAAAGGGAGTCACACAGAGAATCAAAGTCAAGATTAGATTAATAGGCATTGATGCCAGAGGAGCTATTATGTCTTGTCTGGCATCTGGCAGAACAGAGCAGAGAATTTCACACAGATTGCTCCATTAAATCCCTAACCTCTGTTTGGGCTTAGAAAGAGACCTCCAGAGCTGACACAAAGACACTGCACCATCTTCAAGCAAGCTGCTTGTGGGGCACTAGTGGAAGTTCACATCATATCCCAGTATGAGTTTATTTAACTTCCTGCTGCCTCATTTAGTTTTGTTTGAATAATATTATCAAGAGGCCCACACATCACCTAAAATTTCCTTTACATTTCTGCTCCCTGGAGACAATTACCAAGCTGATACTTCTCCAGCTGCATGGAGAAGACAAGGGGCAAAAGGTGCAAGTTGCACTGGGAGAAGTTTCATCTTGATATGAAAAAGAATGATTGTTTTATTCAGTGAGAATAATCAATCACTGGAGCAGTGGCAGAGTCCCCAGCCCTGGAGGTTTACAAGATTTACAAGGCTGGGCAGGGCTCTGGGTAATCTCATCTGGGCTCCCTTTCCCATGAGAGGTTGGTTCACGTGGTCTTTTCAGGTCCCTTCCAACCTGGGCTGTTCTGTGATTCCACGAAAAATGTTCTGTGGAGAGAAACTGGCTTAAAGGGTGTCTTGGAGACCAACTCCAGCTCCAGTTAGAGTCAATTTTCCCGGTTTCCCTGTTGAGAGGTGATTTGGATCTTTCAAAATGACACAGTCTATTCTAAACTGTCAGTTCTGTGGCATTTTCCTCTACATCTCTGCTTGATGTGTGATTATATTGCAGTTCATCAGTCAGGTTTATTAGTGGACTTAATTGGATTGCATTAGCTGGCATTTAAGCCATCCAAACCAGTTGAGAACGCAATCAATTAAGACATCCAAACACATTAATGGTGTAGACACAGGGCAATTTATGTAGATGGCTAATTACCTGTTTACTTCAGTAAGTAGGTTTTATTGCCCAAGAATGGACAAATGATGCATGAGAAGAAAAGAAACAACACTGCAAAAATACTGTTGGCAGGGCTGCAAAAAATAAGAAAATGGCAGGGTCTAATTGTCTCTATTGTGGAACTCTATAGTGAAAGAACAAACCCTACACCATGACAGGCACTCAGAGGTGTTCCTAATCATCTGAGATTTTAATGGCAGTTCTAGAGAACATAGTGGGTATATTATCAGGGTTGGAATGTCTGATAATGGGCCATCTGAGGTTTCTGAGCAATCAAGATGCTCGGTGAGATGGTCATTTCAAGTGGGAAAATACTCACCCCTGTCAGTTTTTCATTTCATCCACTACTGATCTGGATCTAAACCTGGGGCTCCCTCGTGACTGGAGGTGCCTGTACCTCACACTGGGTGAGGTGTGGTTGGTATCTGGCATTGGGCATCTGCAGCTCTGCCCTGGAGAGGAAAGTACAGCTGAGGGGCACAACAAAATGGAAACCAGGACTGGAGAGGGATCATTCACATCCTCCTGTGCTTCCTGCTCCCTCCTGCAATCCCCTTCTGCCTTTGCAGCTACGTTTTCTCACTGACTGTGACACAGCTCAGAACGAGACACACAGACTGGTTATCAGATACTGCTCTTAATTTCCTGTACAGTCCCTGGGGAAATTCCTATGCTCGTTTATTCTCTGCAGCTCCTGACTTTCTGGAATGGTGCAGGGAACACACAGACACAAAACTGAGTGGGTTGGGAGGTTCCAGCCATGCAGCACGTGCCCAAGAGAAACTCTGGAAGGGAAGAGAATTGAAAATTAAATAGTCACAGGTGTCTCAGATGTGTGGGTTCCACACTTGTACCGAGGTGTGGCACCCACAGGGTCGGAGGCACCAGGCTGTGACATCAGGGAGGGCCAGGACTGGCCTTCATCACTCTCTCAGTGAGAAACCAAAAATAACATCACTGTAACCATGGCTGTTTTCCGCTCCCTGCTGCCATACTTTGGGACTGGCTCATGCTCTCTAACTTTGCCATTTGGGTGGCACTTTCTTCCTCCCCTGCCCTCCTATGTCCCCACCTTCTGAGTGCCACAAACACCAGTATCAGCTGTGTTTTGTCTTCCACTCTCCAAGCACTTTTGGGAGCAAATAAACCACCGCTCCTGTGCTTGGGGAGTCAGAGTTGCACACACCTGTGGGCAGGTGAGGTCTGCAGCATTTCTTGCAGAAATTCTACAGAAAAAGTCACTCCTGGAACAAGCAGCAGGAGGAGAAAGAGTCTTCTGAATCCCACAGCTTTGGGATGCTGTGCCTGCTAAATAATGAGTCATTTTTCTTCAGGTGCCACTCAGTAATGGCCAACTGAACCAGCAGATTCCAGCACAGAGCAGTTTCTCTGAAATACAACTGAAACAGCCAAGGCTCCAAAGCCAGCAGTAATTCCACGTGACACATTAAATTGATGGTGGCAGCGGCTCCTCAGGGCCCTGGCAAATTGGAAATTGCTCGATGCAGCAGCAGTGCCATGATAACGCAGTTCATCTTCTGCAGGGAAATGATAGTAAAAGGAATGGCTTTCAGATTAGCTGTCATTACAGTGAAACATCTGCCTCTGCAGGTCAAGTGCGATGTCCTCACTCGGGCACGGGGAAGCTCATTGAAGTGCCTGGGTTTGCGTGGCCCCGAGCCAGGGCCACACTTCCACCAGGGCTGGCGAGCTCAGCAGCTCAGGCTGAAAGTCAGCAAGACGAATTCCCAGGAGATGTGTCGGCTTCTGAAGCAGCTGCAGAAGTTGGCTGATGTGTTTAGACTCTCTCAGTTGTCGGGAGCACATAACTAAGTGAAATAGGAAAAATAAATGGGAGCGACAGGATTTCAGAGGAAATCAAACCTTTTGAGATCACAAAAGCTCGAAGTTTAGCTCTGTCTGAACTCGAGGAACAGCTTCCAGTTGAGTAGCTGATTCCAAACACTTTGCCGTCATTTCTAAGCTGTTCTTTGCCTGCTGGACTGCAGAGTATGAGGTCAGGAAACTTTGTCTGACCGTGTTTGTGACGCAAATATTCTCACATCTGATTTTCCTTTTATGTACTTAGAAGGAGTGTTGGATACTTCAGAGAGGCAAAACTGTTTGGGTAGGAGCATTCTGGGCCATGAATTCAGTTTTCTTTCATTATCTTTCATCACCTGGTGATGATGCACAACAAAGTCCTCTGTGCTATTAAGGTTGCAGGATACTTTAAAGGAACCAAATTCATGGAGAGCAAAGAATTATTTGTACAGAGCTCTGAGCTGAATGAACTACAGGTATTTAGTCTCCTTGGGATGACTGCAGCTTCAAGCTGGATTACAAACAGGCATCCAGTTTCACTATTTTTCAGGCTATATTCCCTTCTGATTACATTAGTCTTGATTCATATAAATATATTTGAATTCTTCACAGTTTTGTAACATTTACACCACTAAGCCATAAGGGTATGTCCTAAAGCACTAAAGAGACTCTCTACACAGAGTCCCTTTTCTAAGTATTCAACCATGGGCTGCATGCACAGAGTGAGGGATGGGCCTCAAAGCACTCGGAAACAGCTCCACAATCTCCAGGAATTGCAGCTTAACATTAAAGGAACACACAGAAATGATCGCTGCAGGGTTTTTTAGCCAGATTCTTCAATCTGAAAGAAGTGGAAACAACACCATCTTGATGCCAAAAAGGGGGGAAAAGTACTCCTCAGTGTCAGCAGGATTAAAATCAAAGTAACTCTTCTTGAATGTGAAGGGAAAGAAGCCCAGTCTCAGCTGTGCTCTTAGGGCAGAAAAAGAACATGCAGAGAAGGAAAATGGGATGGAAGGTTACAGATGATGTCAGTGCTATGGGGTGGATTGCATGGCTGCTGAATGAAGTTTCACTCTGGATTGTTGCCTTTGAGACAACACTATAACAAAAAAGAAAAGGGTCCCTCTCCCTTTCATCCCAATCAAAGCAGGAGAGCAGTTCTCAGCATTGCTTTGATCTTTGTTTTCAATAGTAGTTTCTGTTTTTCTCCATGGCTGTATTATCACACTCCAAAAACATCAGCAGAAGTCGCTTGGAGAAGTCAAAACAAAAAGAGGAGGTGGTTATTTTGGGTGCCACCTTGTTTCCTTCAGGGGAACCCTCCTGAGCTGAGGGTTCCCATCGCTCAGGTGAGTCCCCACGGATGTACCAGCGCTAAATCTGGGGTGCCCCCAAGCCCACCTGTCCCTACCAGTGATGAAACCAGACACATGGCAGCAGGCAAACCCCTTCTGAGCATCCCACAGGCTGATTCCTGTGCTGTTGCTCGTGGATGGTGAGGGATGAGGGAGTGCTGCAGCACTGAGAGCCGTCCCAGCAGCAGCACCTCCAGCCCCGAGCTCCTGCTGCACATGGAGCATTCCTGGTGAGTTCATGCTCCAGCCTTGGTGCTTGAATATCCAGGAGTGTGAAGGATGGTGTTGAGCACCTCTGGCAGACAGCCCTACAGAGAGATTATCCACTTTATCTGCTCTGGCAAACAGAGACACAGGATCTGGCAGCCAAGGTGATGTCTGGAGTCCGGCTGCCTGTGTGTCCCAGATAACAGGGCAGGACTCCCAGGACTGGATGTCTCATCTCTGTTGAGTCTCATCCTTCATACTGTCTATTGTTTCACTGTTCCCTGGGCCAGTAAAACAGTTTACTTGCCATTTGTGCTGCTCCACTGCCCAATATTGGTGCTGATCATAACAAATCCACTGCACTTTGACAAGGGCAGAGCCTTCCATCCAGGAGTGGGGCAGGAGAGGGGTGTAACACACATGGGCCTTCACAAACACATGACAAAAGTTGTTTTTGACCGATCTTTTAGACTGGCCCATAAAAATAAGGCCACTTAATTGAATAGTATGTGTTAAAGCTAATCAAGTGTCATGGAAATGCATGATTATTATTCATAAGCTGCAAGCCATTTGAATGATTTCCTTCACTAGGACTGGAACCCCTGTGTTAGAATTAGTTCAGTTTAGCCAGAAGAAAGCTTTCTTCCCCAGGGGGAACTTACATAACCCACAATAATTTTTAAATCATTTTAAAAGAATCCTGAATACTGCAATTTCCTTTTTCCTCATGGCTCCCTTGGTCAGTTCTGTGTCAGCACCCGAAACTTTCTACTTCTCATCCTGTTCAGTGCCACACCTGTTGCATATCTATCACGAGCTTCTCATCTTTCCCTTATTCCTTCAGCCTCACAAACAAACGATACTGGCAAGCAGAGAGTGGAAAATCCCCGAGCAGGGGGATCAGTGGATGCTGCAGCCCGATGCCTCTCGCTTCAGCCTTGTTTTCAGCCTCTGGAGCTCGGCGTCTTTCCGGATTTGAAGCCCGCAGTCCGTGACCCTCCAGGCCTCTTCGTAACGCCGCATCTCCAGGTTGCGCTGGGCCACTCGGAGGAAGGCTTTGGTCACGGCCTCGGCGCCGGGGCTCTCGGCGATGCTGCCCAGGGCCAGGGCGCGGTCGAGCTGCAGGGCCTGGATGTAGTGCTGGACCGCTGCGTCGTCCCGAGCCAGGGCCAGCAGCAGGTGGCCGGCGGAGCAGAGGTCCCGCGCGCGCGCCCGCGGGCCGTGGCGGCCGTGGCGCTGGATGACGGTGCCCATGTCTGCCAGGGCGCGCTGGGGCTGCCCCAGCAGGCGCAGACAGGCGGCCCTGCGGCGCAGCGAGCGCGGGCTGGCCCCGCCGGCCAGCACGGCCACGCAGTGGTACCCCAGGGCCTCGGCCGGCTGCCGCCCCTTCAGCAGCGCCTGGCCCTGCCGGGCCGCCACCTGCGGGGACAAAGGGGCTCCGTGTTAGGGACCGAGCGAGAAACGGGAAAGCGCTGAGCGGGGAAAGCAGGGCTGGACTGGTCACACAGGCAGACACCGAGATAGCTTAGGTGCTTCTTTGAAAGCCGCGGTCGAGCCCAGTTGGAGACTTAACGCCCTTCTCTGGTTTTGCCCGCAGATGTAAAACAACTGGATCACCTGCTGTTATCTCAGGGGTTTCTGAAACCCCCTCCTCTTTGTTTCTGCACGTTTGCCTAAAAGTCTGCCAGAGTTTCTTCGGAGTTTGTTGACGTTCCTTAGGAGTGATGAACAAAAAGCCGCTCAGGACCAACCTCCCCACAAATACCTGCACCTGCTAACAACAAAGGTTTTGGCCTCTGCTGAAGTTTACCCCAGCGAGAGGATAAAAAGGCCAGCTGATGTCTCTGCTAATCCTTAATCTCAAGTGCAAGTGAATTCTCTGCCCCTGTCTGAAGGGAAAAACAACAACAGGAGAACAGAGAAGGCAGAAAGAGCCACGTAATTTTTAGGTTCAGGGAGGTCAATAAAGAAAACTGCATTAGAACTATTTGCCTCAAATGGATTTCTCATTATTTCCCTTTATTGGTAATAAATAAAGCTTTTAAGGTGCTGCAGCAGAGTGGATATTTAAGTTATAAACAAGGCTGCCACCAGCAGTGAGGTCTTAAAAAAGGCTGAGCCAAACAAGCTGAGGCTTCAAGCAAAGGATAAATATTTTCATCACAGTTCTGAGCTCCTCATGTGAGAGCAGTGGCATGGAATAGTTTAGCCACTCCTAATGCTTTGTGAGGAATTCTACACCAGTTATTTTGCTATAATACATAGAATATATATAATAATATACGTATATTTTGCTATTTTGCTATATGAATGTAAAATCCTCTATATAGTCATATTTATTAGAGAGTCTCTCAGTTTCCACACATGGCAATAGCTGCAGGATCTCTCCCTAGGCAGTGTCAATCCCTGGCTTTAATTATTCTGGCTGTAAATTGTGAGGCAGCCTGTCCAAACACGCCTCAGATATCTGTATATACATTTAAAGAGCAGCAAGTTCAGTTTGTGCTTTGAAATGTTTTTAAGACAACCAGTCAATGCAAGTGTTTCCTCAGTGGCAGGATTTTAACAAGGGATCAAGGTGGAATTGCAGCTGGCAAGAGAAGATGATTTTTCTCCCTAGAAATTCCAAAGTTCTAGATCACATTTTTCCAGAGAACACAGTGCAGTTCCTCAAAATACCTCGTGTTTGTGTAGTTAAATTGTCATTTTTGGTGTTTAAAATGCACTTGTTGTCTCAAAGGCAGAAGAAAATACAATTTTTGTTGTTCTGCTGGGTGACTAATCTAATGCTGAAGGTCTCAGCAGCATTTTGGGTTACTGCACCTATACAGTATTGCATTTATTAACTGAGTCACTGCTTCCACTTCACATTTCCCTGGAAGTCCCCAGAGTGAGCAAGCCACAGAATTCTGCATTTCCTGCCAGACTTGGGGGAAAAAATTATTCAAACTTGTCACTAAATGTTTGATTTCAGCTTCCAGAGTGGAATAATTGTGGTGCCACCTGGAAAGGGCTCTGCAGAGCACAAGTGTCTGGGGATTGGGCTTCCTGGGTCAGGTCTCTGTGTCCTTTTCTTCCATCTATTTACCTCACTGAGTGATAAAGGACTGAAAAGACGCGTATTTTGGTGCCACTTTTGGTTCCAGTCCCTGGTGACATACAGTTTTAGAAACCCTTTCTGTAGGAGTCTGGACATCCTCTGGCATGTCCACAGCCAAGCAGCTCTGAGGGTCCAGTGAGGAGTTGGGAACCTCTGACTTAGGAAACCAAAGGGTTGAAGCTGCACCAGCAGCAGCAAACTCCCTTCCTGTGACCTTTTGCAGCTTGATAAATCTTTCAGATTCCTATTCCCATGGGGCTCTCCCAGTTGTTTACAAATTTCTTAGCATGGGACCCCTCAGACTATAAATAAATGGGAGGATTTTATTGCTTTGTTTTTCATGAAAAAACCTGAGTACATCAAGGAGCTCTCTCTTTCCTCCACCCTTTCCTACTCAGCTTATGGAGGATTATTTTTAGCCTTTCAGACCAGACTCCAGGGTAATGATGACAGGTTTCTGTAACCTCCAAACACTCTAAAACAATGTGGCAGAAATGCTTCTGTGCTGGAGGGCTGAGACTGAGGGCTGGGTGTAAACCACTAAACTCTGCTTTGCTGCAGCCTCCTCACCCGTCACATGGGGGTGACAGAAAGAGCAGCCTCTCCCAGGGTGTGGCTGGGAGCCACGGCAAAGTAAGGCCATCAGTTTGGTACTTATCCTGACTACAAGCTGCTTTTTCGCTTTTACTGAGATCTTCCTTTCACTCCCGAACTGCAGTAACCTTGCAGGCAAAAGGAAGTGCTGCTGGGAAAGGCTTTGAGACACCAGGCAGGTGAATTAACCAACTCCTTCCCCACCCCAGAAAGAAAACACTCATCCCCTTGTCACAAAATACACAGAAAAAGACCCAGGTGCTTGAGTCCAAATGTTTGCTCAGTTGAGCAAAAGCCCAGGATAAAAGAGAGTAATGTTTTCTTTTTAAACTTCTGACACTGGTATTGAGTTCCAGTTTTGAAATCACTCCTGTCACCCCTTTTCTCTCAAGTTAGCAGAGAAATCTTTCATTTCTCTATTTCAAGACAGAGACAAAGAGCCTCTCCCATTTGAAAGGCTTCACTCACCTGTGGCACCAGTGGGTTCTAACACATCAGTGCAGTTTAAGCTATAGAAAAAATAGTTTGGGGGTTGTTTGGGGTTTTATTCTCTTTTCTTTCCTCTTTTCTTATTGACAGCATAAGAATATCCCTCCTGTGTTGTCTCACAAAGCAGCACGGGTGGATTTAGCTGAAAGACTTCCCCACTAAGGAAGTGATGTGGCAGCAAGGGAAATTCAGCTGCAAAATGTATCTTCATTTACAGACACCTCCTCAGGGCCTCCACAGTCACAGTCTCAGGTGTACCTTTATCAGCTTTCTAAAGTGGAAGATTGCAAATTGGCTCTGAAACCTTCAAACTCTCCCCCACAAGACTGAACTTTTTACATTATTTAGAAGAGAGGGGCTCTTTTCTCTGTAATGGGGCACGTCTGGGGACTGGTAAATTAATACTTGTTTACTTATATCCTCCTGCTGTTTTGTTAAAATACATCCCAAGTACTCCCCTCGATGCATTAAGTGTGTCAGCATGTTGTTTGTTTTATAACCTGGGAGAGAGCATAACAATATAAGTTCTCACCAGGGCGCTCACCAGCCCCAAATTGAATCAAAGGAAGCAAACTGCTTCTCTGAACACAGAGCTTCTGGGTAATCAGAATTGCAGATGCTTGAATGAGTGTTAAAACTCCCTACCATCAATCTGAGCTTCTCCTGTCTTATTACTGGAGATTCTTTCTCAGAGCTGGGTGGACTTTGGGGGAGAAATTTGAAAGAATGCCTAATAATACATATTAGGGTGGACTGGAGCAATATGCCATTGATGTGACAAATAGTTTTAGGTATGAAAACCAACCTCACAGGCCAAATGTGAATATAAAAGTCTTCCCACACACTTCTGCTCCCAACAAGGCAGGGAAAAATCGGTACAGCTGAATTTGGCCTCCCATTTTTCCCCACTGAATCCAGGGGTGTGGATCAAAAAAAGGACCGTACCTGAGCGAGCTGCTGCTGTTGTTTGGTGTCTACGAAGTTCAGGAGAAATTCCAGCTCCCTTTCATCTCTCTGGGCCAGGGCACTGAGCGAGTGAGCTGCTCCTGCCACGTCCCTCCTCTTCAGCTGCAGCACAGCCAGTCGTGCCCTGGCGAAGTCCTCAGTGGGACAGTGGCCAAACGCTCCCTGAAGGTGGGTAAGGGCCTCCTCACACCTCCCTGTTGGGTGACACCAGCACAAGCTACATAACCCCTTCCACGGGGGGAGAGACACCAAGAAAATTCACTGCAGCAGGATTTAGGAAGCCTGTCCACAGTCCACACCTAAAGGCGTTAATTACTTCAAACTCCTTCCCAAAACATTCCCAAGCTTCTCTTGAGAGGACTCACCACTTGCAATCAGGACATCTGTGTAGAAGATGTGACACTGTGCAGCCTTGCAGATCTTGATCAGTGCTCCTGCAATCACGAGAAGGTCCCTGAGGGTTTCTCCTTCCGATGTGCCTCTGGTAGCCACGAGCTGGGTCAGCACAGCCCTGCCGTGCTGAAGGAGCCACCCAGTGATCAGCTCCTGGGCTTCACCCTTCAAGGACAGGATTGCTGGGATCACTGCCTCTGCCTCCACCTTCAGTGCTGAGATCAAATCTTGCACTGCCTCCTATGGAAAAACAACACCAAGAAACGACATGGAAGCAATAACTAAATACTGGTCATTTGTTCTTTCAGGTGCTTTCAGCTCTCTGCTGTCCCACAGAAACTCTTTGCTCTTGCCTGTCCTTGTCCTGCATCTTCTCCCTTTGCAAAGCTGGTAGAAGAGCATAAAGGTAGGTTTGGATGGCTGTTTGCAAAGGGTTTGGAACTCCTTGGGTTATCACTGAAAATTGTGACTAAGTTTAGCTTTCCTCTCCCTAGGCTTGGGAAAACAAACAGAGCAGTAACATCAGGTGGGCTGCTTATACACCCAGCCAAAACCAGAGCCCTTCACTGCCCAAATTCTGTGAGAAACTTGAATTCAGTGAGCCCAGGACAAACTGGGATGCCTCGCACTGATGTCGTTCAAAACCCTCAGAACGCCCCCAGGAAATCAGCGCAGTGGAAGTACCTTCTGCCGCCTCAGGGCGAGGAAAACGAATCCTCGGCCGCTCAGAGCCTGCACGTTGCTGGGATCCTCCTTCAGGACGGCATTGAAATCAAAAATAGCTGTTTTCATCTGCCCAAGGCGCCCATAGCACCGAGCCCTGCTGAGCAGGCAATCTCCAGCACCACCACCTGCAGCACAGGGAGGCAGCCCTGGTTACTCGGGGATACCCGCAGGAAGCTGGAGGAAAATCCCACTCTGCCTGAGGATGCTTGAGGAACTACAACGAGAGGGCTTAAGTGGAAGTTTCCCTTATTTTTGTTGCAAGTGGAATTCTTATCTCATACTCTCGGTTCTGAGTTGAAAGGGAACAATAATCTATGTCAGGTTGGAATAGGAGCTGCACAAAGGAGAGAAAAAGCTCGAAGGAGGAGATCTGTGGTGTGTGAGAGTGGAGGCACAAAGCCATTTGGCTGCTTTAGTAGAGACAGAATCACAGAATAGTTTGGGTTGGAAGGGACCTTAAAGGGTCCAACCCCTTGCCACGGGCAGGGAAGGTACACTTTTTTTGGGACAAGTGAGTAATCCAGATGGGACTAATTCCCTACCAGAATTAATATGCAATGGGATTTGGGATACTAAGGTTTTTTTGGTGGTTTTTTTTGGTCTTTTTTTTTTTGCTTTTTTCCCCCCTCTTCTTTCACAAAAGTTCTGCCCAAATAAACACATAAAGCTGACAGTGAAAATCCTGGTCCATCCACTCCCTGACTGCAAAGCATTTATCTTCCTGCCATCCACATGGCCCTTCCTTTCAAGGCAATTTCGGTAAGGATCTTAACATGCCCAGGGTTGCAATCCATAACTGTGGCATCCCAATGCTAGATGATAAATCATTAGTGCCACTGGAAATATGTTTTCATAGGGAGGTCAGCAAATGCAGCTGCCTGCAGAGATGAGCCAGCAGACAGGCTCCAAGCAATTCTGTTACAGTAATGAGGCTTTTTCTTCCTCCTGATATGCTCCAAAACTCCTGTACCAAAGGTTATTATCACTCTGGAGCTCGACCAATTGGCTCCTGGAAAGACAATCTCTATTTCTCAACAAGCATCTGTTCTAGCAGGTGGGGAGCTGATAAGCTGGAACGCACGGGCTGCGAAATGGAACCATCTCCAAGCAATTAACAGGGTTCTTTCCATTTTCATGAGCCAGTCTCTCTTCTCCTCAGTGCTGCTGTCATAACATTTGCTCAGAGTGAAAGGCAGATTTCCATACAAACATGGTTTCACTTGGAACACGCCAGAAGCATTCCCACGTCAGCCTGATCTCTCTCCTCAGGAAAAGCTGGGATAGTGATGCCATGGAAGTGGCTGCATTCACTCTTGCCACTGCAACTGCAACCCATTTCAAGGAATTCACAGATTTTTTACTTATTATTTATTGTTTTATTGCACCTTTTCACGGTGCAGATGACCCTGCTGTTTCAGTCTTCTTGCTGGGGAGATGGCAGGTGAGAACTGGCTGGACATTCTGTCCCACCCACTGATCTGATTTCCCCTGGAAGTCCATCTCCATGGGTACCCTGATGCCCTACCTGCAGCAATAATTGCAAAGGACAGGTAGGCAATGGCCTCTTTGATGTGAACATCCTCCTGCTGGCTCTCCAGGATGGCCAGCGCTTGGACATGGCAGTGGGTTTGCATCAGCCTCCTGTCCTCATCCTTGAAAATGTCCATGATGGGCAGGAGGCAGGAGGTATCTCCAGTTCTGATCACTCTCTGGAGCAGCTTAACAGTGGAAGAGAAAAAGGCAGCAGAGGAAGATTTGCATGAGGAGATGTGAAGTTGTGTTAAACTGCCTGCTGAGACCAGTTTGCACTTCCCCACCCTCCCCTGGGGCTTCTCCCTGCCACGGTCCAGCCGAGGACATGAATCTCACATTTAACTCCTCAGCTGGCTCTGGTGTAAATGCATGTTGGAGAAAACACCAGTTCTTATCTTCTCTCACCACCACACCAGCTGTGGAAACAACTGTGGGGAAATACCTGGAGCTGCTGGTTTACTTTGGGCAGCATCTGCTCCAGACTGGCAGGGGAGTGTTTGTATAAATCCAGCTGAACCACGGGAGGGTTGCCCCAAAAACAGAACCTTTCTGTGGAACAGAAGGATTCCAGTGACCCCTTTTGACTGTACAATCAAAACTAGTGAATTAATGGAAGGTCAGGGAAGTGCTGTGCCTTTTTTTAGTATTGTTATTGGGAATCTGGGAAAAGTACGGATTCAAATCCACAAACTGTTTTCCTCCTGGAAAAAATCTTGCTTGACTTGTGGTATCTTTGCCTCCATTTACTGCAGTGAGATTCATAAGCAAACTTTTACTACATTTCCTATGGAAATGAATCAAAAGGTGTTTTCAACAGTAACCAGCAGGTACTGGATATTCAAATCTGAGCCAGGCAAGCCAGGACAAGAACAAAATTATCCTGATGCACCAGACACATCCACTGAGGTTATTACTTTCTATTTTATTAATAGATAAAAGTGTTTGGCTTCCTACAGGCGGGTGGGATTAGAACATTTTGAAGAGAAATCTCTGGTGACATATGTTCCCATGTAGAACTTGCAGCAGAAGCTGCAGACAGGAATCCAGCTCCCAAGGGCAGCATATAATAAAGCCATGTCACTCATTAATAGCCTTCCCAAAGGCAGCAAATTGCACCAAATTTTTAGTTTTCACACTGAATAGTGAAGTGGTGACAGTAAAACCTTTCTCTTTAGGGTTAGCATTTATGTGGCATTTTAAAAAATGCAATAGTTCCCTCTGATGGCAGAACCTGGGAATTCAGCTTTGCAGTCCCTGGCAGGGGAATGAAACATGCTGGACTGTCTTCCAGGGTTTCAAGCACAAGCATTAAAGGGAGAACACTGCAGACTGACACTGGAGGCTTTGTGCCTTTCCCCGCCCTCCTCTCCAGTGCTTCATTAGGATAATCCGTGAGGTGGCACTTCTGCCTCCTTTTCTCCAGGGGAAAATTCCCAATCCCACAATATTGTCCCCAGGGGCAGGGTGCTCAGCCATGCTCTGCCTGGTTAAACCTCTGCTGAAAAGAGCCATTAAAGGGCATGAGAGGAACGGGCTGCATTTAGCTGAGTCCTGTGATTCTGATGCATCTCAGGCCTGTATTTAGATCTCAAAAGTTTTGCTAGAGGTTGAATCACCTAAACCTCACATGGGCTCCAAATCCCACCGTGTCAACAGCTCCCCCATTGCTGTTCCTGGAGCTTCTAACAGCAAAAGGTTTAGTTATAAAAGGGCAAGGCACACAAACCACTGAGCATGAGGATGACTCTGTAGTTTCACTGAGGTCTGGGACAAGCAGTGCCGAGCCAGGCAAATGCAGCTGTTCAGCAGGGAATGAGCCTGTGCCGAAGAGGGAGCTTTGCCAGGTGCTCCTTACCTGGTTCCCATCATGCACAAACCCTTTCTTCAGCTGCAGCAGCGCCAGCCTGGCCAGGACAGGAGCCCTTTGGGGGTTTCTGGAGAGGGCCAGCGAGAGCAGCCTGTGGGCTTCTTCCCCACGGCCCATCTGGTACAGGGCGTCAGCACAGAGGATCCTCGAGGCCTCATCAGCGGTGTCCAGCTCCACCAAGAGACAGGCCAGCTGGAAAACCCCAGGGGCATCTCTGGAGGGGAAAGCAACAGCAAAACAAGCCACCTTCAAGGTTAGGAATCTGCCCAGCACTGTTTGTTTTTGTGAAAATGAACTGAACTGCCCCCTGGGTACCTCTTCTTCTGGAGCATCCTCTGTCCTTCCTCTTGGAGAACTTTCAGCAGCAGTCCCCTTTGGTTCCATGGCACATAGGACTTGATTGTGAAGATGGTCTCTTCCAGCTTCAGCTGGCAGGCTGTGATGTAATCCAGGGCTGTCAGGTAAGAGCTGCCACCAGAAATGCGGATGAGCCCACGGCCACACAAGGCTTTAATGCAGCTGTTGGGGTGTGGGGAATCGTGCTCAATGACCTTCTGAAAGTCCTGCAGGGCTTGCTGATGGTCCTGGGCGTGGAGGGAGCAGAACCCTCGCAGTGCCAGCAGGGTGTTGTGGTAGGTTTTCTGCTCTGCTGCCAGGAGCTGGTCACAGATGGCCAGGGCAGCCCTGGGGTGGCCCTGCAGGAGCTGGCAGTCTGCCAGCCGGACACTGAGCTCCCTCTGGGACCCCGGGCAGAGCTGCAGGAGGAGCTGGATCGTCTGGATGACAGGAGGGAGCAGTTCAGTCCCATGATTGCCCCTGAGCTCGGTGCGAGCCCGCACAGCCTCCCTGTATGCTGCAAACTTCACCTCCAGGACAGTTCTAGCCTGCTCTTCAATCTTCTCAATGTCACCAGGCGAGAAAAGCTCTTCAAAGCGTTTCCTGGCCTGGGCAGGGTTTGCAGCAAAGGCTTCTGCTAAGTCCTGCACCATTTCCTCCATCCATCCACCCAGGGAGAAATAGGCAGCAGCCCGTTCCAAGAGCAGACCCAAAACTGCCTCATCTCGGAGCTGATCAGCTGGGAAGCCCTTGAGGGCCTCGGTACAAACAGCCACGCACTCTTGGAATCTGCCCTTTGCTAGGAGGTGAGCTGCCTGCAGCCTGCAGACCCAGGCATGCCCCGGTGCCACCGCAGACAGGAAGCCGTAGCAGTTGCCCAGCCACTGGTCCGAGGAACTGCAGTCTGGGCTTTCCTTCCGACCCGTTGAGAGGTAACTGGAGAAGGCCTGGATGACCTGGGGCAGGTGCTCCCCTTGCCTGCGGCACACATGGGCCGCCGCCTCGGCCCCGTGCAGCGCGAAGGCCTGGACGTATCCTGCCACCCCCTCCCCGAGCCGCGTCCCTGACAGCACCGCCGCCAGGGCCCTGAGCAGCAGCAGCTCCATGGGGCACCCTGGGCCCGCCTGCAGCAGGGCATTGCACCTCCTCACCACCTCCTCGGGGCACCCTCGCCGCAGCAGGGCCTCCAGTCTGTACACCGAGGACGCCACGTTGTCGGGGCTCAGGGCGGACAGGAAGATGGCAGCTATTCCCACGCTGAGGGACACGACGGCCAGGTTCTTGCTCTGGATGCTGGGAATCTGCCCCTTGCCTTTGCACCAGGCCTCCAGAGTGGCTATCAGCCGCTCCTGGAGCCTGCTGTCCATGCGGTTCACCCTCTGCACCGCCGTGGGGGCACAGCAGCTGAAGGCAGCCAGGTAGAAGGCGGTGGCTGTGGGTAAGTCCTGCTGGGCGAGGTGCTGGTCCCCTTCCCCGCAGAGCAGGGCAGCGAGCTCCTCGGGGGACATGCTCTGCACCGGGGCCCTCACCGGGCAGCGTCACCCCTGTGCCAGGGCTGGTGCCTGCGGAACAGAAACGTGGCAGGTGAGGGGCTGTGGGGCAGGGTTCTGATAGAAATACAGCAGGTGAGGGGCTGTGGGGCAGGGTTCTGACAGAAACCCGGCAGGTGAGGGGCTGCAGAGCACAGGTGCTTCTACTTTACCTCCTTCCAGCTGAGGGACATGAGCAATCCCAGGTTGCTGTGAAAAGCCAGGGGTTGGGCACTGCGAGCTTTCTTAGGGGGAAGCAGCACGGAGGGTCTCCGTTTCCAGCCAGGAAAGGTTGTCTGGGAAGCAGCCACACGCCCCGGGCACTGCTCCCTGCCAGGGACCATCAGGACGAGTCGGGGCTCCCACCGGGCCGTGTCCTCCCTGCCCGAGACCCCGCTGTGCCAAACCTTTAGCCATTAGCCGCTGGCACGGGGGAGACGGGACCGCTCCTCGATGCTTCACCCACCGCTTACCTTTTCTCCTCGCCTCGGAAAAGGAGAAGAGAACTCGCAGCTCTCGCCCCAGCGGGAAAGAGGAGGCTCCTGTGGCTCATGCCCTCACCTGCGCAGGTGAGGGGCCCTCGGGGGACCCCCGGGGGTGCGGGGACAGGCGGGGGGGACGAGCCCGGGGGTGCGGTGGGTCCTGGAGAGCGGAGCTGGGCTGGTTTGAGCCGAGCTGAGGTGAGACGAGCCGGGGAGGGAGGGAGGGAGGGCAGGAGCGGGGCTCTGTTGCCGGGAGACCACAAACACAGCCTGCTCCGTGCCTGGCAATGTCCCTTCGAGCCAGGGCCACTCTGAAGCTCAACTCTTTCCTTCTCCCTGTTCCTTGACATTCAAAAGAGGGAAAAAAACCCTCTATGATGGATGGAGGTTTTTTTTGACATTTTATTAAGAGTTTGCTCATTACGTTGATTTGATTACTTTCACTTTAATTACCCTAATTAGCTATCAAGATATAATTTAGCATTGCTGTCACATCGGGCCACAGGTGGTATTGCCAAGAAAGACTCGAGGGCATCAAAGGAGCCAGTTCTGAAAGAGAAATCACATTAAAGGGAGCTGGGCTGATCAAACACCTCTGCCCCCCCTGCTAGGGTTCAGGAATTGAGCTTGTGGCAATAAAACCGAGACCGGAGCCTCCAGTGGATCGTGGGCCAGGCTGCAAAAATCATTACCCATAATTTGACTTTGCTGCATGACTGAGTGGTCTGGAAGTTGCTTCCAGCCACGTTTTGCCTTGTAGATCCAAGGAACGTGAGGATGGCAGTGTCCTCCATCCATCATTTCCAGCAGAAAGAGTCCTGGTTTGGTTCAGAGTCCTGTGTGCTCCCTGCCGTACACTGATGGTTTAGGGGATGTTGTTACAACCTGTGGGGAGCAGCAACATGAGGCATTATTTTGTTGACTTAGGGTTTTATAGCAGTTGTATGTTGTGTATCAAACTTCAGCTTAAATTAATTTAGGTTCCAAACTTTGTTCCTTGAAGGAGTAAGAGGAACAGCATCTAAGGAGCTCAATGCAGATAGAAAAATGGTATTTCTGTGAGGTGTGTGAGTGAAGCCCAGCGTGAACACCTGTTGTTGTAAGTGGTGGAACCAGGGCTGTAACTTAAAGACTCCTCAGGTTCCTCTCAAGCCACCAGTCAATTTGCTGTTTGTCCTGTGGGGTAGGTATGCCAAGCTCCTTTTCCAGGATCGTAGAAGCACAAGGAGGGGGAAAAGTGGGGAGATGTTTATGCAAACATTAAATATTGAGTATGCTGCGCACTCATTAAATAGTAAGTATACTACAATAGCTCCCCGTGGTGTCTCTGATTACTGATAAATATTTAAGTGGAGGTGTGTGAGGGGGGAGTAAACACAGCACAAGTCAGCAAACTTTGCTTTTTCTTGCTTTGCAGAGCAGTAGATGCACTAACATGTGTCCACAGTAACCTGTCTCAGGGACACAGGGCTGAGAAATCTTGCACTTCTTTCTTTTAAGCCAGTCTTAGCTTTTCACTTGGCTTTCCAGGCTTAAATGTCGATGTGCCAACACATGAAACCCCCTGGTGCTCTCGGGGTGTGTAAAGGTGTGTGGGCACAGAAAGCCCAAACCACATCTTTATGCCCTGGACTATTTTGATCTCCATTCCCCCAATAAGAATGATAATGCAGAGGATTGCAGGGCTCCTTAATAAGGAGCAGGATTAAGATGCACTTGAGTGAGATTACAAGCAAAGCGTGGTTGTTCCATTAGAGAAAGAGATAATCCCTTTGTTTATATTCTGGAGATTAAAGCACCCGGAGGTCACCACGCACAGGCTTTGCTGTCTCAGTTGTCTGGGCTGTAACTGTGGGATTCAGCTGTGCATAATTTAATATGTTCTTGTGCTGGGAGTCCTGCAGTGGCTCCATGAGAGGCAGGGAAGTGGATCTGCTTATTCCACAGCCAGGTGGGTGTGCTTGACTTTGAGCAAAAACGCGTGGGGTGAGTGAAGGAGGTTCTCCCATAACATTCATCCCCCATAATGTCCTTAGGATGTTCATGTACCTGCCTCCCCTCTGATACAAAGGCTGGAGGGTAGAAATTTCTAGCTGAAATCACCATCAGGTTGGAAAAGACCTCCAAGATAGAGTCCAACCTTTGACTGATCACAACCTTGTCAGCCTGATATGGCACTAAGTGCCATGTCCAGTCTTTAGTGCCATATCCAGTCATTCATTTGGTGCTTGTAAAGAGCTCTGAAACCTATGGGTGGAAGGTGGCAGAAGAGGCCAGAGAAGTTTTAGCTTGGTTATTTTATAATCTGACCCTGTGAGTCTGGATCTGGATGGGTATTACAGAATTTACCCCTTGTAATCCTGTAATTTCCTGCTTTGAGTCACTTCACTGGCATTTCCCAGCCCAGACTTGCAAGAACAAGATTTTCTGGATATAAACTGCTGAGACTGAGAGCAGTTGGGCCACGTGTGATCAGGGAGCAGGACTAACCTCTGGACAGCCAAACTCTTCAACTTCCCAGATTTCACATCTCTCTCACCACGATAATCAGCCAGCCAGGCTGATTTTCCAACTGGCTCAGTACATCTGTGTCCTGGGAGGGTCACTGGAACAGGGTCACTTGAACAAAGTCCTTAATATGCCAAGCAAGTGACAGTGCCCCCCAAAATTAATGTCCTCTGCTCCCATTCTTCCCAGTGCAGAGTGGCCAGTGTCATGTTTGTGTTGTGTGATGTGTTACTTGCCATGTTTATTTAGGATATAAGCACTGGAAGCCAAGGATAGTGCCTGGTGTGATGAGTATGATGGGCTGAGTCTCAGAAGGGATTCCCAGCACTGCTGGAACGTGGAATAACAGGCCATGAGGTATAAAAAAGGGAAAGCTGTTACAACACCTCAAAGATATGTTGCCTGCTCAAATTAAACAGTGTTAACCAGCCCACTTTATCCCTCCTCCGTTAATATTGAGATTTAACTGCTTTTCTTTCCTCTCGTTCCTCCCCTCATTTACAAACAGGGCTAAGGAGACATTGTTAAGGGGTAACTTGTCTGGTTATGCTGTTTCCAGCTCGTGGGTTTGGAATAAGTTTATCAACCAGCCATGGAAACATTAATCACCCAGAAAAATAGCACACAGTGAAATGACTTTTCAAAATGTCGTTGGTATAATTATCATCTTGGCCATTACATTAAATGCCACCATTTATAACTGTTATGTTTAAGTATGCAAACAGTAATTAACTTGGTAATGAACTGAGGACCCCTGTGCCTCTCTTCCCTCGGCTAATTTGCATGTTAATTATCATTAGCAACCAGGGAAACAAGTTATAAACAGCTTAATTAGCAGCTTAATCATTTTTACAAGAAAACGTGCTGCACTTTGATACACGAGCAAGGGCTGGATTAATGAAGCCAGGGGAGCGTGTTCAGTGCTGGGCTTGTTCTTGGACATCGTGGTGCCACACGCATGTCCTTGCACACCCTGGCTCGAGGCTCTGCCAGTCTGCCTGATCACTGTCTGCTTGAGGAGTTCTGAAGTTTGTAAGAAAAAGAAATGTCCCTTTCTTTTTTTCTTTTTTTTTTCATTTTGTTTCCTTTTCAGCAGCAGAAATTTTCGGATGATTTCATGGGAAATTTAGGTATAACTTGATTATTTGTTTGGTTTGGGTTTTTTTTTTTGTACAGGTGATTATACTTCCATTCCCCCATTATACTATAAATAATAGGTAGCTCATATGCATTTTGAAGACTGTTTTTTTTTTTTTCCAGAGTTTTCTAATTACATTCAGGAGTTAAGGGGAGAGCTGGAATTGGGTCTTATTCCTACAAAGGACATAATGACTAAAGGAAGGCAAATCCTAATAGGAAGGAGGAATGCAAACTGGGGGTTAGAGGTGTTGTTGCCCGGTGTGTCTGATGTGGTGACCTGGGTGGATTTGGATTTCTGTGCTTGTTCTGACATCCTGGGTGGGTAAAATATCCAGATGAGGCTCACCCTGTTCTCTTACAGCAGATGAAGTGTCGCTCTGGGAATAATTCCATGTTAGCCTGCCAAGAGCACTTCTCATTTGGTCAAGAATCAATCACTTGATGGAAAGCAACAGGAATTTTGTCGTAGCGCGAGAACACGTTGTCCAAGGGGATTGTGGAATGTCTGTCACCAGAGGTTTTGGGAGTGGGCTGGATAAACCCCTGTGTGGGATGGTTTGGGTCCTGCTGGTCCTGCTCCAGGACCACAGGACTGACCTGGAGCCTCAAACCAGAGGGTTGCTGTGATGTGACTGCAGAACCTCCGCGGTGCGGGACTGGCACATCTGTGACACAGCTCAGCTCGCTGCACGTTTGAGCCCAAACCAGGCCGTGTTCCCTGCGCCACAGGAACCCAGGGGCTCTCCCCATCCTCACAGAGACGCTCTTCGTTAGGATGCGCGAGGAAACGCGTGTCTGCACCGCGGCGAAGCCGGGAAGGTGTTCCGGCTCTAAATCCCATCATTGTACCGCAGTGCCATGACCGGCCCTGGGCAGCAGGGGGGGCGGGTGCTCCGCCGGGAAGGGCCGAAAAGGGGCACTTTTGGAACTCCTTATTATTAGTATTATTATTTATTTTTATTTGTGTGTGTGTGATTAACCGGGGCTAACACAAAAGCAGAGAGCTGACACCTTTTGAGGCATCAGCACACAGAACTTGCCCCAGATGGCTGCTTGCAGAATTCTGACTTTTATAGCCACAGTGAAGGAGTTAATGTTGGGGGGGAGGGAGATCAAATGTGTTTACTTTTCCCGGTTTTGGCTTCCCCCCTCCTCCCCCCCCAAGACAGAAAGATTTTGATTTTTTCTTGACGTTTGAATTTATCTACTGGTGTATCACTGGCTCTTATTAATTCAAGATAGTCTGTAAGGATGGGTGAAAATCTGAAAGCTCCCAGCTCAGGCAGGTTGAGAGTTGCTGTACTGGCAAGTGAAGAAGGTACAGCTGAGAATCCACAGTCCTTGCAGGTTAATGTGTCATTTTACCAGAGAAAACACGGTAAATGCTGACAGGGGGATGAATTGTTGCAGGAGCCAAGGGTGGCAAGTCTGGAGTGCTCAGCTCCAGAGCCCAGCAGTGGCTGATTTACACCAGCTGAGGATCATCCCTGTGCTCTTTATCTGCTCTGCCACTGCCCCATCATTTCCTCAGGAGGGACACTGCCCTGTGGGATGGCAGCCTGCAAAGGGAGAGCTTCCTGTGCTATGTTCCAGAAATCCTTTATCAGACCTGTAATCAGAGAGCAGGGCTGGATGTTGGTTTGGTTACGGTACCTGGAGCGAATCTCTGTATGTTAATTTAAAGCCATAAAACTGCAGCTTTGGGTTTCGGTGTCCTAATTGAAACTTCCTCGTCTTGGAGGCATTCCTTCCACCACAGAGGAGTAACAACAAGCATGGAAAAGAGAGATGCAGATAAAATGAAAGTGCATTGTTTCAAGTAACTCATAAAGGCCAGGAGAACTCTGACACCTCATGCCAAGCTGAGGGATCCCCAGGGGACTTTGTGCTGACTTTTACAGGCAGTCCAGTACAAGCTCCATAAGGAAATCTGTGTCAGAAACATGGTGATTAGTGTCTTTTTTTGTGCCAGAAAATGTCCTCACTTGCACTGTTGCTGTGTGAGGGGCACACAGTGCTGGGCACAGCAGGGCCCGTGTCATGGTCTTGTCACTTAATTGTCCCTTTGACATTTGGCTCTTCTGCCATGGAGGTGCTGCTGAGAGCAACAAAAGAACTGAGGAGCAGGATATTTGTGCTCAAAGTGTTAAATCTGGAGCCTGGAAGCTGCCCAGGCAGTCACTGGCAGCTGCAGATCACGTCCTTAAATTCTCCCACTCGTTAGCCAAGAGCAGGACGGGGCAGCAGCATCTGGAGGTCAAGGGAGGAGAGTGGGAAGGAGATGCAGGTTGGGCACTCGGCTCCCTCCTGTTGATCTGCACTTCCCTCAAGCTCAAAGTGTAACTTCTGCTCTTCTACACCCACCAACCCCCAGGTCCTGTTTCCAAAAACACCAGTAATGCCTGGACCTCGTGCTTGGAAGTGAAGCAGGAAGGATAAGACAGCAACAGCTGCCAGACTGTGATCCAAGGGCTGGAACAGATCAAAGGGAAAACTAAATTATAGATTGATAGATGCCTTTAGTTTATAAGTTATTAAGCACCAGGTAACAGGTTAGATTAATATTGTGCCTGGGGGTTTCTTTTTGCTTCTTTTTTTTTTCTCTCTCGCTTCTTTTTTAAAAATTGGAGAAAACAAAATATTTTTCTAATTAAGTAAATCTACAGTGCTTGCTAATGGGGCCCGTCTGTGTGCTTGTCAGGGCACAGGGAGAGCTGGAATAATGATTTTATTTTTTCATTAAATAGAATTATAGGCAGTTACTCAAAGCAACTGTGAGTCTAATTGAAAGAAAACCATTTCTTCTTAATTTACTTTCACGGTTCTGGATGATAAAAGAGTGCGTTCGCTGGAAAATTAAATAAAAAACACCACACGAGGAAGCTCGAAATAATGCTGCTCAGGCACAGGTGTGCAGAGGGAGCACAGCAGTTTTCCTGCTGGTTGCTAGTTCAGATACTGGTGCTTCCTGAAACACCCAAAAGGTGCATTTCTTCCCTCTCAGAGCTCTTCCTGTGTTGTCCTTTCAGTTCCAGGACATCCCTTTGTTTTCCAGTTGGCTCATCCACCGTGTCAAGCTGGGCCCTTCCTGCAGGGTTAGACTTTCCCCCCGTGAATGACAGCAGTCAGACATCAGTGCTCAGCCCAGTGATTCCTGGCTAGTTCAGGCACTGGCATTCCCAGGATCAGCAGGGACAGGAGGGATGGGAGCAGGCTGAGTGCAGAACTGGTGGGAGCCCTAACCCAGCCTAGGAGAGAGCAGGGCAGGGTTGCCCAAGCCCAGAAATACGTCACTAAATGTGAGTTTGAGAGAAGCCGGGTAGGAAAGTCACCTTGGAGGCTGAAGCAGAGCTAACTCCAGGAATTATTCCTGGTGCCCTGTGGGAGAGCAAGTCTGAGGACCAGGACCAGAGACAGGGTGTGAAGTGTCCACCAGAGACCTGGGGCTCTGAACTGCAGCCAGGGCTCTGCAAACACGGTGCTCAGGTGAAAGGCCCAGGCCAGGGCAGTGGGGTTTGCTTTCCTTGTTCAGGATTCCTTTGGTTCCAAGCCCTGAGCTCATGGGTGCACCTTTGGACCAGCTCCAGGGGCACCTCAGATGTGCCAGAACCTCCCAGGCTGGTTGGGTGCCTGTTCTCCTGCTGGGGCTGCTGTGAGTGGGAAAGGTTTGCCCGTGTCTGTCAGCCCAGAGTGGCCCCAGGAACCTGCAGGCACTGCACAGGCACGGGAGGGGTTAAGAAAATGGGAACTGATTAATTCCATGGCGAGGGTCCTCCCCTGGCCCTGGTGCTGCCACATCTGGAAGGGTCACAGCATCAAGGCAGGGCTGCAGCACTGAGGAAAGGGTCTGTTTCCACTAACCATTTCTGCTACTTCTTACACTAAGTACTTCCTAAAAAGGGCCCGGGATAATGTTTCACTGTGGCTGCCGTTAGATTTACGGGGATCCCATTTGCTCCAGCCCTTGGATTCACTCAGCCTGGGACAAGATGAAAACCAACCCTTCCATTTCCTCTTTTCTTTAGGAAATTAACTGTGGCTTTTCTGCTAATGAAAGTCCAGAGACACTAAACTTATTGAGGCTCTCTGCTGGCTCCGTGTGTGTTTGATGTGTCTTCAAGGTGCACCTGAAGGAAACAAGAAGTTAAGGCAGCTCTTGGCAATTAGCACTGAACATTATTCTCTGCCTTTCATAAATGCCTGGGTATGTAAGGAAGCCAGGGTAGGGCTTGGAATTGTCACTTTGGGAAATGCTCAGTCTTTTCTGTTTGAAAATAGGATAAAGAAGGCAGTGAAAACTTCCTGTGAAACAAAAAGCATTCTGATTGCTCATCTATACAGATGTTTTACAGATGTCATCTATGTAGATGTTTTCTGTGCCTATAAATGTGATCCTGTGACACTAAAAAATCAGTTTCATCTTTATTTCTTCACATTGTACAATACTAAACCAAAGAAGTGAAATTGGAGCTTCCTTGTTCCACTGAAATATTTCTAAGCAATGGTGTTTTTAATTGGCTTTATTTGGGAAGAACTTTTCTGTACAAACTGTTCTGCTGCTGATGCTGTGAGATGTTCCAGGGAAAGAACTTCCCTGTGATACTCCTTGATCATCTGCCTTGGGTCAGGATAGGGCAGTCAGTCAGGATGATTCAGAGCAATGGGACAAGATATTTGTATTTTTCCCATCGGCAGATTTAGTTAGGAATTTTCTGACAAAAAGGGTTTTCACTCCAAAGTGCTGCTTCAGCCAAAATTATTTTTCTTCCATCTGATTCCCAGAAAACACTGCCTTCTTTGTTTCCTTCTGCTGCTGGAGAATCTGGGCCTCTGGGATCAATGATTCCAGTGCTGTCCCAGCACAAGCATTTTCCTCCCTTTGGAAAATATGAAGCCTTCCAGGTAGTCTGGAGAACTGGACACCATGAAAATCCCCACGGAGGCAAGTGAGCTGTGAGTCTGGGATCCTGCTGGACTCTGGCTTGAGCCTGATTTGCAAAGAACTTGCCCAAAGAAGGGAGTCTTTTTGTTTGTTTATTTTTCATCAGTATCTGAAAGGTCGGGGTTGGGTACAGAGAATTCCCAGTCAGTGGGCTCGCTGTGCTTTACTGATAGGTAAAACTGGGAGGAATAGATCACCAGGCCCTTGGAATTAGGGGTGTTTTTAGGTTTGGAAACACACTTCCAGTCCATTTTGTTGAGATGAACTAAAGTGATGTTGCTGACTCTCTTGTTCTTGTTAATGTAGAGGCTCCCCCTCTTTTGCACATCCTGTTGAAATGCTGTGAGGAATAACCAATGTCCTGGGAACTACCTGATAAATGCTTCTTTCAAAGGAAAGATTTTTTATTTTTTTCCCCAAACTCCTTAATATCTTCCTCATCTGAAGGTCAATTTTTTTCCTTTGTAATCACTGTATTAAAATTTAATACCAAGTATTAATATAACAATACTTAATGGCAACCTGCACATTATTCTGAACATACCTGCACTGCAAAGGAGCTCTGTGAGCAGGAGAGGATTTAACTCTTCCCAGGCCCTTGGGGAATAGCAAAGGTGGAGTTGCTTCCTCACAGAGCAAACTTCAGCACTGGGAATTGTGTTGGAAGGTTGAAGCAGGGAATGTGCTTCTCCAGAGAGGAGATACTCCAGATCTCATACTTTGCTCCTCCTGGACACTGTCCAGTCTGAGCAATGGGCTTAGCCCCAAAATTATGAGATGGGCTTAAAACCACAAGATTACTGTTAAAAGTTATTGGGTTTGCTTTTGGATTTTGATGGTTTGCATTTTTAATATTCAAGCTGTGGTCCCATAATGTAAAGAGGGAGCAACTTGCTGTAAGGGGAAACTCAATCCATGAACACAGACAGGCAAAAGCTCTGGCTTGATAAAGTGTTGAAACTCAGGACAAAATCTGTGTGGCTGAGAAATCCATAAAATCTTGGGTCCACTTAGAGAAAAGAACACAGGAAACAAATATCTCCATGCAGACTTGGTTCTGTGGGTGCTTGACTGGCTTCTTGTGACTGTGTCCTGAGGAGCTAAAAATGGTAAGAGTCAGTTCTTTCACAATGTGCTTTTAATAGAATCACTAGGTAAAATATTCTCACCTGGAATGGAGTCTGTGCTGAGACGGAGGGAGGGGAAAGAAATTAGAGAAAGAAAATAAAGCAACAGGCAGTGGGTGGCAAAAGGGAGCGAGGGACACAGTGGTGAGTGTGAAGGATGACTTGGAAAGGAGAGGGATGCTATTGAGGAGCAGCAGTAGGAAGGAAAAGGGAGGGGGGGCGAGGGGAAAAGCAGGAGACATGGTAAGTTAAGTAAATTCACATTTATTTCTGCAAGCGTTTGCTCCAAAGGCTCTTCCTGCCCTGGCCGAGCGGGGGGTGTTTGGCCGCCCTCCACCCCCGACACAGAGCGGCTCTGTCGGAGCGCGGGGTGAGGCCCCGGTCACGGCCTGGGAGCTCCTGCAAGGGGTGCCCACGGGCTGCTCTGGGCCACCCAACCCCTCTGCTGACTGCGGGGCATCCCCAGAACGGCCGGGGCAGGACCGCTGCGGTCCCTGGGGAGCCGTGGGCAGTTCATCAGCATCGTCCTGGCGGTGTTTCGGTGCAGGAGGGACAAGTCAGAGCATCCAGCTGAAATTCCACCCTGCTCTGCCAGGGAGATGTGCTCAGAGCTGGGCCCTGAATATCAGTGCCAGTGAAAGGCTTTTCAGCACCAAGGAGGACAGGAGGGTTTTTACCCCGAGCTCCCCTCCCTGTTCCCTGCACGCCAGACAGAAGATACCTTCCAGCTTCTTGGGACTACAACCAACCTATTGTTTTGGGAGCTGAAGGGAACAATGGGAGACATTGTTGGGGATGTGGTGCAGAAGGTTTTTAAGTGTGTGTTGTGCTGGGAAGGCCCTGGGCATCTGCAGAGTCACTGCGGTGATGTTACTGCACAGCCCCGAGGAGGCTCCTGTACACACAAATCCCTCTGTTTTAACGAGGACTTCCCATTTCCTATGGAATCCTACACAGTCTCAGCTTTTGGGGCTTCTTGAGGCAAAAGAAAGCTGTAGTATTTTAATGATAATAATCTGTTATATTTTACCTGCTGTGAACTCCAGTCATGGGTGTCTTTCATGGCAGTTGCTGTTGGCATATTCCACAGGCAAACAGTATTAGCACTATATATAATAGATAAAATATATTTCTTATTAAAACTGGCCTGGTTGCTCTGGTCCAGTCTCATTAATCTCTTACTCATGTGTAAGATCTTTGTTTCTGAAGTATGTTGAGTAATGGTATTTAAGAGAAGAGCTGATCCACTTTCTGTGTCCATTAAGAAATACATTTTACTACCATATAACCTTTGGTCTTTTATGCAGGATGTCTGTAATTTTAAAGGAATGTTAGAGACTTCATTTGAAATCCCCTGCAGAATTTATTTGGCTTCATCACCTGCAGAGAAAGGCTTTGACACATAAATACTGAGCTGCTTTCTGAGGTGGGGAACATCTTCCCCACCACGTGAGCTGCATGGGAATATTTCAAATAGAGCAAACCTAATATTCCATTCAGTCCATTCCTTTGATAGGCAGGTAACTTCTTCCTTCCAATGGGCAGCTTCTCTCTTTGGGGTGTAGGAAGTGCTGGATTTTTGGACAGCTGCTCTCAGCCTGTACCTCTGGAACTGGCAGTAATGCCAAGCCAGGAGTACAAAAGTTTGCTAGGAGGGATCAGTCCCTCTGTGAGAGCACTACAACCAGGAAAGAGGTTTTAGAACATGATGGAGGTGGTTTTAGGATATTTTTTTTTTGTGTGTGTGTTGATGTTTTATATTAGAGCTTGACACCTAAATTTCATTGATTAGTTATCAGTTACTGAAGGTGGAGGAGGCTGAAACAAGAGGTGCCTCTTATGCCAGTCATCTGTAAAGTTGCTGGTGAGCCCTGAAGCCCTGATGGTAAGACAGAGCTTCCAGCTGGACGACATTTTACACACGTTTAGAGTGTCCTGCAAGATGTTCTCCAGTCAGTCATCATCACTCACAATGTGCTGTACATATTAGCACACAGTTTACAGTCAGGCACGGGAATACAATTGCAGAGCAGCTGCTCACAGCGAGACACAAAGGTTATGGCTCTGTGTACACAAGCAAGCTGTGAAAGTCCCAGCCATCCAGCTCCTTCACCCTCTCGTGCTTCTAAAAGCCAACAGAAGCAGAAACAAATAGTGAGTTCGCCTCTCGTTTCAGCCCTGGAAAAACATTTGAAAGCGTGGAGTGAAAGGAGGGATTTTGTTTTTCTAATTTGATTCCCATTGCTGCAGCTGCAGCCAAAACCTTTGGATTCTGGAAAAAGTTCAGAAAGTGCTGCTTTTTGGAAGAGGTCGTGTTTATTGGAAAATTACATCTTGCCCAGTAAAAACTGACAGTGTAAGTACTCTAGTCTATTAAAAGCTACAGAAGACACCGTTAAGGGTTTATTTAATGATTGCTGCAGATGGGGTTTGGGAACTTGGAGCCTGGCATTGGTGTATTGGGTTTGAGATTGTGTTCTGGGAACACAGAAACCATCCCTGTTTTATCAGTGACCCCTCTCATCCACCCTCGTGGTTAAACTAGAACTAGCTGGCACAAGTAGGCTCTGCCTAGTAACTGGTAACTAGTTCTTCCTGAAGAAAAAGGTATCAGAGGTCAACACAGCGGCTTAGTGAGAACAGGGAGACACCACAGCCGAGGGAGCCCAGAGCTGGCAGGGCTGGGATCCTGTTCTGGAAGCAGACTCTGGCTCAGACTGGGGCATGACCCCGTGAAGTTTCCTGGAAGTCTCTGCATTATGGAACAAAAATACATGGTGTGGAAAGAGAGGAGCCACTGCCTCAGAGATGTGAAACCTGACTTAAACTCCGTGTGAAGTTTTGGTTCTGGGCTGTGTTGGCTGGAGACTGAATGAGATTCCAGGTATCCATGCAGGTTCTGCTCCCTGTCTCTGTGCCTGACCTGGTACTGGATGACTATCCAGAAGCCAGACCCTCCAAGGGTTTTTTATTTCTCACTTACTTCACTGGCTCCTGAGGCTTGGATAAGGTGGACAGAGGCTTTCTGTGCTGTTGAGAGGAGCTGCCTTTCCCCTGAGCATCAGTTGCAGTTTTACTCCAGCCAGCAGAAAGTGTGTGTGTGTAAAGATCTTAATGTCGCAGCTGTTTAGAACCAATTCAGTGTAATTCAGTTTTACAAGCAGTGTTAGGCTAAATCCAAATCAACATTGCTTTCAGCAAAATGCAGTTATAATTCTTTTGGCCTGCTAGCAGAGTGTGTGTTGCCATATTTGTCTTTCAGAAGCAAAATAAAACATGACATTTACTGACAGCCTGTTTCCAAAGTGGAACGGGCTGATCCCAGCCACGCGCGGAGGCTCTGGAGCCAGGCCATGATTGCTCCTGATTCCATGGGCAGAGCTGCCACCAGAAAGGGACCCCTGCAAGGAGGAAAACTCCTCCAGGAGGAGGGGCTGTGGTCTCTTGTAAGGAGATGAGGATGTTTCTTTCAGGAGTGATGTTTTCAGCTCATGTGATGGAGTGAATTTTGAAGCTCCTTCAGGAGACTTTGTGAGACTTTTTCTCTGTCCCTCTTTCCCTTGGAGCTGTTCCCCTTGGATGTTCACCTCTGGACTTTCTCCCACCCAGCCACTCTCCCATAACCCTGAGCAGGTGCCCTTTGCCACCCCCACTGTCAGTATTTGGGCAAGTGAACAATGTTGGACAGTGTTGGCTGCTCTCCCCCCATCCTTCTGAACCTCTTCAAACCTTGTCACGTTACTTTGCTGATAAATAGTCCTAATAAATTCTTTAATAGTATGAAGATAGGTTATTACTCATCCCAGCCAGGCTGTGAGAAGATCATAAATCTGGAACAAAAGCCATTCGTTTGGTTGGAGAATCCAAAGCTTCCCTGCTCAGAAGGATTCATTTCCACCAACCCCCTCAGTTAATGATGCTCCAAGTCCTCATAAATATCACAGGCAAAGGAAAAGCATGACCTGTTCTGGCTGTGCATAAAGTGTGTGTGTTGTGCAGTGAGTTCTCAGCTCAGGTGGGAGAAACTCAGCAGCAAAGCAGAGGCTGCAGTGTGGAGTTTGTGCTTAGGCCAAGAGGCATTAAGGTGTTCAAAGACCATCTAATCTCCCAGGAGAGCGAAAAGGGACATCCAGGATCACGTGCCTGCCTACATAGGTGTGTATTGAGGTATTTTCTCTCCATAAAATCTGTGTTAGTGGTACACACTTTAAAAATACTGCATCAGACTGCTCTACTTCAATACCTCTGCTGGTTAGACTTAAACCAAACTCAATGATTTAATTATTTTATCAATTTATCATTCTAAGCTTGGGGGCGGTGGATTTTCAGTGTGGGCTCTCAGCTGTAGAGAGAGAGAGCCCACATTTCTGTTAAGGGTGAGATTTTTAGGCATTTATTAAAGACAATGAAATAATGGGAATTGAGTCATGAGGATTCCCATACTGAATAAAACATGGGAGAAAAGCACATATTGCATTTCCATTATGAGGAAAGATCAGGAGCACCTAAAGCCAAAGTGTGAACAGGCTTCACACAGGAGTAGCTGAAATAGCTGTAATATCTACTCATGGCTGATTCCTTGAGGATCTAAGTAGGAGTCTGCTATGGTTCTACAGGGGGGAGCTGCTCCGAACTAGACCCAGTTCATGAGGTAGTGTTGGTGAAAAATTCATTATCCAGATGTGCATGTTATTAGTTCTTCCTAAAAATGCCAGTTTTCCTTGTTTTGGAAAAATGCTTTGGGTTTGTCAAAATACGTTGTTTTAAAATTTTAAAGAATGCAACTGTCACCTTTCTGGTTTAAATGACTTTTTGTTTCAAACTTCAGTGAACTGAAGTAAGGACACTTAAAAAATGCTCAAAAATAAACATTTCTCCAAAGGGAAAGGAAACAACATGAGCAAATACTACTTTCTTTTAGGCAACTGAATATCCTTGATGGTTGTGGTGCTGCATTCTTTGGCTAGAGAAAGGTGAGACTTCATTGCCATCTGCTTGGAATGAGAAAGGGGCAGGTTTGTGGTTCCAGAGTTGAGCTGTGTTTATTTTGGTGATGTGAAAATTTCTTCCAGCTTCTGGTTACTGCAGTGCTTGGTGGGTTTGGTGCTTGCAGCCCAAATTGTAGAACCACTGGTGATTAAGGAGACCCCGTGGTCTCCCCTGTCTTCCCCCATCAGGCAGCTCAGTGCTGATGGACCTGCTCTGCCGGGGGAGAGCCCTCTTGTCTTGTACGACTTCTGTCCTGCTTAGGAAGGAAAAGGAGGTTGGCAGGGTCATTCTGGGGGGTGTGTGCCGGTGCTCCAAGAAATCCAGAGTGACCTTAGGGGATGGGAAGGAGGGAGGTCACTGTGGTGGTGCTGGGCAGTTGTTCTCAGGGCTTACAGAGGAGTTCAAGTGAAAGTGTGCAGGGGAGTGACACCATGGCTCATTTATGCCTCAAGCTTTGACCCAAGCAAGGAATAAATCACAGCCCTGGGACTCTGAGAGTCACGAGAAGGAAGTATTAAAAAAAAAAAACAAGGAAGAGAAGGAAAATTGTCTATTTTTAATACGTGGTTTGAGGGCCAATATCAGCGGGCTTGGCTTTGCCCTGGGACCAGGAGCCAGCTTGGGAACCAGCGAGCGCTGTGTTTGCCTCCACATAACCTCATTAACTCTGTAATGTCAAACACATTCTCCAGCAGGGCTCCTGGGCTGTGTGTCCGTGTGCCTTCCTCCCCGGGCATCTCCCAAACATCTCTGTAGCCCTTGCCGGGACCGTCAGCCATCCCCTCTGAGCGGTGATTGCCCGTGCCTGCAGATCGCTGAGCAGGTACCCGCCCGAGTCCAAGATAAACAGTGCCCTGGCCCCTGGTTTATTGCAGATAGCAGGCCATGAAGCCCAGCTCTGTGCTGGCTATCGTGCCCTCTATCGCCTCCTCGCAAAATGTAATCCAGAAAATGCTTTCATGGTAACCTTAGACAGCGGGGACCGGCGATAACATCTCGAGGCCCCCGTGACAGACAGGAACTCGCAAGCATGGAGTTAATAATGCAAACTTTCAAAAAATGAAACTGGCAGAAGGAGCCGAGGAGGGGAATAAAAGGGGCCGGTGTGGCTGTAATTGGGACCATGTGAGCTTCCTTAGAGAGGGATTAAGGCAAAGAGACAGGCCTCGCCCGCGAAGATTAGTTTCAATTAGACGGGCTGGAGGCGAAAGTCAGGACTTGGTGAAAGATTAAAACAAGAAGGGAGAAAGTTTCCATTGCTTTTGCTCCAGGCCTGCACAAGAGGGTTCAGTGAGATCATGCTAATTGAAGGCAAAGCTTGCATGGAAGTTCGGAAGAACTCGCATTAATTGATTCGATGCTGCAATTTTTTTTCTTTATCCGTAGTGTTCTTGTGGGTTGTTCTTTTTTTTTTTTGTCTTTTTTTTTTTTCCTTTCAAAACCACCCCCAACTCTTGCTGTGGTTAAAATGAAATGTGGTTAAAAATAAAGAGAAGTTGTGGGTGCCCCATTCCTAGAAGTGAAGCAGAAGGGCGAGCAGAGGACAGTTGGCTGGTGCCATCCAGGCAGTGCTGTGTTCCATCCCCCTGATCCCCCTCCGGTTTAGCATCAGCTATTAGAACCAAATTGGTGGTGTCATTGTTGCTGCTGCACAGCTGAGAGCCTGGTTTCACAAATTAAAAAGCCTGTGCTCTTGACAGATTTGTTTTTCCCACAAGAAGATCCAATTTAGGGCGTTTATTGAAAAGTCCTCTCAGAGATGTACAGTATGGGAATCACCCAGGCCTGTGTTTTCCCGTTCTGAGGTTGAGTAGAGCAAACACATGGTTTCCTTATGGCTCCCACAGAAAGGAGCTCTTCAGGAAATGGGAAATGGTGTTTTAGTCCATCTCTGCCAGGCTGGATCCAGCACTGGTGTAATTGGGATCCTAGGGAGGAAATTCTGGTGTTTTTTTCTCCTCCTCACTGATTCCAGTTTCAGTGGAAATGGAAATAATGGAATAACAGAAACTGGGACTGGGATGATGGGCTGGTGTCATCAGGCAGTGCAGAGCTCCTGTCTCTGGGACAGCCCTCAGTGCTTTGTCTGGTTCCCAGTGCTGAAATTACAATTACACCATTTCCTTTAAGAGGAAACTATTCCAAATATGAAAAGGTTTCCATGTTAAGAATTTTCTCCCCTACCCCCTTGACAATACTGAGAGTTATAGGAAAATGTATATCCAATCTTTCTATATTAGATCAATATTTTTATTCCGTTAAACTTGTCTCTGAGGGGCAGGAGACATCATCCTTTGCCAGATTTCTGTATCAGATTGTCACTCTGAGGATTTTTGTTGCAGAAAGCTTTGGAATTACAATGCCTAGTCAATTAGAGTTAAATGCATTTTCACAGCCGGCCAGAAAAACATTAGCACTAATCAGAAACATCGCTCTGACAGGGATTCCCAGAGAGGTTTTGTGTTTTGTTGTGCTTTATGGAAATGTTCTCTCAGCTAGAAACATCAAAAGAGACAACCATGAGCATGTTCAGCTAAAATATGAGGAAAAGAATTTGAGCTCTGGCTGCCCAGAGATCTGTCTTTCTCCCAGATGACAGTGGATGAGGATTTCTGGGTTTCAGCTGATCTCAGGCTCAGCAGGGGAGAGCCCTCCCAACATCACCCTTTGCTCCCATCCCTTGTCTTCAGCCCCACACGTGCATATTGTTCCATGTCTTGGATCCTGCTGCACTTTTCAGGTTCAGGATGAAATGGGATACCAGGGGCTAATTGCTCAGTACCTTTTCATTTTTCATGTTGGGAAAGGCAAACCCTCCCCTGCAGGATCCCACCTGGCCGTGGGATGGAGGACAAGCTGCAGGGGTGGCACTGGGTGTGGAGCCCTGTGTGTGCAGTGGGGACTGTTTGCTTTCAAAAATATCCCTTTTTTTAATGTACAAGCCCGTTTTTACATCACCTCCACGTGTCTTGGCATCCCTTCCTGAGCACAGAACCTGCACAGACCCCCCTGTGGCTCAGGGGGTCTCTGAGGGTGCCGTGCTCAGCCGTGCCAGGACCTGGCCTTTGTGTCTGCCAGGTTTTTCCAGCGATCCAAACGACACTGTGGATATTTTTTAGGTGGATTTGAACCTACCTGTGGTGTGAGAGGTGCAGTTGCCTGAATGCAAAATCTAAGAGTTCTAAGACTGGGCTGTTGTTTAGCTGTAAAAGCAGTGAGCAGAACCAAGTTGACATCATCTGCTACCCCAGAATGGCACCTGGGCACAAGCAGCACTTTGTAGTTGCAATGTGTCTTTTACATGGGAACACTGACAATGTTCCAGTTTCTCTCCGTTAAAACCTGGTATCCCTGTTTTCCTCTCCCCACCTACCTCCCCTCAGCCTTTCTTTTTTCTTTTTGGCCTGCAGTTCTTACATGGAGGGCTGATAAATGGATGCTGTGAATGAATGTTTTCCAAACGTTGTAGGAACTATTAAGAAAGTGGTTTTCCTTCTTCCCCTTTTTCCTTCCCACACTCCTCCCTGCTCCCACCCCACAACTAATAGCACACAAATGGCACTTCATGTAATTTTGGCTACCCTCCACTATTCCAGGCAGACTTCAGGAAATCTCTTGATTTATAGTTGGGGCATCCAAAGGCAGCATGCTGCCTGCTTCCTTCAGGGATGCCTGTTGGTGACATTTAGTGGGGTTGAGGTGCAGTATTTCAAGTGGGCAATATCCATATTTTAGTCAGATAACTCCGTGTTTATACTCATAAATTGATTTAGTAATGAAATAAGCTCCTTTCATGATGCTTGCTGGCTTTAGGGGCTTTGTTATGGTATACCCAGACTTCCTGAAGTTTAGTTTACCAAAGCAGAGCCAAAGTTTTCTATCCATACTCCCATAAGCAGTCCAAGTGAATTCAATAGGGCCATTCACATTAATAGGTAAAGCAGGATTTGGGACTGGGTTCAGGAAGCCCATGGAGCGTGTGCTGCAGGCTCCCTGGCCTTTGGGCTCCCCTGGCTGCCCCAGGAACACCAGTCCTGGAAGGCTTGGTGAGGCTGTTGGGTGTGGAGCTGCTCTCCTGCAGATGGGATGCTTGGAAAGGGGCTGCAGGCCAAATCCAGGGCTGCAGCTGAGGGACTGACCCTTGTGTTTGGTTTTTGACCTCCCCTGTGGGTCGGTGACACTCCACTGGTGACTGTCATCAGGTGAATTCCCTGCAGTTCGAGGGGGTGCAGGTGGTTTCCTGCATGGGAAGTGGGTTTGCAGAGGGCAGGCAGCTTGTTTGTGGCAGAGAGAGATGTCATCAAAGGTGGAGAAACGTGGTCTTTAGACTTTCTTATCCAACTTCCCGCAGGGAGTGAAATGCCAGTGGGAAGATGCACCTGAATTCCCGCAGTCCCAGCATGGACAATGGCTATGGCCCAGGGTCAGGGTGTTCTAGTCCCATTTGGAGCAGATTTATTTCTCTGGCAGCATTATTCCCAAGTTTTAGTCCATAGTAAAGACTAAACATCCACTCATTCTAGAGATGATCTAGTTTCCTCATCTGCAAAGAGGGAACACCCATCTCTATGAAGTGCTGGAGACAAACTCCACAGCCTTGGCTCTGCTCAGTGCTCTTCAGAAGGGTCTCAACTTTGCATAAAATAAAGCTTTATACTATGAAAGTATTAATATTATGCCAAAATAATGTTATTCCAAACTGTGGCATCCTTGGACAATTCTGGGACATCATCTCCCACCGAGAGCAGCAGGGATTTATCTGGTTCAAGAATTATTTGGGATTCTGCCCAGAGTTAAGAGCTCTTTTATTAGTTTAGACTTGTTTTCGAGGGAAAAGAGTAACTGCACTTACAGGTTTTTGGGGGATGCAGCTTCAGGTTTCCCACCAATTTCAAAAGCATACTTATCAATAGATAATATTTCTTCTTCCTACTGTAATATATTTCTCCTTAGATTGTTTCTTTTCTCCTTTATCATTCATTTTTTATCTTAAAGGGAAAAATATCCCAAACAAACTGTGAAACAAAGCAGTTAATCTTTTCCCACAACATGCTGCTATTTCCTATATCTGCTTTACTTATGACAGCAGGTGAAGCTTCTCTCAAGAATAAAATCCACCATGCTCACAGAGTTACAGAAATCAGAAAGTTTTTAAATTAAATTTTGCAGTCCTGAAGTGAACAAAACTCCTGACAGTCACATAACGAGAAGGTACCACGTTAAACATTTCAGAGAAGTTTGAAGGGGGAAATTCAGAGAAGAAGCAGAAAGCAGGACGAGCTCCAGGGACTCTGTGTGGGACTTGGGCCTTTGTCCATTGAAAAAATGGCCCAAATAGCCCCTTCTGCTCTCCCACTCCTCCCACGGCTGCAGCGAAATTCTCGGATCGTGAGGGCATGTAGGGAACAGCTGCTTATGATCTCTTCACAAGTGCTGGGTCACTGGTAAACAACCATCCCTCCACCCTCTCGGAGGGGGGGGAGAAAAAAAAATCACACAAAAAATGTATTCATTTTGCTGATGATGAAGAGTAATGAAGAGCACGTGCACCCTGCGCCGGGAGAGGGAGAGAGAAATGACAAATTAAATCATGTCTCGTTTGACAAGCCTTTAAGTGTAACAGATCTGCACTTGTGCTGGGTGACAGCAGTGATTGATACCGCGGAGCACTCGTCAGTTCTTAAACACACAGCCCGAACAAAGGCTCGCTTCAGCCCGGGCCGGGGAGCTTGCAGCAGCCCGGTGCTACCCGGGGTAAGCACCCTCCACACAGCCTGTTTTCCTTGGCAACCCGCTGCCCTCGCTGTTGGGACAACTATATTTATTTTTATGATCCTTAAAATATTGTAACCCAGTCAACTCAACAGTCATTTAAGGTAATTTCTGGTCTGAACAGCATCTATTTTCTAGACAACTTTACAATAATATATGTTTGCTGTGGGCCAAGTTCTTTGTGTAGGTAGCTGTGTTTCTGGGCTGTATTCAGAGCTGTTTAACTGGGGGGGGCAGTCACAGGATCCAGGAATTTCTAATAACTTGAAATCTAAACCTCCTAGATGTCTCAGGCCATGCCACTCATAGAAGACAGTTAGCATGGCAGAACAATATGCTTTTCTTTAGCTTTATTTGTGTACAAACCAACCAGCCCACAGATGAGCTGTTTTTGATTTTTTTTTTTTGGGGGGGTGGGGGGAAACTTGGTCTGAGACAGACTTTGAAAATTTCAGCCTGAACAGGTCAAGGTGTTAAATGTAGAAGGGCACTGCTGTGAAGAGAGGCAGAGTCTTTAATTATCAGTGTTTTGCTATTGCACCACAGGAGTGTGGTTATAGGGGGCTTCTAAATGTACTAATAGGAGCTGGAGGATAATGGATTGTTGGCCGTCTGATATCAAAAATGGCTCAGCAGTTCAGAGCAGGCAGTGAAAAATTTTTTATGGCACAGAAGTGGAAGGGAGAGCCTCAACAAGAGGGCTGTAAAAAGCCAAAAACATGGGTAACCCTGTGGAAGGAGACACTAGTGTAATAACTTTGATTTTTAAGGATTTAAGCTATTCCAAGCCTGGTTAGTGGGGGAACATCCCACCTGCCCCTGGACAACAGCTCTGAAGTGGCAGGAGGCAGTGATGGTCTCTGTCATCTCTAGGAGCCCTTGCGTGGTGTCTTTATGTTTCTGTGAAATTATTTACGGGCAGGGGGGAAGAATCAGCACAGCTTGTAGCCAAATCCACGGGCTCTGGAAATCCAAGGCCCTCTTTAGCAGGGGGTTTAGGAGGTGCTTCCCCAGGTATCAGCTGTGTCTGTGCAGGGATAATTCTGTGATCCAGCCTTTCATTTGGAGTATCTTTACTGCTTGTCCTGGGCCCTTGGCTCCATTAGGGGGAGATGCCCAACTCTGTTTATTTAGGCCTTTTTAATCTGACAGTTTCAATCAAGCTAATTCATCCGAGAGAGACCAACCATCCTTTTATTTATTTTAAGCTATTTTAGCAAGGTAACCCAATCCAGGCCATCTCCATATCTTGTTTACAAGAGCAGCCATGGTGACAACATCTGTCCTGTGTAAAATGTCAAAAAAAAAAAAAAAGAAAGAAACCCGAGCAAAAATCCTAGAGGTATCAGAGTTGTATTCGGACACACGTGGCAAAATGAGCCTCCAACATCATTGTCTGCAGCATTCAGAGAAGAAACAAGGTCAGAAGGAGGTTTCAGAGCTGTGGTGTGGGAGCCCAAGTCCCAGGGCACGAGGCCATGGTGTGTTCAGGGGAATTTGTTCAATTCTGGGAGTTGTGGCTGTTCAAGAAATGTTTGCACGACGTTCTCAGGCACAGGGTGGGATTCTTGGGGTGTCCTGTGGAGGGCCAGGAGCTGGACTTTGATGATCCCTGTGGGCCCCTTCCAGCTCAGGATGTTCTTTGATTCTGTGCACAGGTAGAGGAAATGGTTGTTTCATGCTTAGAAAGGGCAATTGTTTATGAGGCAATAAAGACAGTTCTTTCCTGGCGGAACTGCCAGATGAATCAGCAAAAGAAGGTTAAAAGGAAGGAAAAATTCTGTACAAATCAGGTTTTGGGCCCAGCATTATTAGAACAGCCAGAAAAGGGTTTGTGATTATTGTGATTATTTGCATAGGAGGCCACTCACCGATTCTGAACAGCACTAAGGGGATTTTACACCCTGCTAGTGAAAACTGCTCATTTTAAATGATCCTATGAAGTTTTTGCCATGCAATAAAGGAGGGAAGGTCTGGCATAACTCCACTCTGAGAGGTTAACTCACACCAAAATGACACTTGGAAGCCCAGCAGCAGAGTAAGGAGGGACCTGGCTGTCAGGGTGACAGCAGCCTGTGGTCCCCAGAAGGGAGGGAAAGCTGAGCAGCTCCCATTGCTGAGATGCCTGGGCAGCACTTGCTGGCTTGTCTTGATCCGCCTTGATCCCTGAGAGCTCTTGGATTTCAGGAAGAGGTGGAAGCCTGAGGAATTTATTTGTCACTTGAGCTAGTGATGACCATCAGGAATGAAACCTGCAGAGTCCATTATTGTGTCGTGGCTTCTTGTTTAAGTTCAGTGCTGCACAGTGTGTGGTTTGACATGAACTTCATGTGAGTGGAATGATCCTTGTCCTTATAATATGTATTTATATGCACAGAACAGGCTGTACAGTGGGGATGGCAGTGACATGCTGCCTCTGGACCTTCCTTGGCTCAGGTCTGACCTGGCAGGGTCATCTCTGCTCTGTCCAGAAGAGTACACCCTGTGGGCAAAGCTGGAAGAAATTCGATGTTCCCACAGTTTTAGGAATTCCAACAAAGCAATAATAAAACAACCATTTCGCAAATCAAAATTAAAATGCCTATTTTGGTCAAAAACATCTGGATATCTGATTGGTATCTCTTTGCTACTAAATCTGCCAAAAAAAGGTTGTTAAACTAGAGAGAGGCAAAATCGCCCCACTGATCCTTCAAATTTCAACCAAACCTTCCAGAAATAGATCTAATGAAAACCACTGTGTACATGTCAGAGAAGCCAAACATACCTGAGAAAACTCCTTAAATGCATTATGACCAAGCTTTGTGAGACACATAATTGAGCCCCATCTGCTCTTGCTGCTGCACTTGCACCCATGTGACAGAAAAGATTAAAACAAGATACCAACATAAAAATCGATTGATGCAGGAGAAGCGAGTGGGAACTCCTGGAAGGAGATTGTTAGATAGTGACTGCTTGGAACACATTCAAACCCAATTGCAGCCCAGAGAAATTGGCTTTGTGTTGTTCCATGTTTTCTGTAATGCAAACCAGTGTGTGTGAGGGGGGTGGTGGGATGTGATTGTCATTAGGAAAAGCTTTTGCCAGCACAGTAGCTCAGACACCAGGGGATAATGCATTACACACTGATGCTTTCCAGGATGTGCATTCCCTGGCAGCTGGGGGCCGTTTCCACCCGAGGATGTGTTTCTGAACCACAGTTTCCCACAGGGCGTTCCCCTGGCAGTCCAAGGTTAAGATCCAGCCTTGGATCAGAGAAATCCCTCCACCTTCCCGTGGTTCCTCAGGTTTCACCCAGCACCTTTGAGCTCGGAGGGGGCTTGGATTCCAGACAATGGGCCGAACAATTGGGAAAGAGCCCCCTGTTCCCGTTACCACGTAATCCCCCCAGAGGAAGGCTCGCTTGCGACTTCAAAGCTGGTGCCGGTCGGAACAGCCGCGGAGATGAAAGCACCGTGCCAGCCCCCGAGCAGCACCTCTGCGGGCAGCAGGGACAGCCCGGGGGCTGAGGGGCTCGGTGAGGGAGCCCCCCCGGAGCTGGGCCGGGCTGGGCATCTTTGGGGACCCAGGCGGACAGGGCAGCTCCGATCGCCGCTGGCACCGGGGCAGTGCCAAGGGCTGGGCTCGAGGCCGCTGGTTCGTGAGCCGCGGGGCCCTTCCCTGCTGCAGTTCCCAGGCAGTGCCATAAACCCGGCCCCCTGTGCCCCCGGTCTGCCGTCCCCTGCGCGGGGAGCAGGTGCTGATGGCTGCGAAACCCGACCCACGGCGGCTGTAAACGCATCCCCAAATATTCCACCCGCCGGGATGGCAAAGGGAGTCTGCTCAGAGAGACTTTCTTCCCTTAGACCTGGGAAACCTGGTGGTGTCTGTGGTTTTGTAAAACCTCTCATACTGTATTTATTTTTATTCCTCTGCTAGCCCTTGGGTACAGATTACTTTCAAACAAGCTGGTTTACTGTTTGCATAACACAGGCTTAAATTCAGTTAGAAATAGATCATTTTTCAAGCAAAATTCCCCAGAAAATAATTACAGGTATTTGGGGGTGTTGGGGAAAACATCAGAAAACTTTCTTGTTAAGGTCTGGTGACACCTGGCAATTAAAAATAAAAATCCATTTCTTCATCCAGACCTTCCTCCTTCTCTTTGGGGACAAATTAAACTGAACTGCAGAAGTTTCAAACACGTTTCTAAATCCAGCATTGTTTGCTTCTGGGTAGATTCTACATTCTACAAATCATTTCTTCCTGGGAAAGTGTCTCGGATTCATATTAATGAGGATTCCATGTTTGTGGTTAAGAGAAATTTAGTCTTGTGGCTTAAGCAGCCTCAGGACTCTCATTAAGTGCAAGAGGTTAATAACCTAAACCAGCAGTTAACTAGCTCTGGTCAGCAGAGCCTTATTGCTTTTGGCTGGGGTGGGCTGAGCAGGTCCCTTGTCCTTTGCAGTGCCAGGGATTGCAGGTGGAAACAAGGAGACCAACCATGGGGAGCTGCAGAGGAGCTGATTCTGATTTTAGCACTGAGGGAGATGCTGGGAAATGTCTGGAGTGGAAATAAGGTACTGATGGAAAACCAAGGCTGTGTGTGTGGGGATGGCAGTGAGAGGAGGGAGGTGGGTCCTCTGGGATGAGCTCTCCATTCCGGTGTGGTTTGGGATCCTTGTCCAGCTCAGGCAAAACCCTCTTTTTTGTGGGAACAAGTGGTCGCTTTGCTGCAGCACAAGAGAAGCGTGGAGAACTCCCAGCTGTGCTGAGCTCTGTGTGGGGAGGCATTTTGTGTGTCCAGAGACTCCCCCAATGGGACAGCCACTGAAGGAAATCATGGATCTACAGAGCATTGGTTGGAATGGGTCTCTGGAGACCCTCTGTTCCAACCTGCTGAGGGAAGAGAGGGAAAGGCTCATTTTCCGGGACCTGCTGGTGCATCCTTACTGCACACCTCGGGATGTGGTTCACCTACCCAGCAGGATTAAGTTGCTTTGTGGGTCAAGAGCTTGAACAAAACAGCTCAGGTATTCCTGACATTGAAGAATTGCTGCAGAAAGGGGAGGGCAGTCACAAATTAGCTCTGTCCTTCCACAGCCCGTGGAAACTTTAGTTTTAATTGCACAGAACCCAAGCAAATTAAAAAGAAGCAACCAAATCAGTTACTGGGCTGGGTTCCTGCAGTGTCCTGACAGGTCCCAGAGGCCACATCCTTTCTGCCTGAGCTTAGAGGGGTAAAGAGATTCTAATCTGTGTGCAGGTATGGAGTAGACTGTTCCCAGTGGAAAGAACAGGACATGATCAGATATCTTAAAATTATGCCCCCTTCCCTTTCTAATGTGTTTATTTCAAGGATACAGTTTATTTTAGCAGATTCCTCCTGTTGAAGCATCCATGGATTTATTCTCTGGCGTTTTGAAAAAGGGAGTCCAAAATATCCGGAAAAATAAATTCCATTTGGTTTCACTAAACATCAACCTGAGAACAAGCAGCCAAGGTGTTGTCCAGAAATCCAAAACATTATTGTGGAGAATCAAACAGGGGCTGCCCAGAGGGACACGTGTGAGGGGAGATCTCCTTTTCACCAAGGCAGCACCGTGTGCTGTCCATCCCATGCTGACACCAGCTCGTCCCACTCTGAACTGGTTTTGCAGTGGGCTCTGTTTGCTACAGGGGAGGTAAAAGAGGAAAGAGGTTCATTATCTACTTGTTTTGCAAGAGAGAAAGATGCTCTTGCTGTCTGTAGCTCCCATGGAGCATTGTCTCCAGGATGCCAGGGCTCCTCTCCGCTCTATCAACAGGCAGCTAAGTCTGGAGCAAGTGCAAGTGCCCTGAATGCTTGGGAGCCCCACTTAATGCAGTTTGGGTTTGTTTTGAAGCCTCTCTCTCCTCATGTCAGGAAAGCAGGCTCTGCACTAGCAGTTCCCCTTGGGAAGAAGTGCCTGGGACTCCAGCCTAGCCATACATCTCTGTCAAAATCCCTATGAATAAATTAACCTTTCTAAAGATTAGTGCACCCTAATACCTCAGGGTTTTTTTCCTTGTTTTTTAACAGAACAAATGCTAAAAATGCCTTGACAGACCTTGCTGGGGTTTGTGCTGTGGAGCATCTACAAGGGATTATGCTGTGAGTGGTGTAAAAGGCACAGCCGTGTGATTGTGTGGGCAGCACTGACCTGTCTCCTCCTCTGGAGAAGGGTTTTAGTGCCTGGCAGAACCCCGAGCTGTGAGTGGGGATCCTCATTAGGGCAAATGATAAACAAGCTAAAGAAAGCTCTCCTGCTTTCCCTTTTAAAGCACCTCGAATTCAGGCACCTCCCAGTGCTTCACCCCTGGTGGCTCAGCAGAACAAAGACACGATGTGATTCAAGCACCTCTGAGGATTTTGGTAGCTCCACTGACTGGGAGAGCTGAGCCACCGGTGGCCAAATGTGTATGGGAAACAATGGGCTCAGTGTGAGCAGCCCCCGTCCTGCAGGCTTTTCCCTGTGCCCTCCCTGACTCCAGCCCCTGTTGCGGTGGGACAGCCCAGGGGGGTCAGGTATCTGTGCTCTGCTCTCCTGCCACTGAGTTGCTGGGCTGAGCTGAGCCTTTCCAGGCGGCCTGGGCGGAGGGGCCATTCCAAAGATGGCAGGGAGTGTTTTGATTCTTGATCCTTTTGAGATGAATTATGGGGAGGAAGCTGTCTGCTATCAGAGGAATTAGTCAAATTCCTTGTCAGATGTGCAATCCCATTAAAAATGCATTATCTGTTTTCAAAGCTTAAGTGTGGGTGTTGGTTGAGAGTCTTTAAAATATTATTGTAAACTTTCACTGAGAAAAAGTATTCCTGAGTCTTTCATGAAGGCTAATCCCACTTCAACTACCGTAAACCAGCAACTTCTGGGGTGGCCTTCTCGAGGCCAGAGTAATTCTGGGAAAAGCCCCCTGGAAGATGCACACATTTGTTTTAGGACATTGGTAGCAGCTCTAAGAATTCAACTGATTTGTTCTGATAATGATTCTGCATCTGCACAGCTCCTCAACCTCTCTCTTTGCTTTTCTGTCTGGCATCCCAGGTTCAAATAACTACCTGAATCCAGGTCTGAATTCATCCTAAATGAGACCCCCAGCTCTGGTTACAGCAAAGAGTAAGTTCAGAACTCTTAAATACATGTGCTCCCAAACCGAATAGATAAAAAAGGAATCTCAGTCTTTGAAGACTCTACCCGTGGAGGGAAGCCACAGATTTTTCTGTGAAGGATTAACTGGATATTCGGGAACATGCAGTGTCACTCATTCCTCGGAGTTATTTTAATAAACATATAAAGGTGGCATGTAAACTTCTCTTCTTAAAGTAATTATTAGTTGCAGAACCACACACTCCTTCCTAGCTTTTCTTAATTTTGACACATAAACAGGATTTCCAGGAAACTTGTAGATTTTGATGTCTTTCAGTGACACTCACAGCCATCAAATGACTCCAGCTGGATTTGCAGGAGTCATGGCAGGTCAGAAGTGGTGTTCTCTGGCCAGCTGAGCACTTTTGCACAGGCTATTTGCCTGGTCCTGGCTCCTTGGAATTGTTGGTGTCTGAAAACAGGGGTGATTCCACCGTTTCTATTTGCTTCACTGCACCATCTGAGCACAACTGGGATGGCCAAGACCTGCAGATCAGTCTGTATAGCAAAGATACATTTTAATGCTGAAAACCCAGGGTGGTCACCCTTTCAAAGGAAGGAAACAGCCGTGGCTGGGCAGGGCTCCCTGCTAGGACTGTGCCAGCACCGAGGACACGTTTCAGGCTGCTTTGTGTTTCTGTTCCATGCGAGGAGTTGGCAGAAAAGAGGCAAATTCCTCGGGTCTGGCTGGATGCTCTGGCTCCGTGCAGGGACCATGTTTCCTGCCTGGATCCCTGGCAAGTGAGTTTCTCTAACAGCTCCAGCCCTCTGTGTCACTGCAGGGTAATAAAGCCCAGCTTGGTGCTTATCTCTTGAAATACCTATAAAGTTCTGGGTTCAAATTGCTGCAGACATCATTATGAGTCGCCTGTTACAATTACACACAGCAAAGTGTGCAAGGAGTACATGCACATCAGGAATATTTGGGATAAAGTGTTATCTTTGATTTTATTCTGATGGTGGCTGAACTCCCAAGAGATCACAATAGGACCTGTAATCAAATTCTGAATGAAATAAGTTGTGTCTGCACAACTTTGTGACCAGACAAAGCTAGAAAATAAAGGAATTTCCTCGTGTTCTCTGTACTCACAAGCACAGCACGTGAGGAGCTCAGGTCTTGCCCAGCCCTGTGTTAAATCACGGACCCTCTGAGGCAGCTGCAGCACAGCTTGGTGTGGAGCTGTAAAGCAGAGTCGGTGGCACTTTCACATTTCCTTTGCTAGAATGGGTTTATCTCAAAATTTTATGTTGTTTCAACAGTGTGGAGTGTTTACCATAAATAGCAGGGCCTGCAGAAAGCCTCTTGTAACACCCTTCCTACTGTGAAGCAGCAGTACCTCAAGCCTGAACCAATTTAGGGAGGCATTGGCCATATGATTTTAATATTAACAAGTGGAGCAAATTTGTGAGTGGGTTGTTGGCCAGTTTCATAGTGAGGGGCACCTGCAACCCATCAGCACAGCTCCTACAACAAGGTGTCAAAGCAGAGGCAGAATAATAACAGGAGTTTGGTGTGTGCAGGGATCACTCAGCTGGTGGGGAGGTGTTAACAGGGGGGAGGAGGGAGAACACGGGGGTGAAATGCGATTATTTGTTGGTTTGCTGGCGATGGCACAGCCCTCAGGTGGGAGAGCAGCAGGGCACGGGTGGAACGAGGCACACCTCGCCCTGTGCCGGGTGTGAACTTCACTGTGCACATCTGCAGTAACCCACCTTCTTTCTCCCTCCAGATGAAGCCCCTGAGCCCACACTCTGCTTTCCCAGTCGCTGTCTCCTGCCCCCTGCAATGGCCCTTTCCCAGGAGGTAAGAAAATGACCTGCTTGTTACCAGTGGCGATCCGTTGTTTTGGCATTGTGTGAATGGCTGGTTTCAGGGGAGGCTGTCGGTGTCCCCTGCCAGCAGCCAGGTTTTGGATGTTTGCTTTGGGAACATTTTGTGGTTGAATGGCTGTGTTCCATTCCACATGTACACACGGGCAAAAACTCCCCTTTAACAGCTCTAAACAGCTGGACCCTGGTCAAAGGGGCTACTCCCCTTCTCTTTAATACCCTGAAATTTTGCATAAAGTACAGAACAATTTAGTAGCAGGAATGCCCAGGTCCTGCCAAATGCATGATTTTGTTTTATTTTATTTTGAAAAATGCCTAGCACACAAACTGAGCCTTTATTGGGAAGGAGATGTCGAGAAAGCAAAACTCAATTGACTCTCAGACTGTACAACTGGAGCCATGTCTAAAAGCAAAGCTGCCTTTCCCCTCAGTGTGTTCTCGTACTGCAGGCCAGTTTCCACTCTTATTTGCATGAGTTGAAACCACAGTAACCTCACACACGACCGTGCCAGCATGGCTTGAGATTAGAACTGGGTCTTCAGCTACTTCAGGCTTTGTTTGTACTTCCTTAGTCATCTCCCAGTGATGCCAGTCTGGCTCCTGGCCTGGGCCATGCACCAGAGTCTGGCTGAGCCTCAGGGCCTCGTGTCTGCTCAGCACTTCCCAAATCCAGAGTTCTTCCTGCTCCGTGGGGCGGAAGATGGATGTGCCGGCCCCTGTGTGCTTGGGCCACTTCGTTTTATCCCCTGGATCGTTTGTCCAGGACCAAGCCCTTAAGCACTGAACTCACACTCCTTTCCTCCACCCAGCAGTGGTACTGCTTATGTCCTCACGCGTGTTTATGGTGAGCTGACATCCACTGCGCAATAAAACCACCTTTTCCAGACCTATTTTAGCTCTGAACATGTCCTTCAGGTCTCTGAAAGTGGGGCCTTTCCTAAGGAGAGACCCAGGAACAGCACAGCTCAGCTTTCCAGGCATTTGTGGTTTCAGGGCACCTTCTGGTTCACCAAACAGTGGATTCTGTCAGGGGTTTGCAGGCACAGCCTGGAGAGCACTGAGGATCTCTGGTAGCACTTGTTGGTGCTCCACATTGTCTGCTCACATGATGCTGGCACACTGCCTTATTTCCAGCTGCTAAATTGCATGCAAAGGCCATTTTAAATACTTTCCTTATAAAACTTGCCTATAAAAATAGTTACTATAGCTGCTGCAAGGATGTTCTAGGAGCTGCTCCAAAAGACAGTCCCCACTGAGATGAGATCCACCCTACTAAAAAAAGCTGAGAAATTTCAGCTTTAGCAGAATTTCAGCAGAATTGAGCAGCAGCAGCAAAGTGGCAGTGGAAGTGTTAATCAAACCATGGGCTCTCTTAGTTAATGCACAGTCACTGCTGGTGGATCAGATAGGCAGCAGGGCTTGGTGGGGAGGGTTTTGGAGCTGTTTAAGTATGTTACAGCTTTGCTTTTAAAGTAGAAGAGCTTGGATTAATTGAGTAAGTGGCACTTAAGAGATTGCAGGTTAGGAGGATGCAGAGTGTGGCTAAACACAGCTTTGGTGTTCACTGCCTTTTTTCTCTTTAAATCCACTTCCCCTGTAGCTGTGGGGTGAGGACACAGCAGATCCACTGCAGGGTTTACTGCCAGTGGGCTGAGACATGCAGCTGTTGCCATGCTTTGATCACAGGAGATAGCACAACAACAGGCCCAGTGCTGGTGCAAACTCCTTTTTTATTCAGAAACCCCTCTGTGTGAGCCCAGTCCAGCTGCTTGGGCTCCCAGGAGGGGCAGGGGAGGGCTGGTCCAGCATCCCCACAGCAGATGGTACCTGCTGAGTCTTCTCTCTGGCCGGGTATAACCTATTCCCTGTTTTCCATTCCATGCCAGTGTCCAAGTGAGCTGGAAATGCAATTTTTAAAAGCGTTATTTTCCCCTCAAGTAGCAGAAACTCTCCAGAACTGACACCTTCCCTCTGAGTCTGCCTGTTTTGTTTCCTTTCCTATGGAGGGGAAGTGTGTCTCTACCTCAGCCTTATCCAAACAACTCACCTGATGCTTTAACCTTTCCCTCGATTAGTTCACTGAGGAAAATCCTTCCAGGAGTTTCTGATTTGCATTTTGGAAGCCTCTCTTTTATCTCAGTGCTTTGTCCCAGGACAGAGACCTCCTTTTTATATTTATGCCAGATGCCACAAAGAGCCCAGTCTCTCTTCTGCATTAGGACTTTTTCTTCTGGGTCGTTCCAGGGGCAGTTTTTGACCTGGATTCCCTTCACCAGGAGGGGTAAGAGTGGCAGAACAAGCCCTCAGGGAGCTGCTCCCACTTCATGGCCCGCCCAGAGCTGGACACCTTCTCGTGTTTGCAGAGGGCAAACATTACAGGAACTCCTTCTTTAAAGACTTAAGGACATCAGTGCACATCTCCAAACGTGCCTGGAGCTCTCAGAAGCTTTTTACTGTGCTACACCCCCAAAAAGTGGAATTGTCTGATTGTACTCAATCTGCTGGAGAGCCCTTTGGAAATGAGTGATGTTTTTTTCTGTATCACCCTCTTCTTGCTCCCTCCTCGGCCTTTGCTCGTGATTTCCTGAGAGAACACGTTGCAACACTTTGTTCTGTGGTGAAATCAGACCTGGGACATTCAGGGTTGGTGCTCATAAACCAGCAGTGATGGAGCAACACGAGGTGTAGGTTTTCTGGCTTTGGAACGGGCTCTGTTCTGGCTGCAAGTGGAAAGTCTCTCATTGGGGAATGCTAAAACATTGATTTCTAGTGTTAGAAAATTGCTTTCTGTGAATTTCTTCTGTTTTGTAAACTTACCTGTCTTTGAAATGTGTTAAAAATGCAAATTTTTATACTGCTAATTGGGCTATTTTAACAAGACCTAAGATGGCACAAATGGTCTCCAAGATGGATTTCTTCATTTCTGTTTTTATGGAAAGCTGTAATTCAGGAAGTGATAGGGTGGTTTTAAGTGAATTCTGAGTGAAATATCTAAAGCTTTCCTTTCAAAGTTGTCTAATTCAGGCATGGGCATTCAGAATTAGATTTTTCCATCCTGTCTAATTTCTAACTGCCTTTATTTTTGATCTGCCGTAAGAGGGATAACAAAGATATCACTTATTTCACCCTTTTCCCTTACCAGAACATAAAACTGCAGACTTTTGGGATCATTAACTAAACTAGATCTGTCTAAGGCTGATTTGACCTAGATTATCTAAATTAAGACCGAGATTACTTTACTAAAGCTGAATTTTTCTAAAGTCCCATAAGTGCTGGAAACACAAATCAGCTCTTAAGTGACATTTGTGCTTTTCCTTGTGTCTGTCAGTCCAGCTGTCATTTGGGGCACTCTTAACCAGTTGCAAGCACTGAGGTGCCCATATCAACTTCAGTGATGCCCAGCCTGTATGGAAATCAGACTAAATATTTCGGACATCACTGCAGGCCCGCAGATTTTAGTCGAGGAAAACTGTCCGGGTTCTTGTCTTGACACCACTATAACACTCTTTGCCAGTAGGTGGGGTTCCAATCCTGTTAAACAGACCTGGGAAAGCTCGGCCGGGAGGGCTCGCTCCCCTTGCACTCCCGTCCCCAAGCTGGCCACATCTGGAAATGTTTGATTTGATATAGTGTCGTTTTACATTGCAGAAATGAGCGTAAGCGGTTTTTTAACCCACCAAGTGAGAAACGTGATCTGGGTTTTACTACCGACCCTTTAAATAAAAAACAGATCGCTTATTAAACCATTATCTATCAAGGATATGGAGAGAGTTAGGAATATCCCAGGATCAGAATCAAAATTGAAACGGACACTTTTCTGTCTACTGTCCGACCCTGACAGGGTGGTGAAGGAGTGCAGAGCTCAAATCCCTCTCCAGAGCAACAGCAAGCGCAGGGAGACAGGAGGAAGGAGCAGCTCAGCTCCCCCCACCCCGAGTCCACGCTGGCTTTGACCATTCCCACCCAAGGCCAGGGCACTGCTGACAGAAGAGTGCTGAAATGTGTTATCATGTGCTGCTTGTTATCAAGGGGGGGATAAAATCTTCCCTTATGAGCTTGTTGAGCAGCAACAGATCAGGGAAGGTCACTCAGGGCATCCCAACTGCCTCCTCCGTGCGGGCAAACACAGCGAGAGGAGCAAACTCCCGGCCAGGAAAATAGATTTCGGGAATGCTGTACCCTCTGAGTGGGGCAGTTTGGAACCCTGGGTGAACTGCACTTCATCTCCAGCCCTTTGGCTCCCAGTTTAAAGGAGGTGTTCAGAAATGCAGCTAACTCGGTTGTTTTCCCCCCTGTTTGAGCGATGCTTCCTCGCTGGTAAGGGAACATCCCGCTGGCTTTGATGGCAGCAGCAGAAGAATTTGACTCCCTGTGAATTATGACAGTTGGCATCCGAAATGAAGCAAAGATCAGATCTGAGATGGATTTTTGCCATCATGTTGCATTCAAAAGCTCGTATTTCCTTGGCTGTGTTACACTGCACCACGCTGGGCCTCGTGGATGTGTCCCAGGGCTGCCTCCTGGAACTGTACCCGGCACCAATGCACCACAGCACCCTGGAAAGGGATATTTGCTTGCCAGCCAGCACCTCGGCAGGGATTAAATCCACCAAAAGTAGGTATGTCCAATTGTTCCTGTGGATCAGCAAATAATTCATTACCCACATTATCTTTTTTTTTGAAGTGTCACTCCATGTTGTAAATCACTGCTGCAAATGCCAAGGCAGGGATTTGTTTTCAAGAGAAAATTAAATTTTAGGGCCAATTCACACAGTAGCTTTCCCCTTGAAGCAGAGCTGCCCATCTCCAAAGGCAAAATGCACTTAGAGGATTTCCCTCCCTTCAAGGAGTGATTCTCCACGGGTGCAGCTCCTACCTGGGCATATGGAATCATGGAATATCCTGAGCTGGAAGGGACCCCCAAGGATCAGCCAGTCCAGCTCCTGGCCCTGCACAGACACCCTGCAAGGAAGCCAGAGAGGAATTGAAGTGACAGGACAAAGAGTGATGGGTTCAAACCGAAAGAGGGGACAGTTAGGTGAGGAAAAAGGAAGAAATTCTTCCCTGTGAGGGTGGTGAGGACCTGGCACAAGTTGCCCAGAGAAGCTGTGGGGCAGGTTTTGGGGGGCACATCCAGACCCTGTGGACAAAGCTGAGCTGTGGCCGTGGCACAGGGCTGGCAGGAGCCCACCTGGGCTCAAATTCCCAAAAAGGATAGAGGCACTAATGTCTGGATCACTGAATCACAAGATGGGTTGGGCTGGAAGTGACCTTGAAGGCCATCCAGTGCCACCCCCTGCCATCCAGCAGCCCAGGTTGCTCCAAGCCCCGTCCAGCCTGGGACACTTGCAGGATCCAGGGGCAGCCACAGCTTCTCTGGGCACCCTGGGCCGGTTGCACATTAATGACACGTGTAATTAACCTCAGGATGTGCTTTTCCAAAGCCCCTGGGTTAATTCCAAAAGGAGGATGTGTACAGGCAGTTATTACCATTTAATTGCTGCTTTTAATAATGAGCCCAATCCAAAGCATTTTGTGAGCAGAGAGTGACATGGAATATCCCGAATATCCTGAGCTGGGTCCTCGAGGATCATCAAGTCCAATGTCTCTGTGTTGGCCTTGTTGTTGTGGCATCATTCAAACTGATGGTTTGTTGTTGCTGGCGATGTCAAGAAGCTGCATTTGTTGGGAATAAAGCAGGATTTATTTTCTGCATTAGTTAATGGCACTTCCTTCCCTCAGTCTGCATTAGAACTTGAGGGTACAAATCTCAAGCAGAGCAGCAAAACTCTTAGTAACACTTTAACAGGATTTATGAAGTTTGTTTGCTTGAATAAACCTCAGGATCCTCAAGCACTTTCTTCTCTGAAGATTAACAAGGAACCTGGTTCCCTGACACTGTGATTTCAGCATGTGATGGGTGTCTTTCTCCCTTTAGACACCCCACCCTATGTCTCTTTTTAGGTGGCACAAGGGGCACCAACCCCAAGGTGTGCACCTGTACTGGGGAGTTCCCAAGCTCAGGGGTTACACAGTGTTTCTCCAGCAGGTTTTCAAGCCATTGCAGTCAAGTGGATCCAAGAGATTCTACGTGCACATAAACCTGTGTCACCAATACACACCAGCACAAATTTGCAGGACATTTACCCAACACAAACACTGCTACATGCTAATTTTAGGAGCAATTTATACATCACCAAGAGTGAAAAACATCACACACCTTTACTGTGTGAGCATCAGTTGGGAAGAAATAATATTGTAAGTCATGTACTTGAAGAAAAGTTTATAGCCATTATTTAATGCCTGTTACACCCCAGTTCCTATCGGTGTGTGGAACTTGTTTGCTCTTTGTGTTTCTCCTTGTACTTCACATTCAGTCTCTGCCATCTCTCCCCTGTTGTTGGCCTTGCCCAGGTAATGAGCTGTTGAACATTTGGTGCCAATTAGGAGAAATTCCAGGCTACTGATACAGTTACAGATGTTGATCCTCAGAACTGTGTGAAACGTTGGGACCAGGTTCTGATCCTTTCCTTCCAAAGGAGACCAACACCATTGGCTGCAGCTGAGTCACTCCTGGTTTACAGATCTGAGTTATCCCCAGTAAAGGGCCTGGCCCTGCCTATTTCCCTGGTCCAGTTCTGTTTGCTTTGAGGGATTAACTATCCTGCAGCTTGGATAGGGCTGACCATGAGCTCCTGAGCCAAATGCAGGTCTGAATATGCTTTACTAGTTATGAGAAAGACCCTTTGGATTGGGTTTGGAGCTTGGGATTCAGAGGTTGAATTCCAGCTGGAGTGATCCTAGGCAAGCTGCTGAACCTCTCCTCTAAGCTGATCTGCTCCACTGACACTACAGATACCTTGATTTTCTGCAAACCCCATAGGTGCTGCTCAGGAATTTTAATTTTTGAAACACTCTGAATGCCTCCTGTTGAAACTTTTTCACTTTGAGCAATCTTTTCATGCCTATATTGAAAATATTAACAGCCTGTTTGTGGAAAAAAAAGAGAAGTTTCTATTTCCATCTGGAAAATGACTGAAGGGTATGTACGAAATTAGGGCTGGCCTGTTGGAACATTAACAGATTTGTCACACTCTTAGTCTTGGCTAATCCATGCAGAGTTGGGAAGAAAGCAATTCAGTGTGGATTTGGGAGCTCCTCCCTGGGTGAAGGGCTGTTCAGAATGCAGAGCAGGGATGTCCCTAATGCCTCCTGAACTCCGAGATGCTGGTTTGCACCTGGAAGTCACTCGTGGGGGAAATCTGCTCCATCTCACAGAAGACAACTGTTGTGCACTTAAGTCCATTCCTGTTCACAGGAACACCACAGATAAATGGAGTACCATGGTGGATCCCCAGGAAAAGGCATGGAAAGGGCTGTTAATGGCTCTGGAAAGCTGAGAAAGGGAAACAGAATTAGACTGAAGTGTCCAAAGTCCAGTGTGTCTTTGTCACAGCTGAAGCCCCCAAAGTTTGATGTGCTGTGGGTAAATATGCAAGAGGCCCAGTCCTTTGTAGGATCTTTATCAACACTGATCAACTGGAAAACAGGCAGAAATCAGGGAAGAGCAGTTCTTCCCCCTGACTTACACTGGACCTACTATTTTCTCCAAACAGGCCTCTGTTTGAATCAAAATGGGAGAAGATGCAAAGAAATATGCACAAATACCTGCAATTTCCCAATCCATATTCAGTCAGAGAAGACTTGGGAAATCACTGCATTTTGCTGCATTTCCCTCTGCATATCCACAGCTACGGATGGCAACTATACTTCACACTGAAGCTGTGCTCTGATCTCAGGGTATTCATTTTTAATTTCTGTTTTGGTAGCATTTATCCCCAAATCTTTCTGCCTGGAACCTGGGGTTTCTGCACACACCATACTTTCTGTGGGAAGCACGGGCCAAAGGAGACAAAGGCTGAAATGTAGAGGCTGCAGGAGGCTGGCACTTTTGTAGTGTGGCTTTTGGTTTTTTGATTTTTTTTTTGTTGCTGCATTCCAGTTCTGATCCTATCTGCTCTATCATAGCTTGGCTTCGCTCCCTCATGGTTTGATGTCCCAACTTTTCCTTGTTAGCACCAGGAAATCATAAGCTTATAGTGAGTGATAGCCAGTAGGTCTGGGATTGATTACAAACAAAAACCTAGATAAGATCATAAATTTAACCCATCCCTGTGATGTGATCGTATCAGGATTCAAGTACGCCTAAAAGTTGTTTCCGATTTTCAGCCACTTCATCTGGTTTCCATCCATCCCAGCTGGGAGAGAGGTACTCTCGTGGTGGACTCTAATCCATGCCAGCCTGGCTTGCAAGAAACCCTTGTTTCTGTTATTATTGTATTATAAAATGGATAGAAATGCTTTAGACAGGATGGACATTTCAAGGAAGATCAGTTCAAGCACTGCTGAGATAAAACTGGCTTGAATAAGAACACAGGGCTGCTTTGCTGCCCTGCTGCCATCCCTCCCACTCCCTTCCTCAACTTTAGCTGCATCTGAACAAATCCAAAATGGTGTTTTAACACCCTGATAGTCAGGGGACAAACACTAAAGGCAAAATCTGTACTTGATAGTTCATTAAGAAGAGCAGCTGAACCGACCCGATGCGGTCGGTCCCAGCAAACCCAAACGCTGAGATGTTTAACGCCCATTTCTCCATTTCAGGAAGAGATGTTTGGGCTCCTTCTGGAACTGCTGCTTCTCTGTTTCTACATTCACCCTACATCCGAGCTGCCAGCTTCCCCTGCTGTAAATGACTGCTGGGACGCAGCCCCTCTGCCTGGGAGCAGACCGAGCTTTCCGCCTTCGGCAGCGCCGCAGCCGATGCGCTCCCACATCCATCCCCTCACCCCGTGGAACCAGGTGATTTAATGTTACTGTTGCTTTAACGGCCTCATCGCTGCTCTGGCTACACAGTAGTTGTCTCCTGTGTGACTGTGCCTGGGAAAATCTATTACTGGAGTGCCATTAATCTGAGGCTGCCGCCTCTGGCACTTTCTGACTCTTCTATTTAATGGGCCTCTGCTTCCGGAGCTCTGGAGACCTGCTGTTTTCCTCTCTTGATCAGCTTTGTTTAATTATCAAAATATTTGATGCAGAAAATTGACATTAGTTGTGAAGGTTTCTGCCTTCCTCCTCCTTGCAGCCCTCCCTCCCAGCTTTGGAGTGACATTGAGATCTTCGCCTGTTCCACCTTCACCTCAAAACGGCAAATCTCGGGCAGGACCAGAGGCTGCATTAGAGAGCCCCAGGTAACTGCTGTGACCCCGGTGCTGGGCAGGTACAGCTGCACCTTTGCCTCCCTCCTGCAGCCAGGTGCCATTTCTGAAAAGCTGGGAGGAGAGGAGCCCTCTGGGTTCCTGGGCTGGCTCCAGGCTGAGCTCGCCAGTAAACGAAGGCTCAGAGAGGCTCAAAATCATGGAAGTCCCTTAGAGCTGAGATTTCCACTCTGGCTTCCTACCCTGCTGTCAGAGCAGGGAGATTTAGGTGCTGCAAGTGTTTGCTTTCCCAGTGACCACATTCCTCATTCCAGGACTTTGGGATGGGCCCACGTGAACCAATATTTAATGCTAAAATGATGATCCGGGGGCAATGCTGATACCACAGACCAGCACCTTCACAAGTGGAGGAGACAAAGTCCTGCAGGATTCCTGACATTAGCAGAAACATCATGGGTGAGAAGGCAAATTCAAAGAAGGCAAGTTATTGTTCTCACTGGACATCCTTAACTGCAGGTTTTCTATGCCTGCAGTGTCTGGAATGAGACTGGATGCCACGTCCTTTTCCAAGCAGAGCTGGCCAGGTTTAGTGCAGGGTAAGAGGGGACAGTGCCTGTTGTTCTCAGGCCAGAGGAGCTGGTGTTTCTCTTTGTTCCTGAGTCTGCTCCAGCCATGCTCTCCTCAGCACTGCCTGGGTGCAGAGGCAAAGGAGCCTCAGAGAGGGTCCCAAAGCAGAGTCACAGCTGTGTCTCTTGTTTCTGCTGCCTCTCTACAAAGAGCTATGAGCACTGAAATGGGAATTACTGAAATCTGGGACTGCTGGGAGACAAAGCAGGGGAGCTCTTTACGTAAGGATGGAACACGAGTGCCAGTGGTGTTCCTTCCTCACGTGTGCCTCTTTGCTCCACTGCACTTGTCCCTTACTACTGCTCTTACTTCCCTCTCTTTCCCCATTGCATGTGCTCTACTGTCTTCACAAGACCCAGGCAGGCCATAAGGAAGGTGAGTAAAGTACAGCTGGGGCCCATAAAAGTTACCCATTTCACTATTGCAGCGACTTTCAACAAGTAAATCACATTCCAGCAACAATTATCCTTGTTTACCAGCAAAACCTTACATGCTGCTGTCACCCTCAAACTGGGATTAATTGCTGTTTGATGTTTGTGTAGTTTATTTGGGTCTCACCAGGTACATAAACATTTCCAATTCCCCTTATTAATTCTTTTCAAAGGAATTACATTTACTAATTAATGAATATTAGAAAGCTCTCAGAGCAGCTGGGATGTTTGAACAAAGAATTTTACAATGATAAAAGTAACGTTTAATTGAAGCCAGAACATTTTGCAGAAGGACATGGATTTTGATGAGGAAGCTTCTGGGCACCAGAGTGTTTTCTTCAGCCAAAGACAAAGGGACACACCGAGGGAACGGGTGACCAGGCACAAGTGAATTGTGCCACTGCTCAGACGATTTTGTTCTCACCCCATGCAAATACAAACAAGCCCAAGGTCTCCAAACCTTGCAGTGCTGCGTCCCAGTGCTGCTTTCCAGCTGCTTTCGTGCTCAGATGACCCTGCCAGGACAAGGGAAGTGTCTGGGCTGAATTCTTCCCTCCTCCCAGCTGAAGTAGGGAACACCCCCTGATATTGTGTAGTAGACAGCCAAATGTTACTCTTTAGGCTCAGGTTTTTAGCAAATTTTCATCAGAGCTTCCAATCTGCCCTAAATAAAGGGGCAAATGGATGATTCATAAACATTGACCCGTTAGCCACTAGTCCTTGGCTGTACAATAAAAAAATAATAAGGGTTCTTCCCCCCTCCCTCTCCACTTTGCAAGGTTTAATCTTGTGTGGTTTAAATTCTTCAACATCTCTCTTGCACTGCTTTTATACCTGGAATATTATTGTTGCAGGCAGTGAAGCTACCTGTGTGTAATTCTGTATTAATGCACTGCAGGCTGCTCTGGACCCCTCAGATAAATGGTGAGTGCACTGCAAGAGATAATGAGATTCTGCCTTTCCTTGTGAATAACCACTGCTAAAAGATCAGTGATAAACCTTGTGCTGTGTGGGGTGTTCATTGCATCACAAATTTGGGCATAAGAAAAAGGGAACACCTCGAGCTTCATTTACTCTGCAAATGAAAAGAATCATAAAGATACAAACCACCAAGGTGCAAAATGAGTTTTCCAATTCATAAGCACAAGCCACCACGAGTTAAAACCTCTTGGTTTCTTCCCAGAGTGCCCCAGGCGATAGTTTTCATATATATTTCTCCATGGTCAGAAGTCAGAGCAGACCACTGCTATCTAAGACCTTGACTTTTTTTCCCTGACAGTTACAATTATTACAGCCCGGGGGACTCATTTTCTCAGTCTGGCCACCCGCTGACCCAGCCTGCAACCAGAATACACTTTAAAACAAACAAACACCCGCTCGGCTCCCCTCTCCTCCTTCTCCTCCCCCAGCTCTGGAATAGTTTTACACCGCGCCCCTGCAGAAGGATATTAACCACTATTGCTGAAGGCACAATCACATTATCACACCATTCCCTCTCCCTTTCTCCCTCTCCTCCCCCCAAAGATAAATTTTTTATGTTGCTATTTTCTTCTCTTTTGTATTTGGCATTCGATATTTACGTGATAAACTGCAGAGCTGCTGCTAAATGGGCCCTGATACAACTTAATAAATACATAACAACATCCAGACTGCACCGTATTACTGCATCCTGGGCCCAGGGAGCCTTGGAGATAATGTCTGCTGAAGGGAAGTTAAGCCTTACTATAGGGAAAATAGATACTTTCTTATTCTGGAATAATTAATGGCATGAAACGAGCTGGCTGACAATCCTGTCTCTCCCTCTTTGCCTTTCCAAAGTGCACACACACACACAGAGTGTTTCTCTCTCCCGCTCCCTGAGCACCAAACTCCTCGGGATGAATGTGAAGGAAAACACAACTAACAGTTTGTTACTTGTCTCCCGTTGTCTGCTGTCTCAGCCAGGAAAGGTCCAGCAGGAAAGCCTGGCATTTGCAGGCTGAACTTTAGAGGGACGTGAGTGTGGAGGTGCCCCATGAACTGAGGTGACTGAGTGAGCACAGCGAGACCAAAGCCAGGGGCTGGACCTCACTGAGACATGAGAGGGGGCAGATCCCAGGTACAGACCCGGGAGGGAGGGAACTCACCTTCACCTGAAGGGCACAAACCTTTCTCTGTTCTCAGCATTTAATATTTCTAAAGGTTTTGGTTTTTTTTTTCAAACTTCTAGCATCTTTTATGTATTTATTTATTTATTTCACACAGAAAGCAATTAAACCCAGGTAATTGTTGATTACACGGTGGACAAAAATCCTCCCCCTAACATTCAGTAAGAATCATCACTCCAAGTCCTGGAAACATAGACTCATAGAATCCCAGAATGTTTTGGGTTGGAAGGGACTAAAAGATCATCCAGGTTCCAACCTCCTGCCATAGGCAGGGAGCCCCCCTGGGATCCCGTTTGGTCCCAGTGAAGTTGTTTCTTCAGGTGTAGGTACCCAGGCATCCCATTCACCAGTGCTGGGATATCTTTTTATGGAAGCAGCATTCCCTTGTTTAACTCCTGACGATGAGACTGATCAGAGAGTCAGTGTGAAAAATCAGCATGAAGGTGACCCGTGAGGATTTTGTACATCTCTGATCAGCACGACGTAACTGCAGTTCCTACACTACACGCACAGGTGTGTTGTTATCCTTCCAGGAAAAAAGGGAGAAATTATTCCAGAGTTTGCATCAACCACAGAAGAACATTTAAAAAAATACTTCAGCAATCTCTAAAATCTCAGTGTTTTTGATGTGAGCAGTTTTGCCCGTGATAACACAGGTGCAGAGGATGAATGTTTGCACAAACCCACATCCACACATGGACACATGGGGAGGCACATTCAGGAATCGTTCCTCTAATTTCCCCCTACTTTCCTTTTCCAAAATGGCTGTCTTTTCTTTAGCAGAGTCTTTTCCAACTGTGTCCTAATTGCTGAAACCTTCAGCATAAAGTACCATCAACCGAAATGAAGCGAGGCAGACTCACACAAGCTGCAGAACTTTGCAACACAAAGCCAGTTCACAAAGAGTTTGGCTCTATAGAAACCCCAGTGAATGCCAGGAGGAATCCCAGAAAACTTTGCATGATGCTTCAAAATGCACCCCAGGGATGCCGAGCTTGTTACCTCCTGACACCATCTCTGTGAAGGGAACGCTCCCAGGGCTCTGATTCCCCCGGGGTCCCGGCCATTCAGCACCAGCGCTGGGCAGCTTCGGGGCTCACAAAGAAGACAACAAGGACCTTTGATTGCCCCGTTGAAGCTCCTGGTAAGCAGCAGGTCACCTCCCTGCAGCCCCTCTGAGCCTGGATGTGAAGGTATTTTCATACCCGCTTGACAGGTGACTGTTTCACCAGACAGGGTTGTCAGTGCTGCTGGGGGTTATCTGGATTTAGCTGTAGGCAGGAACTGAACCACAATGAGCATTCAAAAAGCTCACTGTTCTTCGTTTGTTTAGAGACAAGCCATCTTAAACTTGTTTGAAGCCTTTTTTATTGAATTCACACTCTTGTGCCAAGCACTGAAAGATTTACTTTGGCTATTGCTGGAAGATGGAAAGCATATGAATGCGTGGCTGGCTGCCAGCTGAGGGTGAGCTCTGAAAGCTGCGCTACAATGGAGGGTTACAGGGAACAAATGTGAATGCAGCGGGCAGACGTGACTAAAGAGGGGCTTTGGCATTCAAAGAGCTGCCGGAGCTTTAATCCGGCGACTGAGGCAGGGTCAGGAGATAACACGTCTAACCTGCGAAGCTTTTCCCCGGGCAGCAGGCGAGGAGGGGCGAGCCACAGGTACACACGTGTCCTCCCTGTGCCGTGCCAGCTGCTCCCTCCCCTCCCGGCTCCTGCGCCTCCTCCGTCTCCATCTGCAGAGCCCAAGACCCAGTTGGACTCATCCAAGGCAAGGTACCCCAATGGCTGTTGTGTATTTCTTGCAGATGTTGCCGTAATTTTGTTGTGGTACAATTTGACGTACGACTCCCCGCTGCATCCGAAAGGGGCACATTATCTCAATTAATGTTTCACAGCAAACACGGCACTGATAGTATTCATGGGACTAAAGACTATTACCATTTGCATGGTGACTAGCACAAGAATTATGACTATGTGTGTTTTCTGCAGCAAAATTTGCCCTCAGGCTCCCTTTTTTTTTTTTTTTTCCTCCTTTTTGGCTTGTGACAATGTTCCCTTTTTCTTCCTCCTTCTGTTTTGATTTCTACTTAAAGTTTTATGGCTCTGTCCCCTCCAGGGTGCTATTATCTTGTATGCTAATAGGGCTATGCATATTCTATTAGCGTTGTCAGTGTGAGATAAGAGGCACATTCTGTAAGGAGCACTCAGGGGGTAATAATCCCAGCAAGGGGTCTCAGTGTTAGTACATTATCAGTCATCTTCACATTTCAGTGGAGCCTGTTTATGCACCTCTTCAGCTGCGCAACTCAGACACTGAAAATTGCTGAATGTTTACGGAAACTGTTGTAGAGGAACATAATGGGGTTGGAGATTGACTTGATAAAGGAGCCTTCTCCCTTGTCGCTCCCAGATACAAGACATTTGGAGCTGGATGCACTAAGTAGGATCATATGTTATATGGCAGTTAGCAGCTCAGAGCAGGGGCAGGTCTGTACTTCCAGCAGTGGAGCAGCTCTCTAGGAAAAGATCTGCGAAGGGTGCAAACAATTCCTATTCCCTCAGAGATTTCTCTTTTTTTTGTCACCCTTTACCTGAGAACACTCATAACACTCATCTACCAACACCTGCTTCTCATCGGTAGGAAGGCTGACAATCTTCACACCCTTTTAGGCTTGAACTCGAATAATTACAAGCAAGTAGGGCCCACAGAAATAAAATTAGTGACAGCACGTGAAGGGCAAATGAGTAACTCTTTGCAACTCTTTGGCAGTTAAAGGGCATTCCTGGGTGGCAGCAGCGGGCAGTGGTGTGTGAAATAGGTGTCATGCCAAGGTTTTCCTCAGCTGGTGGGGGTTCTGTGGTTGGATGTGGTTGTTGCTCGCAGTTCACGCCTGTTGCCACCAAGACCCACAGCGAGTCAGGGCCGAGAGTCCTGCGAGGGATGGACGATCTGCTGCGGTCCCACCCTCCTCTGGGGCATTTCTTGAGCTGGCAACAGGCACGTCCATCATTTACAAAAAACATGTGGTCTCTCTTTCTGCTCCTCTGACAGCACAGCTTTGAGGAGACCTTCCAAAGTGTTAGATATTTTTAGTGGAACTCGCAGGAGAGAAAGTAAAGGACAGTGTTGTTTGCATGTTATGTTAGAAATAAATGTACCTAAAAGGCATTTTAATGGGGTTTCTGCCTATTTCTCAGTAATGTAGTTACTTCTGTTCCAGCAGTAGTCGTGTATTTATTTGCTGTCTGACACCTGGATTATGATGGGACTCGAAGTTATCATTCAGTTGTGCGAAGGATGGGAAGACAAAGGGGATTATGTGTATTTCTTAGGTGGGATCTGTGATCAGGTCTAAAACTAAGGACTTTGTAATAGATTCAGTGCTTGATTTTGCATAATCAGGGAAAATTTAAGGAAAAGAATCTAATGGGGAAGAAAAAAAACCCAGAGGTGTGGAACTAAGCTCATACTCAGAATGAATAAACAGTTTCCAGAGACAGAGAACTTTCACTGTTCTTACAGTAAAACTCTTATTTTCTCTGTGAAGTAGAACAGTAAACAGTGCCACGGGCAAAGCCTTTAGGAGAGCCTGAAAATGTCACTCAAAACTATGCAAATTGCTAAATGCAGAGGTGCCTGTGAGGTGATCTAAACTCCACGCCTGGGCAGCAGCAGCTGTGTGCTGGCTCCAGCAGGGAGAAAAGGGCTGCCTTGGATCACTTCTGCAGTACTTCAGATTGCACATGGATATGAACACTCACTCCTTACTTTAAAAATATTTGTCCTTGACATTTCCAGACACATGGCTCACACCAAATGTATGCAGCTCCATCTCCTGAGGGTCTTGAGATTAAAACCCCTGCTTTCTCACCTTGTGATCTGGCATTAATAGCTGATAGAAAAATCACATACATGACTGACATCTTCCTAGAAATGTGAGCCTGTGGAATTAATGAATGCCATGCAGGAAAGCAGGGGTCAGTTTGGAAATAGGATTTCTGTTGCCAGCCATCCAGTCATGAACTGGACAATCTGCCGTTCATTTTTTCTGCTTTAGCATTGAGGAAAATTGGTCTGGAGAATAAAGCAGGGGGGAAATGAGCAGCTCTGTTTCTCTGGCCGCTGGGGGTTGATGGACTTGTATAACTTGTGGAAATCAGGCTGACTCCTGTTTCTGTGCCCTTAGCACGTTCTTGGGCTGCTCAGTTCTTTATCCTGCTCTTTATCCCCGGGATAACTCTGGAAATCTGCAGATCCAGAGGCTTCTGTGGCTCGAGGGATTGAAGGTCAGGCCCCGTGTGATGGTTGGGTCAGTGGGGACAGACACTGGGCTGAGCCACCAACCTCTGGTGCTCCCTGAAACATCAGGGGAAGGGTGTCCTCACCCTGTCAGTGGGACAGGGATAATTCCAGCCCAAAAACTCATCAGCTGTTTGAGACAGCTGGGGGATGGGACATGGAAAACTCAGTCCTGGGGAATTTTAAACCTCTGTCAGCAGGGCAGTACAGGGATGTATCTTGGCTTGTGGTTTGGGGAACTCCTTTCCCCACAGCAGTGATAATATTTTTATTACTTGTTTTCTACTTTTTCTGCTGCATCTGTCTCCAGATTTGTCAACACTGGTCTTGTCAGAGTGGTCAGGATGAATTTACGTTAACATGCTGAAATAATATTATTCATGAATGAAACAGCTTGGCCTCTGTACAACCTTTGTCATCAGCATGGATTTAAATTGCTACAAGTTCTGTGATGATCTCCATGAAAAAAACTGCACTTTCCAGGAAGCTAAAACATTTCACCAGAGAAACAGTGTCTTTTTTTTCTGGGTAGTTTTAGCATGAGATAAAAACTTGGAAGCATTTTCTCTAGAGGAGATGGATTTCCTTTTCCCTTTTCTGTCTTTCTGTTTATCTGTTTTCTGTCTGTTTTCAGCAGCAAATGGAAAAACAGAGATGATAGATACAAGGGGAGCTGGAAGAGAAAGAACTGAAAAGCTTTTAGTTACACTTTTATTCATGGTAATAATTTGAACAGAAATACAGAAGTGCTGGAAACGTTTCCCTGGAGGGTGAGGTGCCATCTCCCACTGCTCAGGCAGCTCCACTCCCTCTGAGCTCTGCTGCCATCATTGCTGCTGCTCCTGGGTGCACACTTCTGCCTTCCACGGTGAAAATGCAGAACTCCTGAGTCTGTCAGTAAGCCACAAAACAGAAGCAAAAGGGGAAGAATGGCATTGCTGGTTTTTTGACGTGTTATCAGAAAAAAGCCCCAGTGCCCTGGTCCCTTTCTGCTCCCCCATTATCCACGGGCACTGAGTGGCATTCATGTGGGCAAGGGGGGCACATCTGGGCTCCCTCTAACGGGGTTCCTCACTCTAGGGGTGTGTGAAGGGAGGTTTAATTTAATCAGAATTAGGGTGTGTTCACATAAAGCAATCACTGTAAACAGACTTTCTTTTCAAAGGGGCAGAATTGCTGCATTTGTAAGAGGCAAGGGGACAAAACTGGTGGAGTGCCCAGGACAGACCCATCCAGTGCTCTCTGAGAGTGTGTTGTAGTTCTGAAGCAGCTTCTGGAAGCAGGGCCCCCAAAGGCCCTGTTTGCCCCAGGCTGGGGGCTCTTGGGTGGTGTAGGAGAAGGGGTCTGAGCCCATCCTCCCCCTGTGCTGGGGGACACGGGGACCCCGTTCCCTCCCTGTCTGAGAGCCATCCCACTTCCATCCCTGAGCACAGGAACATTGCACGGGCAGAAATGTGGAAGCAATTACTTTAAGAGCCGTCTTCTGGGCAATTCCCAAAGAGACATCAGACCCTGTATTTATGAAGCCTATTGCATCGGGCCCTAATGAAGCAATTAAGCAAAGGGTCCTCTGTGTTTGATCTAAATGTGGTAATTTTTACAAAAACATCGCCGAGTGATAGATACCCATAACTCAGGGTCCTTAATTGTACTTAATTTGTTTGGAATACGAATGTGCATTTAATTAAGCCAGGGCTTTGCCCACATGTTTAAAGAAGGGCTGTCAAGGAAAATTAAGGCCCAGTTTGTTTTCAAAGTTACTGGTTTTTATCAGGCCAGGACAGCGATCTTCGAACAGAAGGTTACAGATAATTAGGCAGAGACCTCCAGCCAAAAAAAAATAAAAAATCCAGAGACACTGTACAGCTGAGAAAGCAGGAAGGGAAACCCCTTGATGAGGAAACATAAGAATGGGCTGTTCACATAGGAAAGTCATGCCTGGCTAGGATTTGGTAAATGGGACCTGTTGGCTCAAGTGGGGTTTGTGTTCTCAAACTCCAGCCCGGTGGTGTCTGAGGGCAGAGGCAGCTGGTTCCAGATCCAGGGGGCACGGAGAGCCGATGGCACCGCCCTGGGACAGCCATGGAATGGGAGGACAGAAAGCATTTTGGTTGCTCAGTGCATTTCTAGACATAAAGATGGGCTGGGGGAGCTGGTTTTTAAACATCTCTCCCCCAAGCACAGAAATACAGGAGGTGCTTGTCGTCCTCTTGGGAAGAATGTTAGTCTGGTGCATGGAAAGGGAGTTTATTCCTTGCTGAGCAGAGCTTTGACTTGCTGATACTGTTATGAAGCAGCACTGGGCACTTTTTTCATGCAAGAAAGTTATTCAAAAGGAGTGGCACGGGAGGAGAGCACGAGGAGCAAAACGCTGAGCACCTGTGGATTTAAATCCATTTTTTTTCTTTAGTGAAAAATCAAAGAATGCAGTTAAAAATTAATAATGCTTCAGCACGTGAAGAAAAGGTGATTTTTGATATTGAAAAATTGGTTTCTCAGCACAACAGCAGAGTCCATGTGTAACCTCTGCTTTGGGGCTCCTCAAGAGTTGCACGCAGGCTGTCAGCTTCTCAACACTGGCATTTGTAATGCCATGGTGAGACATTTATGTCAAGAGATCCTTAGGGAGGAAAATAGTTGTCGTGGTGTTACCTTGAAGTTTGAGTAGGTACAGAGAGAGAGAGACTTGTCTTCAGAAAGGAGGAACATCTGAAGCAGGGCTGAAAAGTGAACCCAGGTTCCCCACACTGAGGGAATGCAGGGTCTGACTGGGGGGAAATCGTGTTTTCTGGAGAGTTTTGACAGGCTACTGTGCTGATGACAATGGCAGGGGCCTCAGAATCAGGAGATTCTGAAACAAAAATTGTAACTTCTACATGGTATTATCTCCTGATTCTGGAGAATTAACCAATTCACAGCTCAGTGAAGCTGGTGGCTCCCTGTGAGGTGGGACCTGCCCTTCTCCTCTTGGGTGGCTCAGTTGAAAAACTGGCAAAATACCCAGAACAGCTTCAGCCCCAATTTAGTATAAAATTAGTCAAAATAAACAGAATAAAATAAAATAAATCCTATGGCATTAGAGTTCCCTTGGCTGGATCACCGTGTGCCTCACCAAGATTTATGGCACCTGTCACTGGAACAGAAGGAATGTCCAGCCCAGACGTAGCAGGGTCCTGCTGCCTCCTGACATTACAGACGTGTCAGAGTCTGGAGATCCCAAAACAAGATGCTAAAGGGGAAAAATGCTGTGGGAGGTCAAGAGGGTGCTGAGTGGTAGTGGGGACACAAAGCAAAGGCAGGGAGATGGTGAACTGTGGCAGTCCCGGGTGCCCTCAGCACCCCAGAGCCCTGAGGAGGAGGAGGAGGAGAAGGAGGTCACTCGTGTTTGATGTCTCTGCTCGGCACATTGAACCAGTTTGCAAAGGCAGGCCCAGAACACAATTCTTCCCGTGGTAAATGAGTGTGTCAGCTGCTTCACCCTCTTACGGGTGTTTAAAATTTTTGCAGCAATAACAGCGAATTTGAAAGGACATCAGAGGTGGATTTACGGGACTCCTGGGAAATCAACTGTTTCCTGTTTCAACAGCTTCTTCATCATAACTTGCTTTCACAGTCTCTGAATGATGTTCTATTAATCTTGGTGTGCAGTGATTACTGCTAAATGCAGAGCTGGGCTGAACCTCAATTTGTGAAATAACCTTTTTTTGTCTCTTCAGCGAGTCCAGCGTGGTAAACTTTGGGCAGAGGTCTACTGACCAAGTGGGTAATTGTGTTCCAGTGCATCCTGTGAATAATGCAGATAAAAAACCTCCAGTGAATAATTCATTTTGCCTCCACTCATTTTGAATTAGCCTATTCATGTATGTATCCTTTCCAGCCTGCCTGTCTCCTGTGTGTGCATGGATTTACATAGCAATGTTGTAATTCACAGGTACTTAAATATCAAAGCAATGGGCTGCTACTCCCTGCATGTGTTCCTGACTATTCTGGGGGACTGCATATGTATAAGTAAGCACTATATGCTGTACCATAAAATTCAGGATTTGATTTGCAGATGAAACATGACACACTATTTGCTGCTGTGATGGCTATCTAGGATTAATATTAAAAAACTTGCAAATGAGGGCAGATCATTTTGGCCTGGCTATAAAGTAAAGAACAAGTATTTGGGGTTATTCAGTGCTCAGATGCCAGTTTTCTGCAAGGATGTGTATTGCCAAAAATCAGATTACACTCAAAACTCTCCTTTTACCTTGGCAGTGACTTTGGGATCCTCAGTCAAGCCAAGCCTGTGAGGAGGAGGAAGGACTTGCCTTTAGGGATGGTGTTCCCTGAGGAGTGTGGACAGCCCTGGAAGTGCCTGAGCATCACTGATAACCTGCCTGCAGCTCAAGGGAGGGTGTGGAATCTCCTTCACTGGACACATTCCAGAACAGTCTGGACACAATCCTGTGCCACGTGTGCTGGGGTGACCCTGCTTGGGGAGGGAGGTGGGACCTTCCAAGCCGAGCCATCCTGGGTTCTGTGGACGTTTGTAACAGGTTCATCTGAGCAGCAGGAAGGAGCCTGTTCTCTCGTAGGGTTGGGTTTGTCTGAGGGGTTCTGAGGAGCCCCAGAGTTTGGATGGACATCTCGACTGCACACTGCTCTGCCCCGGCTCTGGAACAGGTACCATCCACATTTAAAACTGGTGTTGGGGGTTGGTGGAGTCCTTGGTCAGGCTGCTTAATTTCTGGCTCTGGGGGATGAGGTACCGTGACAGCCAGTGGGGCTAACTTTATGGAAATCCCTGAGGGAATCTGTTCACAGCATTCCCTGCCTCAGACAGCCAACAAGTTGGGAGGATGCAGCTCCTAATGAGGGCTGGCAGGGCAGATGGTTTATCTGTGACTGCCTGGGAGCTCCTGCTCTGCAGAGAGAGGCAGACACTGGCTGTGTCTCCTCGGCCTGGGCTTTTCTGTTTCCAGTCCATTACAGGTGACACAGCTGATGAGGAGCCTGTCTGTCATCATTGTCCCTGAGGGGAGAAACCTCATCCCTTCCTGTGCTCATCCACAACTGTCTGCCCACGCTTTTCAGATCGTGCTGGGTGAGGAGGAGCTCCACTGGGAGCTGGATCACAGCCCTGCAGCCCTGCCAAGCCCTGTCCCACCCCCCCTTCCTGGCACTTCACAGCCAGCAGCAACCCCAGGACAAACCTCTTCCCAAGTGGGGATGTTGGTGCCGAAGATAAATCCCTGCCCATCATTTTCTAAAGGGGTCCGAAGAATATTTGTGCTCCCGCTGCTCGTGGGAGAACCACCACAGCAAACGTTGCTCTGGATCCACCACCCAGGAAAGGAAAAAGGAGGCAAAACCCCGACAGCTGTGGCCAGTCGTGAACTATTTTGTGCAGCCACATAGGGGGCATCTGGAGCTCCTTTAACTGGCAGCAAAGCACATCCACAGCCCAGTCCAGGTCTTCCCACACTTGTGGTGGGAGCTGCTGCTCCCGGTGTGCAGCAGAGACAGGGAAGGGCAGATCTGCACAGGGTTTGTCCTCAGCCAGCAGGGACCTGCCAGGCCAGGCCAGGGGGCCCTGAGTGCCAGAGTGACCTGTCTGTGACCACCAGAGGGGTGGATTATGGGGGTTTGCATCCCAAAGCATCCCTGTGACCAAGTGCACCAGCAGTGACACATCTGCCTTTCACTGCTGCTGAATCTGTGTGCTGTTCACCGGTGTGAGCAGCTCCAGCTGGAGCTGACCTTGCCTCTGCCAGACCCCCAGTGTTACTCTCCAGTGCCCCTTTATGAGGAAGAAAGACAAGACAAACATAATATCCATATGTGTGTGTGTCTCTGTTTGCTTTAGTGTTCTCCCATATCACACTGGTGTGAGCTTCCCTTTCTCTGGCTCCATAAGACCCTCTTTTTCCCTTCTTACAGCAATTCTAACTCAGTTTATTACAGTTTTCTGTCTGATATTCCAGAAATTATTTTTCTAGGGTTAATCCCTAACCCCCAGCAATACCACTGGGAAAGCTGTATGGCAGGCTTGAAATAGTTCCTACTTGGAGCAAGCAGCCTTTTCAAGTCTTTATTTATAATTCACGGATTGGAGAAACTGGAGCAACAATTTTGGGGCATAATGCATTACTCTGCTGTAGTTTTGTCTGACAGACCTGTGCTAATTACCCTGTGTGGGTTTGATAGAGAGCCAAGAATGGGTTGTAGAAAAATGTGTATCACTAAAACTTAGGTCCCCAAAGTCAAAAGTAAAACAAACAGTGAGAGATCATTATCTGAAGCAGACCCTTTCTAGCTGGGTACAGAAAAAAAGTCATTCCCATGTTTTGTGTTTCTTTTTTTCCCCCCTTTTAGATCCAAGTGGTATTTCTGTCTGTCTTTGGAAATAGCTTGATTTTGTGCAGTCAGGGCAGACAGTGCAGTTATTCTCCTCCTCTTTGGAAGGCTCTGCTGTGGACTCTGTGTGGCCTTCACTGAGTCACTTAACCTTCCTGTGCATCAGTTTACTCATTTGTAAAAGGAGTATTATAATAATAGACACCCCTGGGGGCTCTTCCAGATTTGAATAATTAATGTGGCTAAAGCAGTTTGTGAGCCTAGATTATAGGTGCTAAATAAAGGCAGTATATTAATATTTTTTAGTCCAGCTCCTTATAGAAAGAGCAAAGCAATAGCGTGGTAAGTGTTGGGTTTGAAGCTGGGAGTTAATGTGAGCATCAGAGTATGTTTTCATTTCTATGGTCCCAATTCAGAGGAGCTCTTAAATCCCTTTTTAATTTTAAAATGCCCATTTTTCCCCCCAGTCTGCCACGCTGTTTGGGTCGGGCCCTGTAAGAGCAGCGATGGAAGAGGAGGGTGAGCTGTGCTCATGGGTGTCTCTGTGTTTATCCCCCGGCATTTGTGACCTCAGCAGGGCCATCCTTGCCACAGGAAAACAACACTCAGGATGTCTCACCCGCCTCGCAAAATTCATCCAGGATGCAAATCAATAAATGCAACGGGAGAGAAACTACAAGCTGTGCATTTCCAGGGAGGCAGAGGGTTTGTGGGATGGATGGAGGCTGCTGAGCGTGACCTAATGCCTCAGGAAAAAACAGCAGCCCCAGACCTCGGCATCCCACCAGTCTGAATATTGAACCAGAGGTCCTTGAGTAATTGTCCTTTCTTCACTCCGGGGGTGAAAAGGGTACATTAGACATTCACCAGCAGCAAATGGCACCTGACATCTCTTTAAGTGAAAGTCAGCTTGGAATTTTTTTTAATGGCCAAGCATAAATCTTTTAAATTATAAATCAATAAATAGTTAATTCAATAATAGGAATCTTTTAAATATTTAATGAGTCATATGCAGAATGGCTCTATAACTGGATGTTGATGGAACTGTGTCAAAGGAATTTGAATCAAACTTTTCTAAACTCCCCATATTAAAATAGTTATTGATTCAAACATAACCTATGAGGACTGTTGCAAAAGCAAGGGGGGCTGGAGGGGGCTGGCATACATTTTCTCATCCAAGCAAACGTGAAACCAACAGCTCATTTTTAATGATGGATTCTGGAGCTTTTCAGGTTGTATTAATGCTCCCGCCACAGAAATGAGTAAGACCCTACACAGACAAGATTCTGTGTGTGCATATTCATTAAAATTCTGGTTTAGTGGCAGCTGTGCTCTTAAATAAAAGCTGTGGCAGTTGCCCCTGGTTAAAGGGCTCTGTAACCAGCAGGGTTATCCAGACAGGGATATCCTCAGCTATCTCCACTGGAATCTGCCCAGAAGTTTATATTTATTTACCAGAGTTTCCAGGTGAAAGACACTGGGAGTTGTATCTATGGACACTAGAGCTGAATTTGCTCCTTTATGACTTTCTCTGAGATCTGTAGTCTGGGTTCACTTATGAACTATGTGCTGCTGTAACTCAACACCCTCCTTAATTACCCTAAATCGGAGGCATTTTGTGCTGAATCCTCAGACCATGTTCAGTGCACTGTTATTCCATGGCATCTCCACTTCCCAAATTACCATCTGGTTCATCTCTTTTCAGGTACAATGGTGAAAGGATGGTGCTGAGAACGGGGCGTGGGAGTTGCTCCAGTGGGGAAATACAAACAGGTAAGAAAGTCCTGAAGGGAGGGAGGAAGGAAGGAAGGAAGGAAGGGATTGTCTGCAGATTTGCTGAGATTGGTTTTGCAGTGTTGCAGAATGCCAGGTAAGTTTGCTCTGGGAATATTTAATGGGCATTCAGTGCTGTGTATTCCAGAAACAGGAATGGTATTTGAGGGGGAAAGAGGCTTTAATCGTAGGATCGTTAAGGTTGGAAAAGACCTGTAAGATCACTGAGTCCAACCATCAGGTTTGGACCTTAATTCAAGGCTTGTTCACCATTTCAGGAGCTTCCTGCCTTGAAACCACTCAGCAAAAATGATTGGGGTGTCTACACTCCTTCACCGAAGGCAGCAGTGAAGGCATTTGCCTCCTGAACTAATGAAACACGGTGCCAGGAACTCCTCGTGGTGACACCTTGTTGTACCCATTTCTAGACGGTTTAAACCGGTTTGTGTTCTGAGGAGGCAAAGCCTGACTGCCCAGAATTGGTCTCACTGCCCTTAAGGGGCAGTCAGGACCAGCCAAAACCCAGGTCCAGTATTAGCTGAGGCAGGACCTGCTGTCTGCTCTTCCCGTGCATCTGTAATCAGTTGTGGTTGGTTCAATATTTGCAGCAGATTGGAGTTTCATTTGTATTCTGCACACCTCGCTCCCTCCTCTGTGTGTGTGTGGATGGATGTATATATCTCCCTCCAGAAAAGCTGCTGCATATCCTTGTTGGTTTTTTTTTTCCCCAGGATGACAGATACTGTAACAATGGCAGTAGATTAATATCTCCTTAATCAGCCAAATGAACATGACATACAAGGGTGACAGCTCAATTTGCTGCTAACAGATTGTGCCTATCACAGCCCTTCCATTCCAACTGATGGTTATTTCTGGAAGAGATCATACGGTTCTGGGAGGACTCCACGAGCTCTGAGACTCCCATTAAATACATCAAGTACCACATAGGTGTTATTCACCCTGCTGTCAGGACATTCCTGCCTGGGGAATGAAATGAGCCTTGACACGTGCAGAGGAGAGACACTGAGCTGGGGAGGTGGCTCGGGGTGTTTTTGGCTGCAGGTCCCTCCAGTGCTTGTCCTTTTTTGTTTGCCCGTGGACTGGTCCCAGTTGCAGCGTGGCCCCCACACTGGGGCTGTGTCCTGGGGAGGAAGCACAGGAGGGGCAGCAATCTGGGGAGGGGGGTGCATTAAATCTGAGCCCCACCGCTGGCTGTGCTCGCAGTTTGTTTGCAGGTGGGGTTTCAGGAGGATCTGGTTTCTAGTTCTGAACTTCAGCCCACGGGGCTGCACCCGAATCTTTCCTGTCCTGCTCCCTGTGGTGTTTCAAACGGAGTGAGCCCAGGTGCTGGGCACTCCTGGAGCAGGGACCAGGGCAGTGGGTGGGCTGTGCCAGGGCCTGGCTTTGCTGATGTGCAATCTGTCCCCAGCCCTGGAAGGTCTGACCTGCAGCCCCCGGTGCTCCCTGGGGGGCTGTAACTGGACAGCCTTGCTGGCTGAACCCCACGGGTTTATCTTCACAGTCATCTCCTGCTCCTGTTGAGTCACCCCCACAGTGCCCTGCCCAAGCTGGTTTTGCAATCCCCCCCAAGTGCATAAACCACGTTCGCAGAGCTCTGCAGGCCCCATCCACGGACAGGGCTCCCTCCAAACCTCCCAGCACACTCACTTCAGCACTCTCTGGGCCTCCTAGGGAGTGGTTTTGCACAGCTCCCAGCAGTTTGCTTCGCTGCAGGCATCAGGCATGTTTATTTTTGAGAGATAAAATGTAAGTAGTTTGAGTGGAAAAGATTTCCAAGCCAAAATTGACAATATATTACTGAAACAATGGCATTAGGATTCATCCATATGATTGTAATTATGAAGCTCAACCCTTCCCAAGGAGGGCTCTGTCATTCCCTGCACTTGCCACAATTTCTGTCATACAAATGTGTTCATTATTTTTATCATTTTTTTTCTTACTATTACAGGTTCTGCCATAAGAATAACTCATCAAGGTTTTATGACTAATAAATTCTCTAAATTACAGTCCAAGGATGCATTACTTTAATTTTTTCCTCCATATTCTGTTTTTAATTGCCATGTTATTTCCCACCTGAGTTTTTTAATGACTCGTTAGGCTTAAGGGGAAAGAACAGAATTGAGTCCCACAAAGATCTTGCATCAAGTTTTGGACACCTCAGAAGGGAAGTCCTACATTAAGGGAGGAAAAATGTGACTTGTGTGTCTCGAGAGGAGACTTCAGATTTGAAGTATCGAGAATATGCAAGTGAAACCAAAACCCTTAGGAGAGCCCCAGACCAGGTATTGTTTATTAATTATTTGAACAATTATTTCTAATGAGAAACGCAGTCAAGATGTCCATGGTTTTTGCAAGATGCAGATATATGCATGACCTTTAATGTGTAAATGGATCTCCCGGGATCATTTCAGAGTTCTGAAGACTAAATTTAGATATGTCCTTAAAAACTGCATGAAATCAGGACTGGAGGGAATAAAAGGTGACATTTTTTGGTTACAAATTCTGTCTGTGGGCTTTGTGCCTTGCTGTGTGGTGCTGATGTCTGTTCTGGAACAAAAGGGAAGTGCCAGAAATGGGCTCCAAGAGACCTGCCACGGTACCTGTGTCAGCAAACCGTGACCATAAAAATGCCTTTTCAGCTACAGCTGCAGGGGGAGTGACCCCTAAGGGGGGTCCTGCTCATCCCAGGGAGTGACAGCTGATCCAGGGATCCAGGGGAACGTGGCTGAGTGGTGCTGGAGCAGCAGCCCGTTTCAGGTTGCAGGCAATGACTAACCAAACCTGAGGAAAAGCCCGGATAGAGTGCAGAGAGTATTTCAGAATGTATCGTGTATATTTAAGAAAGTGGGAAATCTGCTTAGTATTAATAGACATTATTCGTTTTGTGATTGCAGCAGGGACGTGGCTGTGCTGGCCCCTCTGTAAGGACACCGAGTTTGTCCCTTCTCGGGACGTGCCTCCACACGTGCTGGAAGAGCTCAGCTGCTGCATTTCCAGGTCCTGTCACTGCCGGGGGCTCAAACATTTTAGGAAGACCTAAAGAGCGCGTTGAAGCCCGTTGACTACATGCTGGAAAAGCAGAAGTTTGCTCTGTGAGTACCCTCCGAGCCTCTCTAGAGGGAGGCAGAGAGCCATTGCTCCGGCCACGGTCCCTGGTTTACGTGCAGCACAATCAGCAGCAACAAAAAAAGTGCTCTTTGTCAAGCGTGTTTCAGGTGGCAGCGCAGGTTCCGCCAGTGGCAAAGTCCTTAAATATTCACCTCCATCACTGGCTCAGCAGGATTTTGCTCTTGCAAAAGCTGTTCAGCACTTTCCCTGCAATTGCAGCTCCACGATTGCAGAACCAGAGGGTGCTTCGGGAAGCCGGCTCGGAATTGGGTTCTGGCTAATCAGGACTGGGAGTCCGACCAAAGTAGTCCAAGTCCCCCCGTCTGGGCTCCCAGGTAATTATTTCACACATGGGAGTGTTACTTAATTGCGCTCCTCAGTATTTCTCCTTCCTCTGCTGACCAGGAGCAGTTTGCTGTGGAAATCTCCCCACATGGATTTGGGGATTCCCCCGGATGGTTTTTTTGGGCTGCACTCACAATATCGCAGGTTTGGGAAGTTTCCCCCTGTACCCAGTGTGAGATAAAATCCATCCTCACTGCAGCTGATGAGCTCAGCCCAGGTTTGCAGAAAATCTTCTAAACCATTTTTACTTGTGGTTTTTTGGTGTTTTTTTTTCTTTCCAAACCCTAAACTGGGACAATATAGTTACTAGATAGATTTTATTTAGTATCCAGATCTTTGACATGTTTGTGCTCCTGCTGAGGCCTGTGCTTTGTTGAAAATTAGACTCACCCAGGGCACTGCTCACTGTGATGTGGCTATCCCCTACATCCTATGCCTTGGGAACTGGTGGAACTGGCCTGGCTCTCCTGCTCCTCAGGCTGATTTGAGCCTCACAAAGTCCTGTGTGTGAAGATCTGAAATGCAGTTCACCACAGCACACATGATGTAGAAATCTGCAGCTTGTTAGCCAGGAAAATTCCATCCCAGGGAGCTGTGGGTCACACAAAAGGGTTTGCAGAAGCACTGCCCCAAAATGATCCCGCTGCAGTCCCAGTTGAAGGCCCAAAACATCTGCATGTGGGTTTGCAGGCCATGGTTTCTCTCTGGTAACTCAAGTCCTAATGTGCATTAACTGTTTAAAACCAATTTCGTTGCAGTTAAAATTGAATATGACTGTTAGTCCAGAAAATATGGCCTATTTCCTTTTACTAGTTAGCTTTTAAAGGTGTTTTACAATTCAAATGAGCCATGCAATTAAAGGTGACATTGCCAAAACTGGACAGACTAAAATTAGACATTCCTGCTGTGTGTTAGAGCTTGGCCCACATTTAGATCATGCTGTCTTTGGGCTGTACCTGTCTGCTCCAATCTTATGAGTCAACAGGATACTGAAATGTTCCAGAATCCTGTTGTGTTTTTCAATTCTTTCTGTCTTCCAGGATTACCTGATCCTTCATTCCCTCTGCAGCGTTTAGTGCTCCGAGCACACTCACACACACTTGTGCACACACAGGGCAGTGCAAGTGGTTATTGCACTTACTGGCTTGACCACCAGCAGCCCTGCGTTAGAAACACCCCCTGCCTTAATTCCCAGAGTTGCCCATGCCAGGGCAGCAGCAGTGGGAGGGTCTGTCTGTGCTTCTCCCCGACAAAGCAGGGCTGGGGGGAGCCTGGGCCGCACTCCCTTACCCGCGCTTTGATCTGTAGTAGCCCGGGTGTAACACTTGAGTTACAAGGCTGCTGAGAGAAGGGTCCTCCTCCACCCAGGGGTGGGAGCTGGAGGAGCACACGGGAGGTCACTGACATCACCCCCCTGTGCATTAATGAGTGTGTAATTATGCTGTCCCTGGGCAATGAGTGCCACGACTGCCGTTAACATTTAACGCTGTGCAAGATTCTGCCACGGTTTGGGAGCAACGCGTCAGTGAGGAGACTGCTGAACTCTCCAGTCAGTACCTCAAGGGAAATTAGAAAGTCAGAAGTGAGGAAAATGTCCCAGAAAATGCCTGTTGTGCTTTGAACACAGGATGTGGCCATAAGGAAAATCCTCCTTCATTTCAGGCTCAGCTCCGTAGATTTAATAATGGCATTCCTTGAGATCAGTGAAGTTGGTTATGTCCTCTTCCAGCCCACTCTAGGGCTGGGGAACTTGGGTGACTTGTCTCATATCAGTGCATCTGAATGGCCTGGAATGATGGTGTTCCCTGTTATCAGGAAATAGCTGCTTTCTGGGAGAGGGGGCAAGGTTTTGGTGTTTCTGTTGTGCACTGTGTGCACAGGGATGTGTGCACATCTCCAAGCCAGAAACAGAAAGGATACTCAACTTCTGTGGGGGAAAACGGGGCAAAACTCCCAGATTAAAATAACAGAAAGTGTATTTTAAGCTCCATGGCAGGACAAGGTTGTATTCCACAAGACATAACAATGTGTTTGTGGAGCACGTTTCAGTGCTTTACAATGTGCTGCTGAACTTCTGTGTTATAAAATGGCATATAAATATGCTAAACCCTCCTGCACTGCCCTTCCCTGGGTGTTGTTGCAGCCTGTCCCTGGGAACAAGCTCCCAGCCACCTGATCCAGGAGCGAGGACCGTTCTCTACAGAACGAGGCACTTTTTACGGCACCGGGGCCGAGATCCAGCTCTTTCCGTGTCCCTTGGAAACCCAGCCAGTCGTTTGGGCCAGTGCTTTGACTCCAGCCCAGGTTGGTAGCTCTGCCTGCTGAGTGACCTGTGTGAGCACAGCTCTTGGTCCCACTCCAGTTCCTGATGGAAAGGTGCCCGGACCTCCTGGCAGGACGGGAGAGGGATTGGTGGCCAGGAGAGCTGGGGAAGCACCACGGAGGCAGAGCCCACTCCCACGGGTGGTCTGCTCAGGCCAGGACACAAGGAAACCTCCCTGGCCGTGCCTGCTGGCTGGAGAACATCTCTGCCGTGGTGTGGTGGCACCGTTCCCACCTCTTGTGAGTGCTGGAGGGTTGGTTTGGGGGAGTGGACACTTGAAAGGTTAAATCACTCCCTGATGCCACAGGGAGCTCCAGCCATACAGGGATTTTCTGTACCAGTGATTCCTGGAGCGAATGAGGGGTTTGTGGAGAGTGGAGAACTTGTAAAAGTAACAGGAACTGGGGTGAACTTGTGTGAGGATGATGATAATTTACCACTGGGATTGCTTCCTGAGGGACATGGGGAACTCTGCACCTCCGGCAGCCACACCAGCAGGACTGGAGCTTCCCTGCACCCTCAGATGAGGAGCCAAAAGTTCCCTCAGCGTCTCACCCCCACCTCTGCCGCTGCAGCAGCAGGTACAGATGTGTTCCCTGGCTCAGAGACACGTAAATCCCGACTGTCAGGGAACAAAGTAGTTTTTAAACTTTAACGAGCAGAGTAATGGAAATGAAATACAAAGGAATGAAAAAAAAATTGACTAAAATGTCTTTTTATTTTGGTATTCTGCAGCAAAAAGTGTGTGCACTAAATAATAAATAAGCCATGCAATGTTTTTACAGCTTCTTTCATATGCGTGAATATTTAAAACATGCAAAAATGTGGAATAGGCATTTACTGGGGACAAAAGAAGAGAACTGATTTTATGTACAGAGAGCAAGATGGGAAAACCAGAGAGATGCATGTTTAATGGATTGCTGCTCACAGAAGGCAGATATTTCCAAGTGTGAACATATTTGTAGACAAACCAATCTGACAAGTCGGCTGGGGGATGATGTATTACAGCAGAGTTGGCCTGGGAAGCAGGATTGTGTTGTGTGGGTGCTGGTGGTGTAAACAGTGCCTGGGGGACTGGCAGCCAAACCCTGGAGCCTTCCAGCTCCCACGGGGCTGCCCAGACCTGGGGGGGACCAGGCAGCTCCTGGGCGTGTTCAACAGCAGAGCACACACGGCTGACTTGCTGAACACCCTTGGCAGGGTCAGAGAGCCCTTCACGGACCCAGTCCTGTGTCAGGTGAGTGCAGAGGGCAGCCCTGGATGGTCTCCTGGTGCTCTCTGAGGGTCCAGCTTCTGCCTCAGCCTCCTGCTCCTGCCTGAGGCTGCCCGTGGACTCCCCATCCCTGGGAGTGTTCAAGGCCAGGCTTGGAGCAGCCTGGGCTGGTGGAAGGTGTCCCTGTCCACGGCAGGGGGGTGGAACAAGGTGATTTTTAAGTTTCCTTCCAACCCAGACCTTTCTGTGATCCTGGGATGCCTGTACTGACCTTCCCAGGAGGAAGGAGTGACAGGCTGGGGAAGTGAGTGTGAGTTTGTCAGGGACTTTCTCCACGGAATCTTGGTTCATTCCTTTGTGCTGGGAAGTAGCTGAAACCAGAGAAAGAGCAGCCTGTTGCCCTGACTGGCAGGGGCTCACTGCTCACTGCTCTTTGGCTTATGGTTTAATGCTTCTTTAACTGGATTTTTTTTTTTTTCCTCATGACTTTTGATTTCTTTCTGCCAACTTTATATTTTAATGCATGTTTTTATGGAAATATTTATAGTGCACATGTTGCATATAAAACACTATCATAAAGCTTTTTTGCTTCAGTCCTGTTGAAATAAATGATGTTATTATTATAATAATTTCATAGAGTTATATCTGTTCTGTAATGAAAAAGACCTGTGGCTGCTTGAACCATCAACCCAGGCAGTTTTTACAGCTTTCTGTAGCTCCAGTGACCTCATGGAGCTGCTGAAGCTTTTAAAATACTCCATTTCCCAGCAGAAGTGGGCACACAAAGCAGAAGTGCTGCCCTGTGTCTGCCTGAGCCCTGACCAAGAAATCAGTATAGGCTTAATATTGCACACAATGGTAATGTTATATTTTGGGGTATTTGTTACTGCCCCACCAAAAATCCTGCTATCTGCCTCCCAAATGAGGTGCCAGGGAAGCTGCCCCAGTGAGATGGATGGATGTGTTCATCTGATAATGGTGGATGGACCTCTGGACTTGTAAAGGACTTTTTCCTCTACTGAAAATGAGTCCAGGCCTGAAATTACAGACTTCTTGTCCACCTTCAGCTCCGCAGACACTGAGTGGAAGGACAGATCCAAACCCATGCTGGAAGGCTGACACATGTGCCTGGGGAGCCACTGTGGAAAGAACAGGACTAAATATGTGAACATCTGCTTGTGTAAGTTTATATAGATGTGTGTGCCTGTGCGTGCACACCGACAAGCTTTACTGATAAATCTGCAAAGGGCTAAAGCAAACAACTGCAAAGTACTGTGGATTTACAGGAGACTTTAAAAATTAATACTCAAACACGAAAATGCTTTATACAAGAAAGAAACCTTTTAGTAACTTCTCCATCCCAGAAAAAAAAAGTCTAATGAATAATTCAACTCTTTGCCAAGGAAACCGATTTGCTGAACAAGTGTAAAATAAATCTGGGGGCGAACTAGCCCAGATCACCCAAATTAACAGTCTGGATCAGGAATGAGAGTAAAGCACGAAGGTCTCTGTAATATTGTTACTAGTGTTGTTCTTTATTATCACTAATCTTATTTAGCATCACAGTGCCACAGAGTCCCGGGGATGTTGCTGGTGTGACTGGTCCTCCAGGAACCCATCAGAGGAGAGTGTCGAATGCTTCCAGTCTGGTAAGTCAGGAGATGGGGCAGGAGAAGGCATCACACCTGGGCTGGCAGCTCTGCCGTGGTGGGATGTGGTCAGAAAGTGAAGGTCCAGCAGCAGGTTTACATCAAGTTTCAGTAAAAGTGGTAAACATGGAGTGAAAGTCACATGAACAGCCCTGGAGTTCAGCAGCTTTGGGGGCTCGGTGTAACTGTTCATATGATCCTGAAGAATTGCCATAAGATTGTTTTATCCTTGCAGAGACCACAGAAAGGTGACCCTGGAGAAGGTGCTGCTGTTCCCTAATTCTCAGTTTCGCAGTTTGAAATACTTCCCTCAGTTCCTGCTGCTGCCTTCGTCTGCAAACTCAAGTGTGAGCTGAAGTCCCATGAAAAGTGGTGAGATTAAACTGTGTGCCAGGAGAGCTTTGCTGGTTAGAGTTGGTTTGTCCGTAGAACAGGACCCAGATTTGTTCTCTTCAGAAATAAATGCCTCAGTTATCCCAGAATAACCCCAAGACATAAGCCAGTAGTGAGTCTCTAATACCGGGTGCAGATAATAGGGTAGATTTTAAAAGATTTCAGACTCAGTCGTGCCATTTTGGAAGCAGCTGCACCTGCAGAAACACCTGCTGTGTCCTGTTTGTCAGATCTTCAGACCAGCAGTTGAGTTCAATGGCTGAGGCAAAGCTGAGACTGAAACTTGGAAGCAGGGAGGGCAGCAGGTCACTGCAGCAGGTCAGGGTCATCCTGGGAGAGGCTCCAAGGGGACGGGGTGGGAGAGTTCCAGAGAGAGCAAAGAGGAGGCACAAACAGAGGGTGGAACCCCAGTGAAAGTGTTTAGGGGATGGATGGACGGATGGATGGATGATAGGTGGAGAGAAAAAGCAGGAACTATTTTGATTTGGTCTGAGCCTCCACATAATTGCCTTATATATTCACTGTATCAACCCTGATTTACTCTCTAACTATCCTAAGTTTCACACCCTGAGCATTTATTTTTGCTCTTGCTATGCTCAGGTATAGGCATTGCTGGCAGTCTTAATTCCCCTTTTTTGGAGGAGATCAGTCCACGTGCTCCTAACAGCTGTCTGGAGCTCCCTTCCCTCCTTGGCTGAGAGTGACCCGGAGCTGGGCGAAGCCACCTCAGGTGAGGAATTTTGGGATTGCTGTCCCTCTGTGGTGCCTATTGAAGGCCCATTCTTGCTTCCATCACCTTCTTTCTGACCTTTCTGATGGAGCTGCTCACGGGGGGTGAGGAGGAGCTGCAGGCAGAAAGCACCAGCGTTCTCTCCCTCGTCAGGGAGCTCCAGGTGCAGATGGTTCGCTGCCCTCGGAGCAGCCCGGTCAGGGCTGTGTGGTCCCTTTGGAAGCCCCATCCCGTTCCTGATTCTGCCATAAAAGAGCCGGGCTTTGCGTCCTGTGCTCTGGAATGAGCCCCTCGGAGGAACAGGCCCCGTAAAGCTTTTATAACCCGTATTTTATAGGGTACAGTGGTCGAAAGGAGTTTTTTCATGTGTGTGTGTGCACGTGAATCAGGCCCATGCACAGGTCATTCAGCCTGGCAGGGCAGGCTGGACCACAGGCCCCACTGCTGTGTAAGCTGACCCCAAAGATGTGGATGAGAGTAAATCCCTGGGAATGGAGCAGTGCTGGTTCGAGAGACACCAGGGGTGTCCAAGGCCGGGTTGGACGGGGCTTGGAGCAACCTGGGCTAGTGGAAGGTGTGCCTGCCCATGGCAGGTTTGGAACAAGAGGATCTTTGAAGTCCCTTCCAACCAACCCAAACCATTCCAAGAGTCTCCATTTCTATGAAATGCCTCCTGGTGACTACTTGGAAAAACTCGTGTTGGCAGCCTGGGCTTGGTGTGGGTGAGGTAACCCCGAGCCAGGCTCTGTGAAATTGTGGCATTTCAAACGTAGCCGTTTAAAGCAGGTTTAGAATTCACATTTTGAGGAGCCACATGTTCAGCCTCCAAGGCTGGGAGGGTCTCCACCCTCCTCCGTCCCTTCTGCTGCAGGGGGGACCCCAAGGCTGACGTGCCCCATGGCCCAGCAGCTCCAGGCAGAGCCCTTGGCCCACCACAGTGCACCTTGGTGGGCACAAAGGGTGTAAAAGCTCCTTGTAGAACTCTCTGTGGAAGAATTCCATGAAGTTGCCTCCAATGCCAGAACTGCAAGATGGGAGAGAATTTGCTCCCAATGTTTTGTAGTTAAAAAAAAAACCCAAAACATGATTCTGCAACACTAATTTAGACATGGTGAGGATTTTAGGAGTTGTAAGGAATATTACCTGCCATAAAGTTCCAGTGGTGTTGAATTTACAAAAAAAGGCCTGATGTAAAATCATACTGTCAGGAACAATTAGCCATGGTGCATAAAAAACCTCTTACAGAGATTACACTTCCCAGATTGTTTTACAGAAAAACTTTGTGTTAATGTTACGCTTTGAATGCCTTTTGCCATGAAACATTTAAGAAACAACAGTTTATAGTCTCTGATCTTTACGGTTTGGAAGAATGAACACTCTCCTCATGTTAGGCCAAATTGATGTTTTAAATTCAGGAGAAACCCCATCATGGTATAAAAAGGAGAGAATGTCCTGAGAAGAAAGTGGTCAAATCATTCCAAGATGTTATGGGTTTAAGGGTTTTTTTCAGCTTTTTTTTTTTTTTTTTTCCATAGGAAAAATTTTCACAATCCTGGGCATATGGTCAAAAAACACAGAAGGGAGGTATTTTTAGACAGGCACACTTGGGATAAAATTACCCACTCTGGTGTGCACAGGGCCAACCTGGTCTGTCTGCAGGGCTGGGATGGATGCATGCAGGAGAGTGTCCCTGCTCTGCACTGCTGCACCGGGCACTGGTGCTGCTCCAGCACCGTGCTCTGGCTCAGGAACAGGTAAGGAGAAGATGGAATTCTTCTTCTCCCACGTTACCGGATCCACTGTGTTTCCTCTGTGGCCTCGTGTGTTCCCCACAGCAGGCTCGGGGGAGAACCACTGACCACCTTGGTGTTCTGGTGAACAGGACTGAGCACACCATCCCCTGACTTCCCCAGGGCAGGGAAAGGGGCTGAGCGAGGGGGGTCCCAGGCAGGTGGGGGACCCTCCTGTCCCCCACACCCCGCAGTGCTGCAGGCAAGGTCCTGCTTGTGGTCCATCCCCTGTGCCTCCCACCACCTCCTGTCTGCTCCTGCAGCTCCAGCCCTCTGCAGGGACTGGGGGTCCAGCTCTCTCGGACTGCCCTGGAGTTTTTTTCCAGCCCTGTCAGCACCCCGAGCCAAGGCATCCCTGGCAGCTCGGGCTGGGTTCTGTTTGGCCTCACGCATCATCACCAGCCCTGCCAGTTAATTGAGGGGGAGGGTGATGATGTGTGAGGCAGAAAAAGCCCAGCCTGGCCTTCAGGTGCTGGGCACAGTCACCGCAGAGGCAGGGGAAGGGCTGTTTGCGCTGGGAGCGTGACCTGGGAATGAATCCTTGAGGCTGGAGCAGCGCCTGGACTCGGCGGGATTTGCTGCTCGGCCACGGATGGGGCTGAGTTGCTGAGAAGCTCCTGCAGGAGGGGGATTGTGTCACTGTGGGCTGTGCTAACACAGGGATGGAGCCCCAGCCTGGGTGAGAATCCTCCCCAGACAGAGGCGTTTCCAGCCCGTGAGGGCTGCTGAGAGCCACGGGATCGTGCGGTGGTTTGGGTTGGAAGGGGCATTTAAAGGTCACCTGGTCCCCTCCCTCTGCCACGAACAGGGACGTTGCTGACTAGACCAGGCTGCTCAGAGCCCCCTCCAACCTGGCCTTGACCTGAGGGTCACGTCTCCAAATCCCCACAGTTCCCTGACCCCTCTAAGCTGAGATGTCTGGGTTGCCCAGACTTTTGGTGACTGCCCTGGAATGTGCTGTTCCCCCTGGCAGCAGGACAGGCTTCCTGGTGCAAACCCCAGCGCAAGGACGATCCAAAGGGTTTTGTTCTGCACCCCAAGGCTCTCCTGTGCCCCACTGGCCCCCAGGAGCTCCAGGGCATACAGGAGGTCTCCATTCTGCTGCAGGAGGGACACATCAGTGTCCCTGGGGTCACAGCCCCACGTGTCTGGGGGTGTCTGGGGGTGTGCACGTGCCTGGGTGAAGGTGCCTCCCTGGAGGGTCTTGCTTTGGTTTAGTTCTCTTTAAGGGGTGCCCTGGTCTTGGTGGGCACACAACTATTTTTAGGAGTGGCCAGCAATACCCTGGCATCAGGTTAATAAATACATACCAAGATGAACTCTGTGCGGTATTTTCAGTTCCCACCACCCCATATTAGGAGATGTGGGACCAAAATAACTGCAAAAGCCTATAGCCATGCAAAGGACACGATGTAAACTGCAGAGCAGGGCACAGGCCGAGGCATGAGCACCAGTGATGCTCAGAGGCCCCACGTTTTCTGGCACCAGTGGGATGAGCACCGAGTGGGTGCTGGTGCAGCCCAGAGTTTGCAGCACAAGGCCCCCTGTCTGACATCATGTGCTGTTTCTTTGAGCTGGGAGGGAAAAGGTTTTTCAGGATGGAACCAAACCACGGCAGGCTTTGGGTTTGGACATGACTAAGCCAGACATTGGTCCATCCACGTTTCCAAGGGTTGATGGCGTCACATGCAATCCCAATCCAGCAAACACTCACAGGTGTGTAATGAGCAGTGTGAGTAAAACCAGTGAGACCCCCTTGGGACTCCAGTCATCCTCCTGTCTGTAGGTCCAGGTTTGCATCCAACACACAGGAAAGGCAGAGAAGGAAGGTGTGTATCCACGAGGAGGTGAAAGGCTGAAGGGAGCTGGTCTTCTCTTTTGATGTGGGATTTAAAGTGGCTTGTGCTGCTCAGAAAGGCCAGGACTGGGTCCGAAGCTGATTGATACCAACAGTCTTTCAAGGAAAGCTGGATTTTTGGACTGGTCCTCATGAGGTGGGATGAACTCAATGCTTGGACAGTGGTGATGAACACACAGAAAATCAATCCTGAGCCCTCCTGAAAATGTTACTGATTGCTCCTTTTTTAATAGTCTATTTATAAAACCTCAAAGTCTCATCCCCAAAGGCTTCACAAGACACTCTGAAAACTGAAAAAGCACAATTGTACTTGTTTGTTAACGCCCCTGAAGGCAGATGTAAGTTGGGCACTTTCAGGTGGGGTTGCTCCAGGGGAAAGCAGGAGTGCTTCTTTCAACTTCAGATGATGTGGTGTATTGGTCAGGTCTCAGAAGCCACAGTGCTTCCTTATTTCTGTAGCTTTGATCTAAAAAGCTGTTTATTTATGTTTTATTGAACTATAAAACATCTAGTAAACATGCCTTGTGCTTTTTTTTATGTTCTACATGAATTCTGTCGTGAAAACGTCAAGGAGAAATAATGAAGATCTTTACTGTGCTGCTGATGGTGTCTTCTTTGGGAGTTCTGATGCTCTGTGTTTCTGCTGGTAGGACTGGGGGATTCATAAGGGCTGCAGATGCCCTGCCTGCTGAGCAGCTGGGGGAGAAGGAAGTTTTTCCTAATGAAATTCCAGTGGATGCAGTACTGAGGGCACTGTGAGAAAATGATGGTTTGATATTTCTCTTTGGATTCCACTGGTTAGAGTCTCTCTCTCATATATACATACATATACATATATATCTCATATCTGGAGGTATTAATTATTGTGGTGGGATTTATGTTCTGTTCTCAATTACCTGTGAGACATCCTCCCTTTAGGGTTTGATCCTGACTTGCAGGATCTCACAGCAGCCAAAAAACTACAGTGAAAAGCTGCTCAGAGCCTGGAGCACAGGCTCACAGCACCGAATCCCTGGGATAAGAGGTTCCAGATTATTAGAGCCTCAGTGATATCCCAAATTACGTAGCAGTGCTTCCTTCCTGCTTAAATACAATGCCTCCCACTTATTATAGAACACAATATTCTCATCAGTGTTGTTTTAATAAAGCTGAGGAATGAATCTGTAAATGCCACATGTGCCTAATTGCTCTGTGCTGTGTGTTAACCTGGCAGAGGAGGAATTAACCTTCCTTGCTAATTACCAGGTGGGCTGGGGGCTCTCATAAGGCAGGTGGGAGGGGGTCTCCTCCCTTTGCTGCTGCTCCTCTTGCCCTGGAGGCTCCTCAGTGCTGGAGCTCTTGCTGGTACGTCTCCTGTTGGTACATCCAGGCCTTTCCTCTGGCGGTGAAGGAGCTCCCTTGGCTCCTTCAGCTGCTGCCCCCCTAAAGGGAGATATTTTGGGGGGGTTAGTGCTGTGCCCAGTGGTTTGTGTGGGGAGGGATTTTCCTGCTCTGGGGCTGTTGGCTCAGGCTGGGAAAGGTGCTTCTTAATCCCTCAGCCCTTTGCTCAGGGAGCCTTGGGAAGGTGGGAAAGGTGGTGGCTGGGTGAGGTCTGAGGTGGGTCATTGGAAAGGGGTCCATCCCCAGCCCCTAATGCAGCTACTTCGAGAAGAGAGCCTGAAAATGAGACAGTTCTGCCGGAAAATAGGCAATTCTGGGGCTTCTCTCCATGAGCAGGCAGGAACTAACCCTCCTGGTGAGGTAAATGGAGCCATATTCCCACAAGGAGGGTTTGGGTGGGAAAGAAGTGTCCCAGATGCTGTAGGAATTTTCCTGTTGTGTTTTTTGTTCATCAAGTGCCCTTTGATGAATCCATGGAATCATTGGGGTTGTGTGGAACACGGGATTGGAGTGTGAGTTTTAGAAAATGGAGTGGGTGCAAATAAAGATTCTCCTTCCTGGGCTGTGTGGGGAGAAAGCAGGGCTGGCAGAGGGGCCAAGAAAGGGCAGAGAGTGGACTTCTCCTTCTGCTGTACCTTCTCACCACTTCTGCTTACTATGGTGATTAATTTATTGGGTGTTTTTACAGATTTAAAGGACTCTCATCTTCCCACCACGCAGGAGACCAGAGGGCTGTGAGCAAAGCCTGTCCCCACGGTGGTCAAACAGGTCAGTCTGTGTGGGAGAGAAGTGAGTTAAGCTGGGGGTCAGCAGTGAGAATATGTGGGTGTCTGGGCTACTTCCCACCCAAATTATCCTGGTCCAGCGTCTCAACCACGGAACGTGGTGCCCCTCAGGATCTGGTACCGTGTTGTTGGTCCTTCCCCTACAAACTGTGCTGTTCCAAGGCCAGTGTCACGAGTCCTTCTGGGGTGCTGGAGCAGGAGTGGTTCAGAGATGTGAAAGTTGGCTTCCTCTGCACTGGAACGGGGAGCTAAAGGCTAATTCCATTTTACAGTCATCTTTGTACCAATATAGTTTGTGTGTTGTGTTTGACCTCCTGTAACAAGGTTAAACCACGGGGATCCCCTTGAGAAGTTGCTATTCATCTTTTATATGTGAAGATTTTCAAGTACAGAAAGGGGATAAACCTAATACGGTGTTTAATGGGAAAAAATTATGACACCAATAACACATCTGTGTCTGTAATTTCACAAGTTTTCTCTCTGTATATTTATATATGTATATATGTATAATTTAATATCAGCCTCAGGGTTGTGGTCTCACATGTCATCAGCTTGCAGGAAACTGGATCCTTGGACTAAGTATCAGATGAGTTGCTAATGTTTGGAAAAAAGGCAAAAAAACATGCTTTGGGTCTCTGTTTTATGGCTGTTATTGAAGTAAGAATTTGTGATTGTAACCTGACGCTCGCCCTGCCAACATGTTTTCATTATTGTCTGGATAATTGAAAGTCCAGGCAAATTTGGGTGCTGGGGGACATTGCACATGAGGGTCTTGGTGCTCACCCAGCTGAGTGTTGGGGTGGTTCACGTGAAGGATGAATATGTTTCAGCACTGAAAGCAGGCTTTGAAGAGTGTTTTATTCCCCCCCAGCAGCAGCCCTGCCGTGGCTGATGAATCAGTGCTCAGTTTGTCTCCAGTTCTGGTTACCCAGCACGGGCAGTCACGCACCTCTGCTCTCTCACAAGCAGCAGTTTGACTTCTCAGGCTTATTTTGTCACAGTTCAGAGTGAACTGCCCGTGAAAACGTGTTATTCCCTCCTTGTGTAAGGAATTGTGCCAAGGGAAAGGAGCTTCCCTTTGTGGCAGGACTTCTGGGAAGGGTTGTGAGCAGAACCTTTCTGTTCTTGGAGATGCACCTGTAGAAAGAAGCTGCTGGATCTCCACCAGCTTGGAAAAGGAAGTTTAAACATTTCTGCCCATACCTCCCCCCAGTTCTTGTAGAATTTCTGCTTGGTTTTGTTTGTTTATGCAAAAAGAGATGATTCTAGTTCAGGTGGTGACTTAAAAAAAACCCCACAGAATCTTGTTTTGTTGGCAGGAATTGGTATTTATTGGAAATCATTGTAGCTGGCAGGGCAGATGATGGGGATAGAACCTAAAAGGTGGTCCCTGTGTCAGTGAGACACGATGACAGGGGCACCCCTGTGCCACAGTCCAGGCCTGTTCCTGTTCCATGGGTAAACACATGATTCAAATGCCCAGGATTTATGGATGGAGCAGTTTCCCCACGATGTGAACTCCAGAGCTGACACGCACAGAAGAAGGTAAATGAGGTTTGGGAGTTAATCCCTATTAACTGGGCATAACTGGGAAATTAAACCAAACACAAACTTTGGGTGGCTTTGGAAAACACCTTGGGACTTTGCTGCCAGCTCTCTGAGTCCTTTAATTAGATGCACGTGTCAGTGCTGACAGAAAAGCAGGGCTTGGTCACTCATTAATCTTCACACACAAGAGGAAAGTGGTTGAGTGCAGCCCACGTGAGACAGACCTGCCTAGTGCTGACCCACTGCTTGGGGGAAAAGCCTTTGAACAGTTGGGAAAAGCCAACTCCATTTTGAGTTCTGCAAGGAACTAATTACCTGGCTGGACTCTCCCCACATACCAGCTCCTACCCCCATAAATCCCGGGAGCAGCAGCCATCCACCAACGTCCTCCACACTTCTTTTCTGAATCAGGTCCTTTATGTGTATCTCAACTTGCTGGTGGAAGATTCATGGCCCAAGCTGCCCTAAGTATTTTTGTTATGAATAGGAACCCTTAAACATTTCCTTCTCATTTAATTTATCATTTTTTTTTTCAGCCTTTCAACGCTGGGTACAAGCTGGAAATAATGGGAGGTGAAGCTTGTCCCTGAGAAAAGAGCCTTAAAATAATAAAGTGTACACTGGGAAGGGGAGGAGAGGGGGAGATAGATTACCCATTAGCAGTAGTACAATACCAGCAGACACCAGTGTCCCTGTGTATTGGGTTGGCTCCATGTTTTGGGGCATGAGGAGAGCAGAGTGGTCACTACTCACTGTGGGGATGTTCTGTACCCAGAGGTACCACAGCTCATTCCTCTTCCCCAGGGTACTTGATAATAATTAATTAAGTACTGGTGATTTACTTACACTGGCACCAGTGCTTTGGGTGTGGGTTTTGTTTTGTGCCACGTGGGCAGGGAAAGTTCAGGCTGTGGTTTGAATTAGGGGTTCAAACAAATCTGCTCAGCTCAAAGGGAAGCGGAGTTGAAAACACTGCCTTCCTCCCAGCCAGGTATCCCAACAGAAAACTGGGGAGATTTCACTTGGAAATGGATTGTGAGTTTACTTTTAGTAACACATTTTACAGCTTGGTGTGCCGTTCAAGTTCATAACAGAGCACAAAACATAATACTAATAATATTTAGAGCTTAAAGTGGAGCTCTGTTTGGAGTAAGTTCACTGTTTATGGCATCCTGAATGGAATAAGAAATGGCAAGATTTGAGAAAAGCAGATGATGTATAAAATAGGCCGTTCCAAGTGTACAGAAATCCCTTGAATTATGCAGTGGGCAAGACCTGTGTACTCATGTGTATGGAACAAGTTTGAGATGCAAGTCCTGACCTATTGCTTCGCGTGCAGTTGGGCCTGGGAGTGAAATAACAGACTACTTTTCTCAGCTGCTGAAAGCCCTTTTTTAGGGGCAATTTGGTTCCCTGCCTTTTCAAAGGGAAATTTTATCCATCTTATTTTTCCCTGTGTTCTGTTTACTGGTGACATATGGACTTACAAATGTGCAACTCGTCACCAGAGTGGGAAGGACCCTTCCCGTGAGCAGCTGGGGAGTGCCATGTGCTCTTTCGGGAGCTCCAGGGGAAAACCAGACCCTTTTTCCCTCATTTAGCCAAATTGTGCTTTCTCATGACTCAGTGGCAAACCTGCAGTTGTCCCTGGGGGGAGCAGGTCTCCCCTGGTGGGTGAGCTCCCTTCCTGCCTGGTGTCTGCCAGGCAGTGCCTCTGCTGTTGGGTGCTCCAGCATCTCTGCCAAGCCAAGTGCTGGGGATGAGGTGCCTTCCCAGAACTCCAGTCACCCCCAGGGCTGCTCTGCTTCCCACTGGCTCAGGAGAACACTTTTTCCCTGCCTGTTCCGAGCCAGGGAGACTGAAGACAGCCTGTGTGGTTTCATCTAATCTGGTGCTGGAACTCCAAGCATCACGTCGGGTGGCTGTGATATGGAATGTTAACCACTAAATCACTTAGAGGAATTTATAATTCACCTCAGCTATTGTGGGATTTGGTACAGTAAGATCATTATTGCCTTGAGATATCCTTCAGGTCATTAATTTAAATTAGAAATGCCTTCAAACAGGATATTGTGCACGGCTCCTTCCCTAGATCTTAAAGCTTAAATAAACTCAAGAAATACTTCCTGCCAGATATTATCTTGGCAAATGTGGATCCCCATTTCCAAGCAGTGAAATACCTGGCTGTGGTTGTTGAAGGTGGCATCTCATTACAGGGCAGATGAATTAATGGGGCTAATTATTTTTGCTGGTTTGAAAGGACCAAATTCTCCTTTAAGTGAATCACTTGTCACTGTTGTTTAGGGATTTTACACTGGAGTTGGGGTGGTTTGTTGCATAAGTGGATTCAGACTAAAATAACTGTGACCTTGTAAATGAGGTGGATGTTCCCTATGGAAGACAACTCTTGGAGTAGTGGGGCTGTGGTGGGGAGCAGGAGTTGGTGGGGGAATATTCAACAGGAGAGAGCAATGTGAGGTGGCAAAGTGCTGAGGCTGAAGGAAGGACTGGGGGGAGATGGATGTGATGGGTGAAAGAAGATCAAAAAATGCCTTAAATATCTGATGGGTGGGGGTGTGAATGTGCCATGAGCAGAGCTCAGGGACCTGGCCTCTGCATCCTCTGCTGCATCACCCAATGCCCCAGCAACCCGACTTAGAAAACCTCACCCCAAAACTTAATATTAAACCGTGCTGCCAGGATCAGCAGGAAGGACTCAGCAACGTTTAAATTAGCAGTTCTGTCAGCTACAACTCTGCGTTTCTCAGTGGTTTCAGTCAGCTGTTCCAGTCTTTGACTGTTGTTTCTTTGAGAGCCTGAATTTCCCCGGTCAGAACTAGGATTCCCTCCCATCCATGCTTTCTGTTTGACCCGGGTTTTGAGAGGAGGACTGAGCTGTCACTACTCCAGGCATCTGGAGAAATCCAGCGTTTGGGGCTGAGCATCCAACCTGCTGATTGCAAACGTAGCTGCAGAGGTGTTTGCAGTGAGTGTTGGGTGATCACAGAGCACCACGAGCTTGGGCAGCTCCGAAATCCTGCCAGGGCTGGGGTGGGAACCTTCATTCCCGGGAAGCAATTGCTCCAGCGGTTGTGCCCTTGGTTTAATGACGTTTCTGAGGTTTCCTGGACAAGTTGCTGCTCAGTGCTGAAGAAAGGCTTTCGTTGTCTGGTCCAGCTTGTTTCTTAGAAAGTTTGGAGGCTGATGGCTGCTTGTGGACTTATCTGACTGGATTTTGCTCTCTAACCACCCAGGGCTGCCCCAGTCCTCCCTATGTCTTCCCATTTCTTGGCTAAATGGGGAAAGGAAAGCTCCTTGGCAGCTTGCCACGCCGAGCCCCCCAGCCCTGATTTATTATCACCAAAACCAGCTGCAGATGTTGGCTGGGCCAGGGCTCTGCTGCCAATTAGGGCGTCTCATGCAGAGATTCCTGCTCGGTGTGCCTGGCATTCAGAGCCTGGCTGAGGGGACTGGGGCTGTGCCATAAAAAGGCAGTTTAAAACCAGGGAAAATAGGTTTCACCTGGGCAGGTAGTGGCTGGTGGGAGGAGGAGGCTGGGCCAGGTCTTGGGGATTTTGGCCATTTCTCAGGTCTTTGGCTGTGCTAATGAACCCTGAAACTTCACACTGGGACTCACCCAGCCCCTGGGTGGTTTGGGGGCTCAAAATTCATGCTGGGTTCACTGAAAGTCTGTCTGAACTTTCCTGTGCTGAGAAGGAGCTTGCAGTGAAGTTGGGCTGAGCTTTCAGCAGTCACCCAAACCTCCTCCCAGCCCCTCTGCCTGGGGGAGCACCTGGCAGGGTGTGTTTGGGCTGTAAAGCCATTTTGGGAATGGGGAGCAAAAGTGACTTTCAGGGAATGCTTGTATGGGAGCAGCATCGTTTTCAACTATGGAAAGTGGAGAAAGAGATGAAAATGTCTGCAAAGTATAGACCAGCTCAAGTTAGATATTTCCCTCTGCTGTTAATCCAATGTTTAAATCAAACTGGTCACAAATCTAGATAATCTGACTCAAAATTAGGCTGATATAAAACATGATCCCTTTAATCCCTTTATTCTACTTCTATTACATTTGGGGCCTATGATCTTGGTTGCAATTTCAACCATAATTTCACAAGACTGCCTTTCCAGTGCTCTACATGTTAGAGCCACACGACCTATTTAACTAAAAAGGCTGGTCTATGTATTATAAACATGATGAATATCACCAACTTATATTTCAATGCTGTGTGTAGCATTGCAATTGCAATTTGACAAAGTTAAACAGCTGAAAACTGTGTGAGTTAAATTGGGATAAAATTATCAGAGTGTAGAGTGAAATGAATGTGTGAAAAAACTGTGGAAGAGTAAAATCTGAGACAGTTTTAATCACTGATCTCATTAGCACCCGTGATGGGAGGATGCTTCTTTGGATAAAAGCAGTTGTGTTCCATTTAGCCCCAGTAATAAGCCTAAATAATTTACTTTTCCTCAGTGCAGTGTTTTTAATGTTGTCTGAAATTCAGCAGAAGAAAATCTGGACGGTTTCTGCTACTAAATAGTTCTCACAGCCCTTCTTAACGTCGGGTTAATATTTATGCTGTGTCCTGAGATTTTCTAAAAACAAATAAATAGAAAGCCCGGAAAACCTGAACAAGCCTTTTCCTAAATATTTACCCCTTCTACTGCCTGCCCTTGTCCATCTCTCTATGCTTGCTGTAATTTTTAAGGTTAATAGGAAATAAATAAAATCTTGGAGTGTTAGTTTATAACTCCTGTCTTTTCAGCTCTGGATATTTGATTTAAAAGCAGCTCGTGGTGACCTCCCCGGGTATCAAGTGTTGAGTGCTCCAAATGAAATGCAAAAGCTGAGCTCACCACTTGGCCAACTGGAAGGAGTTCCTTGGGTACAGGGGCAAGATCAGAGCCCATTAGCAACCAATATTAGATTAAATGAGACTAAACATTACCCAGTGTGATTTCCCTGCTCCGAGTGGTTTATTGCTGCTCTAATGCAAAGCACCTCTTCTCCGCAGTGCTCGCAGTGTTTAGTCTCTCCCGGGGAGCTCCCGGAGCTGGGCACAGGATGCTTGGAGGGGATCCTGCAGATTCGGGGCTTATCTGCACAGCAATCTGATGCCCCGGCCCCAGAGGAACAGAGGGAGGAAACCCGATGACTGGGCTTTACTCGAAGTTAATAGCGACATAAAAGACTCGATTTTCCCTTTCAAGGTTTGAAATGTGCTTCGCGGGGAAAACGCGGTGTCGCCTTTCCCTCGGGCACCAAAGGGGGGGCAGGCAAAGCCCTCGGAGCCTCCCAGCTCCCGGACCCCAGACGGGCTGGGAGAGGGGGGTGTGTGAGCAGGGCCACGACCACACACCCCGGGGAAACCAGGGAAACCACTCGGGTGCTGCCAAAGACCCCCTGGGCAGAGCTCTCCAGCCCTGGGCACCGCCGGGGTGTGCTCAGTGCAGGGGATGAGGCTCTGGGAGAAGGGTCCTTGTTTTGCCTTGGCTTTGCTTGTTCGTGGGACTGGGAATAGGTTCCTTCCAGCAGGAATTGCTGCCTGCCAGTGGGACACGTTCCCTGGGCTTCAAACGCTGTGGCAGAGCTGATGAGTGTCGGGTGCCTCTCTTAATTCTCACTTGCTCTCCGGTGAAATGACATGAACATGCCCTGCTTTCTTCCTGAGGGAATGAAGTGATGCTTGGCCGGGTGAGTTCTGCCCAGACCTCAGGAGCCCACGGGGAAACAGCAGAACAGGTTGACCCAAACTGCCTCCCGTTCTCTTCCGCCTGTATTCTTGGGAGAAGAAAACCCGACCAGCCCGCTCCTTTAGTCTCAGGGTTTCTGCAGTGCCAGCCTTGCAGGGCACCAGTGGGACTTACAATCCCTGGGGGAAGCCGAGCAAAACAAATCCCAAGTTCTGCTCAGATTCACTTTTTTATTTTGGCAAACCCAATGTGATGTTCTGGTGTGAGACAGAAATGCTGCCAAACCCACTTTACATCAAAATGTTTCATAGAGCTGAGTCAAACTTTCCCGCATTTTTGTTTCAGAAGGAAAATGTAAGCAAAAAGCTGTAGCAGAATGAAATAAATCCAGGTCATACCATTATCAAGTGTCACTCTGGATTTTCAGGGGTTTCAGCAGTTGCACTTGTGTTTGGTAGAATTGAAGACAATATTTTTATTACTTAGGAAGCCTTCACAGGTGATTTCAAGCCCTCCAGCCTTAAGTAGAAAGTCACCTGCATCTGGAACAGTGCCTTTGACAGCAGGTTTTGTATCAGATGGAGAAAGGGATTTAGTACAACTGTCCCTGACAAGAGAGGGGCCAGGAGAGGTTGGTGGGCCCAGCCAGACTGGAGCATCTCATCAGTGCTGGGGCTTTCACTGAGTTCTTTCACTGCTTGTGCAGCTTTAATGACGTTTGGAGACGGGGAAGTGAAGGCAGTGGCTTCTGTTTCTGATAGATTCCTTTGCACTGAGATTTAATGGATTAGCCAAAATGATGTGAAAAAATGGATCTCTGATTTATGACCTGCAATTTTTCGCTTACTGCAGCGTTTTTTTCCCTCAATCAGTGTTTTCCACCCTGTTAAAGTCCTGTGTGAATAAGTGCTATGTTGTGTTTCTGGATTTGCCCGGAGGGCTCATCAGACGACCCTTTGCCTACAGTCCCCACCAGGCCATTTAAACAGGAAGTTTAATTTTATAGTATTAAAAAAGAGAAAACGGTACTTAATTATCTGGCTGTGAAACAGCAGTACTCTTTCTTAATTTTAGTAGCTAATAAAATGCTGTTCCTGCAGTTAACTACTTCTGGTCCAAACGCTCTACAATTTTGGCTATTTGAATAGAATATTTTATGAACTGTTATATATTGCACTACAGTTTTTAAACTCTGCTATGACATATTTCTCTCAAGATTTATTAGCATTTTTTATTTAAAACAATATATTAAAGAGAGGAGAAAGAGTAATCTTAGCTAAAATTCAAATATTAGAAAAACATAACATAGACCAAATCTTTTCATTTAACTTCCCCCCCCTCCCCTTCTCCTCTCCCACTGTTGCTATAAAAAAGTTTTTTGGAACAACAACCCACACCTGCATCATTAATTCAATATGTCTTCCAACATGACTCAAATCATAGTATCAGTTTCAGGGGCCATTTGCTACTTAAATGACTTTATGAAAACAGAACAATGAGCTGCCCCTATGCAGTCCTGACTCCAGCTCTGGCTAAAATAAACCCCGAGATCTTTTATATCGCCGTGCATTTGCCTCCTCGCTGGCAGTTGCCTCTCTGCAGCTCTCCCTGAGCACACGGGCTCGTTGAGGGGGATGTTTGTTGTGTGCAACTGTCTCTATAAACTCCTTAATGCCCAAAGCCCCTCTGGAGCTCTGCTGAACTGCAGATTATCTGCGCTAAAGGCCTTTTGTCACGGCCCAGGCTCTGAGGGAAGAGTCTCCCTGCTCACGGTGGTGAGGCTGGGAGGCTTTTCTTCCCAGCTGAAGGTGCTGATGGAATGATGCAAATGAAAGGAAGGTTCAATAGCTGGGTTGGTTCCAGCACTGCAGTAGGCTGAGGATGAGCACTGGGAAGTTATTGCCCTTTGGAAAGCTGGTGCTGGTCATCCACTGGCCTCAAGCTGTGCTGGGAAGGTTTAGATTAGATATTAGGAAAAACTTCTTCGTGGAAAGGGTTGGAACAGGCTGCCAGGGAGGTGGTGGGGTCACCGTCCCTGGACAGCGCTCTCAGGCTCATGGTGGGATTGCTGGGGTGTCCTGTGCGAGGCCAGGAGTTGGACTTTGATGATGATCCTTGTGTGTCCCTTCCAGTTCAGGACATTTGAATGGCTCAAAAAACACGTGGATGTGGCACTTGAGGACGTGGTTTGGTGGTGAACATGGTGCTGGTGCTGAGTAGCCACTTGGTGATCTGGGAGGTCTTTTCCAACCTTAGCAATTCTGGGATCTCCACCAATAAACTGCTCCTTCTCTGGTGCTCTGCTGCAGGGTGGGGCTGGTTGTAGCAGCTGATTCCGAGGGAAGTTCCTCTCATGTTTGCCATGTGTGTCACCTTGAGTTGCACAGAGGTAAATGAAGGTCCCTGGGTGTCCTGTCCGGTGGGGAAGAGACTCGAATAGGTGGCCCAGCCCACACAATTCCTTGTGAGTCAGGTTGCTCGTGAAGGAAATTGTTTGTTTGCAGAAGGGCTCAAACCCCAGCGAGCACCTGCTGAATCTTGGCTGTCACTTGGTGATGGAGAACACAACTCCTGCTGCCTCCCACCACACGGAGCAGCAACCAGTGAAAAGGGAAGCTCTTGCCATCGATTAGTCGAGTCAGGGCTTTGGGGGAAGCATCCTTCACAACTGGGACTTAGCTGGGTGCAGTCAGTTAATCTGCAGGCTTTGAGAGACTCAGACAATTATCACTATTAGCCTTGCAAGCACACTGTATGCCAGCAAAAATAAAAATAGGGGTTGTCACTAATACACAGTGGAGCCTGTTATAAGATGTGCTGGAGATCCCCCCTCACCTGCCCTTCCATGAGCACACACCCAGGAAACACATCCAGTCCCCAGCACTGCAGAAGGTTTATTTTTGTTAGTGATGCAGTTCCTTGTTGCTCCTCACGTCCCAACCCCAGCCATGAATTGCTTGAAAGGGGAAAAAATAATCTGCCTATTCACTGGCAAAAATCTGCTGCTTATTATATCCATTCTGGTTTAGTCCCCCCTAATATAGACATATCTGAACATCTTCCCAGATCTATTTCAAGGACTGTCTGAACACAAATATTTCGTCGATGACAAAAAGTGGCTTGTTGGTGTATTTTAGGGTCTTCAAGGGCTAAACTGGGCTTGGATGGGGCCCAGGTTTCTGAAGAGCAAAGGCACTGGGGAAGACAGTTTGTACAGTCTGGCCATGGGGATTGCTGTATTAACTGTGGCAGGCTGTTGCTTCGCTCCAGGGCAGAGGATGGGGAAGTGGGGCTGGGGTGTAACCCCGTATCAGATGCAGATGATAAAAATCGTGCCCATCCTGCATGGGGTGGGGGCTGCCCCTGGTCCCTCCAGCTGGACTGGGCTCTGGGAAGGCTTTCCACACATCCTAGCACGTCTGGGGCTCGGGGAGAGGAACTCCTGGCTGTTACCTGAACAGTGCTGGAAAGGAAGGTGTTTAATGGGTGTGCCATTTGAATGGAGGGCACCCCAAATTGGCTGTGCATAAGCAGGCAGAGAGCCCCTGGTATGACTGTCCTGGGAGGGAAAGCACAGGCTCCAAAAGCTGCTCTTTGGGAGCAAGAGGCCTCTATGGAAGGAAGAGCTTAACCCCAGTGCCTGCTTGTAATTTTTATATTAAGCTAATGCCCCATTATTCCTGCACTGGCCAGCTCTGGCTGATTGCTTGCTGTTGTTTCAGACATCCCTCAGTGCTAAGCAGCCTCCAGTATTTACCCACCTGAACCTTATCAGTGCCCGCACTTGGTAACCCGGAATCATTTGCTATTATGGAGATTTCTTTTCTTTTTTCAGTTGACACACTCATTCTCTAAAGACAACAACCCAAATGAGCCTATTAGGGCCGTGAGCTGCTGGGCCAGCCCTGCTGAGCAGGCTGAGATCCGAGTGTTTGCACTTCGAATTTGCTCAATTGGTCCTTTTCCATTATTCAGCCTGGACGGCCGCTGCTCCCGCCCTTGTTCTCTGCATTAACTGTCTATTAGCTTGTTTACCGAGGCCGTGTTAAACACCGCCTTTTGAATGTCAATTTGTTCTCCAATTAGCTCTGCCTTATTGACTGCCCTCAGACTTTCCAGCTAAGCTTTCTGAAGTGCCTGTCGCTATAAAACTGATTCGTTTAATTTTTTTAAAGGGATATAACTGTAATGTGTCCTTTTATTTTGCGGTTATCTTGGTTGCCCGTATCTAAAGTCTGTTTATGGAGTGGAGTTTGTTCTAATAGCTTCATATCTGTGTTAATATTTTGTGACAGTTTATGTACTTAACCAGTGCAGGGGACACATTAATTCTCCTCTCCTGGGTGTGAGGTACTGGCAGGGACCTGCTAAAGAAACACAGATTTCCCAGAGGTCGGAAAGGGAAATGTGGGGACGTTTTGTGGAAGGAAAATCGAGAAATGCATTGGGTTGAGCATCTCTCATATTCCCTCTGCCACATGCAGGAGATATTTTCTTCTCTGGGACTCAGGAATGTGCTGGATTTCCCAGGCAACTGGTTCCTGACTCTTCTCCAAACTATCTGCCTTGGGCTTCCCTGGGAATTATCTCCGTGCCGACTGTACCTAGGAGCAGTGCTTGGTTTGGAATTGCTGGTTGAGTGTTTGTTGGGAATTATCTATCATGAGACAGACAATGACACACTGGCAAATGGTTTATTTTCATTTCTCTGCTCTTCGAACATCCTTAACACCCTTTCCTGCCTTAGCTCTTCCTACTTCCAACTAGGAAAGGTTCCCTCGGATTTAGAAAATAACTTCAGGGGAGATGACACTGCCAACATTTCACACGGAGCTCTTGTGGCTGATGGAATTCAGCCACCAGATTTTAATGGCCATCAGCTGCTGGAAGTCCAGCCTGGTGACGTGGAGAAGTTGAATAAGACTTTAAGTATTTCTAGTCTTTAATTTCCCCCTTTCTGCAGCAGATTGCCCTCGTATTTTAACAACTACTGTTTTCTTTTTAATACTATATCTCTCCCAAAATCCCTGTACAGCAAATATTGCACCCAAAATATTGCTGTCACTTCTTGGTATGAATATTCCAGGTCTGTTCTGACTGATTGCATCACAAATCCGGTTTCAGTCCAAGTCAGTCAGTCCAAGATTTCTCAAATATCATGTTTCTCAGTCATCCTTAGAGCTTTGCTTTTCTTTCCTATGCAAACCATCAAAAAAAGTTAGATTTGCTGAAGAAATATCTTTGGGGCAAAACCAGACAATTCTAAGGAAGGGAGAAAAGCAAAGGCTGTGAGTGGGTTTTGCTGCTTTTTTATGAGCAGAACTGTATAAGACAGGTGTTTTTTGGCATCAGAGCAGTGTCAATAAATGGCTTTTGCAGTTATCTAAATGCTTTGGCTGTGCTTGGGCGTTTAATCTCTTGTAAAAGCTGTTTATTGCCTCCTGTGCTGCTCTGCAAGGCACGTTATCCCTTAAGTATATGAATGACACAATTAGTCCTCTTAGAGACTTACCAAAATACTGCTTATTAAAGGTCAAGCATAAAAATTCAGATGCCACTCTCCTTAATTAAGGGAACCAGCCCTCCTGCATAAAGATCAGTATCAGTCCTGAAGGGAAGTTGGTGATGGGGAGGGTGGAGGGGATGTGGTTCTGGGGGGGAAAGGCTTCCTGGCCCGGTTTGGTTTCCAGGTAACAAATTGCCAGCACCAAAGGTGTTCATAAAAGTCCATTTGACTATTAGTGATCTTCTCAAAACAGGCTGTTAACTCGAATATGCTGTAAAATGTAAGTGGCATTTATAGGTGGCATCACAAAGAACGGGCAATCAAAGCTCATTAACACTGGAGTTTATAATTGCAGATTACTGTAATTTGTGAGGTATTCAGGATTTAGCAAGGGTGTTATTTCTACCACTGGAGGCTAATGAACAGTGGGAGAAATTTACTGTAAGTTTATTCCTGTGTTCTTCTTTAGCAAATGACTGGCACTAAATAAAGACTTTGGCCTTTGGTCTGTAATGAGGAAAAACATCCCAACAAGTGTCACACCGAGTTCTGCTGAGGGGAGAACCCAGACCTTCCAAGCAAATGGGTGCTAGAACCGTTCATTGATGTCAACAACCCTGGGCAGTGCAGATGGCTCTGCCATCAGTGTTCAGCTTCTGGGGGTACAGCCACACTCCCGAGTGTTTGAGGTCAGCCCTGCATTCATTTGCTTTCAAGTAGCACTGGATTGGTACCATGAAAGGCCTGACATTTTCCTTGCCATAAATTAGGAAGGTGTCCTAACCTTCCACAAGAGTTAGAGTTGAGTTACTTCAGGTTTTAGGGATGGTCATAATTAGGGACTTGAATGTGCTTTGCATGGTCTTTGAGAAGGGTGAATTTAGGTCCTCTGAGCTGGTGAATAAGCAGGCCGTGTGCACTTCTGCCTCGCTGCTGATGGAAAACAAATGGAAAAAGCAGTGGAAGAGCAGCTCAGGCTTTTGTCCATGGTTCTGTTCTTTAGCACCAAGAGTTGCTTTACTTCAGCCTGGTTGTAATTGCTGAGGAAGATCAAACCTGCAATCACACTGACCTGGTTGAGATTCACAACACTCTGGATGATGCACTCCTGGCACTGGGGTGTGTTCAGTGCCTTCAGCTCCCTCCACCCCCCGGCAGTTGGGTCATAATCACTGGTGTCTGGGGCTGCCTTTGCCTGTTTTCTCATCCAGCCTCTCTTCTCTCATCCCTGAGAACTCCTGGCTGATGAGTTCAATTCTCCCACAAGCCTTCTCCTGAAGTCAAAAATGAGTTATTTTTCAAAGCAGTGCTGAACTCCCAGAAGGGAGCAGTCATGGTGGGTGAAGGGAAGGGATCTCTTCAAGGCAGAGGGAAAATAGACTCTAAAGTGGACAAATATCAGAGTATTCTGACAACCAGCCACATATTCAGGACACACCTCAGCTATTTAAAAGATAAAGACGTTTCAGTCTTGGAAGCAGTCAAAGGGATGCATTGGGAACTCCCTGAGCATCCTGCCAGGCTTCCAGAGCATCAGAGATCCAGCTCCAGTGTCTACACCAATATTTGCTGCAGCAAAAGTGAGCAATCCTCCTAAAAGCCCCAACCCAGCAGCATCTGTGCACTTGCAGCCACTGTGCCTGAGGAGAGCCTGCAATTGCTGGAGATTCTTTCTGTACAGCACGACATTAAAACATGCAGCAGTTTTATTTCTTGACTGCATTCATGGTTCACAGGCAGAAATAAAAATGCAA